>OY987243.1:1856904-2440318 GCA_963920765.1 Ulota crispa
AGAAATAAATTACATGTGTCGAATCGTAATCTCCTTATCAGGCAAAATTATGATTTAATTTTACAAATGGTTGACCATAATGATGATTACTGGAAACTAACAAGAGATTTAGAGGTCAAATGACCCTGGGACTGTTTCTATTGCAAAGGGTATGAGAAGGTTGAGAAGGTCTCTAATGAGCCCCTTGCTGGTCTCCCACTACCGTGCCAGAACCAAATGGTTGAAGTCCAGGATTAACATAACCTCTACCTAAGGTAGACATACCCAATTCCGACCATTGAACCTAATGCCGTTCAAATGTTTGTAGTTTGTACATTTGCATTCTAAAATTTAAGCATGTTGTAGATATTTTATTTTCTGTGCACAGAAAATGAGATATCTATAAACCATCTAGATTTTAAAATCCAAATGTTTATCCTAAAAACATTTGAGCGGCATTAGGTTTAGTGGTCAAAATTGGGTATGTCTACCTTAATGTAAAAGCAGATTCAGCCCAAATTGTTATTTTGGTTGAACAAAGAGCCAGAGGCAAATTCTAGAACACGGAATTGGGAATTCCTGCACTTTTGCAAATCATGTGTACAAAAGCCTTGTATTACTCAACTAGATGCCTCATTGGGACAAAGTTTGAAACTTTAGTGACTATTTTTAATATGCACAACAAAGAAACCAACAATTGGAGGTGGTTTTTGGGTACTTGAGCTAACACTTTCCTATTTGGTGCATTACATTGTATAGTGTGGTTTTTCAAATTATGTTGTAGTTTATAAATAGCACATTAGCATAGTCATCGCAATTGGAAGCTATTCAATAGATTCTCTTGAATCTTACACAAACATGTAAAATATGTACAAAAAAACCCTTTTATACTTTATAATCTACTAGAGTACTAGGTATAGGTTTATAGCATCAAGTTTCAACAAAATAGAAAAAAATATTGCAATGCAAGATATCTTACAAGTTACAACTTGCACATGACACTTGTTTGTGCTAACAATCACAATATTTTGCAAATGTTTAGTTTCTTGCAATATTTCCTTTCAAATATGGTTGTTATTTGAAGCAAAATTTGGCCAAAAGACAAGACAGGTGGGCTAGCAGCAAATTTGGGATGTCAATTGACCCTTTTCCAATAAAAAGAAGAAGAGGGTAGGCCATTGGGAGAAGGGGCTACATGTAAAGCTCTTGTATCCCCTCTTGTGTCCTTCAGATTTTTCAAAATCACATTTTGAATGAAGAGAATTTGATGCCCTATAAAGGAACTATAATGTGACTTAATTTAATGAGAATTGTTTTCATTCACATAGAGCATTGGATGATTGAAAAAAAAGAATTAGATATTTCTAATAATGAAAACATATTTGGTAATATACTAGAAACTTACAAAGAAGATACTTGAATGTGCTATTTGAATATGCTCAAAGTATCAGTGCATTAAATAAAAACATTAATGTTTGAGGTGCATTAGCTACTAAAGATTTATTTTATTTTTTTACCTTTTTTTTATTGGTGATTTTAATAAAGCCAAAATATTTCAATCTCCCCATTTAGTTTTTTTCTCTTTTGAAATATGCCTTGGATTATTGGCTTGCACAAAATCTCATTATATTGTGAATTCCTAGCACATGTTTGCATTGGAAGACTAGAAGTCCATATAGGGTGTGTTTCATGTCTTCATTGGTCATGAAAATTTGTGGGATATGCCCAACATGCTCTAATTGTATTAGATTAATAAATTTAGCATCCTTAGTTGTAAACAATGTTCACAACAAGCTATCAAAGAAACCTCAAACTTTCAAGTAGGGATCAAAAAAACTTTTAGATCAACTTCAAATGATCATATCTCTTAATTTGTAAGGTCAAAAGTCACAAAACTTTCATCATGTCTTTTTATGTAAATATAATGCAAGATCATACAATTAGGTTTCTATAAAGCAAAAAAAGAACTTGTTAAGATCAAAGGATTAGAAATGGGAGTTTTGAGTGCTCTTTGAGAAACAATGTACTTGATCTTTTAGGGGTTAAACAAAAATGTCACATAATTGCCATCCTTCTTAAGAACAATGACAAGGAGAAAGATAGTAGAAAGTTTTCACTAATATTGTATTTTTTTCTTCACTTACAAAGGAAAATTTCTTACAACTTAAGGTTATGCAACTCAAATTTATGGAGGCTTCATCTGCAAAATATATATTTTGTGAAGAATATTGTGGCAGAAAAAATTAAACTCTGTGCAATATTCAAAACTCCATCCTCAAAATGCTCAAGGTAGGAGTACCCATAAGTGTGGAATAAGGGTTTTGGAGTAGGTAAAACAATTGACTAACTTTGAAAAAAATACTATATGTTAGGAATGGAAATCAAAAATATTGGCATCAATTTCAAGGTTCCCATTGTAAGCATTTGTTCACAAAGATTTTTCAAAGTTCAAAATCATTGAAATTGTAAGAACCATGTGTAAGAGATGCTAATAACAAGACTTGTTGGTTCTTAAATAGTGAGATGGGTACTCAAAACCTCATGCTAGTCACTCACAATCATCACTTCAGCACCCATAACCATCACTCAATTACACACAACCATTTATTTATTTTTATTTATTTATCTTTATTGATTAACCCTCCCACTGTCAAGTGACGGGCATGGGGTCGCAACGCTTATGGATGCTGCGACCTTACTCTCAGTAAGAAAAAGCCCCCCAGGGGACAAAACCGAGAGCGTCCCGAGACGTCAGGTTTACTCTCAATAATGACTGAACCATGGTCAAGTAAAGCAAGATGGGGCCGTTCAGAGAGTGTTCTTCAAAGCGCTCACCTGTGTTTTCAAAGAGAATGCACACTACAAAAAACAAAAAAATTCAATCAGTTGTCTCTTAATCAACAAGTAGAATCCATATCCAGCGGTTCTAACCCAATTAGATACAAATTTTATACTTTTGATTAAAGTAGTTACGAAATTTTGAAGTTGTAACACAAGGATTACAGCACCCACAAGGTTTTGTGTACAAGTAGGTAGCTTCATGCAAGCGTTGTAGCTATTAGACGGAACCCAAAGGATAAATTACATTCCCAAATGTTCTTCCTTGTCCACATGACTGAATGGTGCGAAAGCAAACCAAGGAAAGGATTGACAGGCAACATGAGATTGTCAGTAAAGTGTTTCGTTGGAGTGACGGAAGGTATTCCATCAAAATTATGTCAATACCGTAGTACAGCTAACTGAGTTAAGCATTAGAATCACACAAAGACTAAATAAATGCAGTTCTTGAAAACAGCACTGTATGAAACGTTGATGGAAATGACATTCTCCGTTAAAAACCTTAGAAACTATAGTACATAATACAGGAGCGGGTGGACATGCACCTCTGCAACCTTGAACTGAGCACGACACTGGACTGTCGTTGAGGTTTTACTGTAACTATCTAATCCCTCGACATCCTCCAGAAAGGTGGAAGTGGGGAACCACCAAACCATGGGTAGCACTCGTAATATAGGAGGCCATGGTGGGCATGGTGGGCATAGTGGACATGGTATATATGGCTTATACTTGACATTAGTGTACATTTAACGAGTCTTTTGACCAAAGCTCTAATGCTCGTCTGGGATGTGATGCCAGACGTTCAAGTCGATATTGCTGGGGAATGGACGAAGTAGCGGGATTAGTTGCTGCCTTCGAAAGTTTGGCCAAATTGCCAACTGGCAGGGGCGGCATTGGAGGACACCACTTGGCGGCCATCGCTGGTGTATACTTGGAAGGAGAGAGCTTTTCCTACCAGGCCCGTGGGTCCTCCGCTGTACGTCCATATTTGCCCCCAGTTTCGCTTCATTTCAAACCAGCTGGTCGCTGGGCCCTTGATGAACATTCTCTGGACATCTCCCGCGGCCGCCACATTGTAGACTAGCACTAGGAAGAAATTGGCGTTTCCATTGATAGTGAACTTCATCCCTCCTTTTTTGGTGCATGCCACTCTGCACCCACAAAAGTAGAGCAAAAGACAAACTCCCATGAGATTTACTAAAAGGGCTCAATATCATTCGAGAGGTTACATTACTTCTTCTCTGTCGGTTCCCCTGAAAGGAAGTGCCATAACAGCATTTTCTTGAGGCCTGACATAATGGTGAGGAGATACTAATTTACAACCCTTCTCTATTCAAAGTGAGGCCTTGTTTTACAAAAAAGGCATAGAGGTGGGATTTTTTTTTAAGGAATTCAAGCGTCTGGGGTCTTTGCAAATTACTTACCTTCTGAAGTTCACAGGGATGACGCCTCCTTCCTCCTTGGCAAGGACAGTGAACATGGGGTAGGAGAGGTCGAAGTGCTTGTTCGGAGGATTACACCACCCTCCCTCGGAGCCTGTGGGGCAAAAGTTCGTTGCTGTGACTGTGATGGACTTGCCGCCTGCATAGCAAAACGTGGATTCCGACGTGATGCACGTCAGCTGATAGCATGCTCCACATGCATCACCGCCATTGAAGAGTGGTGCACTCAGGGCGGTTGTACTCGTCCCGTACCCTGTGGTGTATAAATTTCCATACCCGCAAGCGCCTCCTGCATAATTAAGCAATACACTTACAACTCTCAGTATCTTTCCAGCTTCAAGCCACACAACAATCTTCTGCAACAGCAACTGCCAGCATTGCTACGTTACCTCACCTCACAATGCAGTCTACAGTAATTGGCATTAAACGTTGTACGAGTCATTGTACTCTTGACAATCGACCGGAATGAAGTTTTCTAAATTTACTACACTGAAGGAGTTTAAGTGGAGCAGGCTCTTAAAATCCGACCAGCCGACCACCACTCAGAAGTGGTGATATCTACAGGCCTAGCTTCTATCGTTAGAATTCTGAGAAATGTCTGTACTGATTGCAACAAATTCAGTCGCAAACTTCATGGACACAAGAACGTCAAATTCGTGGAATTGGTGACATAGGCGATTTTCAAGACGGGTATCGTGAAACCTAAACCTGTCGAAGTCCTGGACTTTTTGAGCTGTATGGAGCGGACATTTTAAGTGAAAGACATAAAACCAAATGTCAAAATCGGAGAGAAAACCTTGACGGTAAATATGTATACTTGTTTGATATTGAAAAAAAACAAGCTAACGGGCACCGTAGGACACTTCTGTTCACGACGACAGAGCATCCAATCAGCACCAGTATCCTAGTCGACAACAGCCAGAGAATGCAATAAGGGGCTCGCATTACTCGTATCATTGCATTCCAGAAGGCTGTCGTTTCTATCCTTACTGACATCGATATCCGTAAATAACATAAGTTTCTCCAATTGTACTATGCGTCATTTGTATGCCATGCATGTATTTGATATTTCTTGCTAATCAAGATTCACTTGAATGCAACGTAGTAATGGTTTTCTAACAAAATGAAAGATGACAAACATACTGAGCCCTCGACGCAAAGTACGGACGTATTACTAGATGGCCGGTCCCGCCAACTTACCCATGGTACCGCTTGCATCCGTGCCTCCATAGAACGTCGCCTTAGCTGTCGCCCATGCACTCGCAGTGTACGCCTGCGCCTGCACATTGCACCATGCCAGCATCACCACGAGCACCGCAGCTACCACATGAGCCGGACCCATGATCTCCCTTTGCGCCGCCATAGTGCTCATGATGCTGCACCCGAACGATGATACCAATGCAATTCAGATAAAGCTGGCTGCTGCAAAGCTTTCCCGTGGACTCATGCAATGCAGCACGCAGCTCACAGTATCAGAGTACTGCAGAAGAGCAAATTTGGGAACCGGTGCTACTTGGAGTGAGGAGCTGATCACGTCGACCTGGCTTTACATAGTCGACAATTGGCCGGTGGTGGGGCACTGCAGCACTTCTATTTGGAGGTTCTGCTCCAGTGAGGGGTCGAGCGTCGAGACTCGAGAGCGAAGGTCAGCTCCGCCGAGGGCATGCGCCATGCGGTTTACCACCTTCATTGTTACTCTATTGATAGCAATGCGGTATGCATGGAAATCCGAGTTCGGGAGTGAGTGAGAGCGAATTTCACTGGATCAAGTCTCCCAGATTGCTCGCCGTGACTTGTTCCGAAGCTTTCCAGGAGCTCCTTATGCCTTCACAGGCCTCAGTCGACTCACTCGACTGTTGTCCGAGCGAGCTCAACGAAAGACCCGGCTCTTCCTTCGTCATTACTGCCTTGGTTCCTTTCTGCATCGGTGCGTTATGCTTTTTGACATTCCGCTTCAAGACTTCTACATTCCTTGCGATGTACTTTTTCTAACGATCAAGGACTTCCTAGCATCACTGATTTCCAGATTTCGGGTAATTTGAGATGTGCGTAATAATATCCTCTCTCCGGCAGATGTGGTGAGCGAAATTTAGGCTAAAGCATAACATTGTTAACCAGCCCCCCCCCGAGAGGAATAATGCTCCCCAGATACCTGGGGGAGCTTTAGTTATAATTCAGCCAATTTCATTGGCTGAAGTATAACTGAAGCCCCCCAGGTATCTGGGGAGCATTATTCCTCTCCGGGGGGGGGGGGGGGGGGGGGGCTGGTTAACAATGTTATGTGGCTAACAATGTTATGAGTCAATCCTCGACTGCAAGTGGCAAAACGAGGAGTAAACTTTTGAGCTCGTAGTAAGAGCATCATCAGTGCAACTCGGTACATTCGAGTCCTCTGAAAGTAAATCGACGGTGCAGAATATTTGCCATAAGTTGTGCACAAAAGTGTCCACCATTGATTTGCTCATTAGAGAGCAATAGAGCATGTATTCAGAGTGGCATCGAGGATGCTGAATTGCTGATGCTCTAAATGCGAGTGAACGGAGCGGCGCGGAGCTGCGCACGGTTGCATGGCAAATATACTGTAGGACAGTAGGACAGTAGCATGCAGTCGGACGAAATTGCAGGAATGTTCGGTCAACTTCGGTGCCCCAGACCGTGTTCACAGCACGCCTTAATTTAGCAAGAAAAGTACTAATTTGTATTATTGCTACCAAAGAAGGTGATGAGCACAGTGTTGAATTGAAGCTTTTTGAACATTTAGCAGAGATTGCACTGTAGACACTTGAGCTAATTTCGTGAAAATCACAATTGGGACCACTGGTCCCGAACACTCCCAAACAGTGTCGAGCGGACACGAACCACGATTAATCTCGGCCACTTTAAAGGCAGCGTTGCTTCGAGAGTTCGAGATAAAATGAAGAGGGTAACTGGGGATAAGAATGAAGAAATCTCGTGCGGCGGACGTAGCGGTGAGCACTTAAATGCAAAATGCGACATTGGTACACGACGGTGTATTCTTTCTCCCCTTTTCCCACAGATTTTTGTGTTGTATCCTATTTTTATTGCTCGTGGCACGAGAGAATTGCATTCAGTGAATGCCGTCGTCATTTGCCTTGTAGATGCCCGGATTCCTGGATTCCAAGAGTCCAAATCTGACCACAAGTCGGCCTCGGTAGTGTCCTGCGATGATGTGTTCAGAATCGGAATTTGCAAAAGTTGTTAAAAAAAAGTCCAAGGCATAGGAACGCGTTATTCGTCAATTTGGGAATTTGCTTACAAAGTGGGACTGTTGGATTTTCGAGGGTTTTAGTTAACTTTCAGGATTACTCCTAAAACTGGTCCACGTGGTCTCACTTGAGAGGAGGAATTTGCAAGGAAAAAAATCTTAGTGCCTCAAATAAAATTTGATACCTTCAAATCTAATTTAAGGTAACTGTCTGGGTTTAAGGCGGGTACAAAATGGGACACTTATTTTTCCCAATTTCACAAATAATGTGTTTAAGGTAGAAGCACCCAAAAGAGAAATTAGCTGTTTAATGACATCTATAAATAAACCTTTAGGAAAAGTTTG
This sequence comes from Ulota crispa, assembly GCA_963920765.1. Taxonomy (NCBI): domain Eukaryota; kingdom Viridiplantae; phylum Streptophyta; class Bryopsida; order Orthotrichales; family Orthotrichaceae; genus Ulota; species Ulota crispa. The sequence continues at coordinate 1,864,735 of OY987243.1, forward strand.
AGCCATCAAAGAGCCCTTAAGGTTTGACAAACCAAGCTATTAATTGGCTAGCTTGAGTACAAGTAAAGGGCACTCATATATATTGCTACCTTGTATGAAGGACCTAAGTTCTAAGCCAAATGCACAACCCAAAATAATAAAAAAGGCAGTGTGCTCATAAAATATGTAAATGTACTCATTACTCACTATCCAAATATTTCACTTATCTATTCATAAAGAGTAAAGTAGAATTTATGGTCCTATTGTACATTTGTACCCATAGTTTTTGTCCAATAGGGATAACATAAAAATATAGTTTTCATGATTGCATTGAAATCAAAGGGTGAGCAAAAATAGGAAATTGGTGATTTGTTTGTTGTAGTAAGTACATGTTTTGAATACTCCTTTAGAGACTTTGTAGGGGCTCTTGGAGGGCTCAATTTTTTTGCTTTGCTATTGGCAATGAGGGGTTAATCCCTAAATGCCCAAACTAGTTTCTTTTGCAATATAGCAATTTTGGGCAAGCTAATACTTATAAAATCATAATAATAAAATCTCTTAAAAGATTTAGAGGATGTATGTCCAAGGAGTAGCTTTCCAATGCAACAATTTTCAAACCATTTCAATTTGTAGAAAAAAAGCAAGGATGTAGTATGTAGTTTTGTTTGCTCAAGGGGCAGCATGGGTAAAAAAAATTACACTACACTTGAAATTTTGGGATCTTGCTCAAAGGTAGAGAGACAAGTATATCTCTTTGTGAGATTTGACCCCACCTCCTTCCATGGAGGTAATTGTTTTTGCTTATTGCCCTTTACTTCACCTTTATTGGAAGTGACTTTGTGTTGATTAAGCTTGTCAAAGCCACTCTTCTTGGCAAAAACAAATTTCTTCCACTTTTGAAGTTAGCTAAAGTCTATAGCTGAGCAATTCACATTTTGAAAGTAATGTTTTATGTGGAAGCCAAATAGTGTTGGAAAAATGGCTTGGTATGATGATTTTCTTGAAGCAAGTTTCCTATTCCAAAATTGTAGTACGTGTTCCCCAATTCAAAATGTCATGAAAATTCTTAGGCATTTGACCAACTCTATTACAAAAGTCATTCTAAAAAGTACAACCAAATAGTGAAAAGCTCCCCAAATAAGAGCTACCCAGAGTTTGAATATCCCTAAAAAAATGTTTTCTCACTTCAAAACTTATAACCTCACAATCTGTGCAATAAACATCTTTCAAATTCTTACTACATCACAATGAAGTAGTCCAATACCAGATCCTACGTTCAATTGCACCCAAATTTCATTTTCCATTTTTTTTGTTTTTGCTATCAATACAACCCATTTTGTGTGTCTTTTGGTGAAACATAGTCATGGGCATTTAGGGATTAAATGCAGAACTAGTCAAGTTTGAGACCCGCATGCATAACATTGTTAACCCTTCCTTGGGGTCCCTTTTCCTCCCCTAATAAGGATCCCAAGCAAATGAACACAAGCGACTCAGGGCCTGCACCAACCAACTTGCAGAAATTTATAACTAAAACCTCCCCCAGGTATCTGGGGAGGCATATACCTCAACTGGGGGGAGGTATATGGGCTGCTTTACAATGTCATGATGAATTCCTGGGCTTGAAAGGTAAACGTATTACGGGCATCGACTTTTACCTCTGTGACAGACTCTAAATTAGATTGACAAGAGGATAGATTTTACTGAATTCATTGCCTGATTTAAGCAATTAGAGCAAAAGCACAACATATGCTTGAGGACTTTTGTCACTTCGGGAAGGGGACAAATTGGACAATGCTCCTCAGAATGTGTAACCCGAAGCCAATTATGCAAAGGAGCGTTAATTAAGCTCCCCAAAGTTATGGACACATTTAATAGAGCTTCATTATCAGGAGTTGCGATAGTCATTAGCAGGACTTTTTAAACTTTTCCATTGGTCAAGCACCACGTACCCTTGAATGCATGCAGTTGCGAAAAAGTTGGGTAGAATTATCGACCGGACACGTTCATCCAGTGGACCAGCTATTATTAGTAAATTACATCGATGTAATTTCTTACTAATCTAGTGTTGTTTGGAGAGGGATTTGACGATTCCATCCATTTTTCACCAAATTTTCAGCATTCCATAACATTCAGTAGCTTGCAGAGAGGTTGTCTTTCACTCTCTTCAGGTATCATCCACAAACTTCATTGTGATAAATAATAATAATAATAAATTAATTTTTCTGACATGGCTAGCCCCCACATCGACATATGTGCACTAAATTGAGCCTTTCTTTCAGAAACTCTTTCACAAATTTAACTAAGTGTCCTCTTAGTTACCAATGGGTGTGGAATATTCCACATTCTTTCATCTGGCTAAATGAAAGAGTGTGGAATATTCCACACTCTTCAGTTAGAGGGAGGGCAGTCAGGCTAATTGCTACTAAATGTTATGTCAGTTAGCTAGTGCAAAAGCGGGATAAGATTTTGGTGGAAAATTTGCCCGGTTAACCCCCTAAAGAACCAACTTTTTTGGAGGACAAATGGATTTCAGGCATGTATCTTTAGCTCATCTACTTTTTCTAAACTTTTATTGAAGGTGTGAATTTCAAATATCTACGTGGGCCCTAGTTTTTTCTTCATTTTTATGTTTATTGAAGAAGTTAAAAATGAAATTCCAAAAACAAGCAAGATTGGGCAGTCCAAAAATTTCTTTAAAAATTGCATTAAAAAAAATAAAAATATGAATTAGGTTCTTTAGATTTGTATATACATAGGGAGCTTTGAATCATTCAGTTTTCATTGATGAGATGAAAGTTATGAGAAGCTTTCATTTGCAGGTAGGTGTGGTTTTGAGAAATCACACCTACCCGCAAACAAAAACTTCTCATAACTTTCATCTCATTAATGAAAATTGAATGATTCAAAGCTCCCTATGTATATACAAATCTAAAGAACCTAATTCATATTTTTATTTTTTTTAATGCAATTTCTGAAGAAGTTTTTGGACTGCCCAATCTTGCTTGTTTTCTAGAAATTCATATTTAACTTTTTTAATAAACATTAGAATGAAGAAAAAATTAGATGCCCATGTAAATCTTTGAATTCCCCATCATCCATAAAAATTTCAAAAAATCACGCAAGGTAGTTTAGTCATAGGTACATGCCCGTAATCCTATTTGTCTCCCAAAAGGGGGTTTGGTCCTTTAAAGGTTAAGTGATCGTTAGGTTCAGGTATGAAGAAAATACCAAATCAATAAAAATGCGAAGAGAGAGTGATGTCAACAAAGTGCATGGTCATCGTTCCATGAACTACATTGAGTATTGCGTTTAGGTTGCCCCACATAAATTTCTAGACATTTTGCACTATGTTAATACCTACTGATTCTACAGTAATTATCAATGATTATTGTAATACAACTTTAAAGGGCTTGGCAACAAAGGAAAGCTTAGGGAAAATAGTTAGCAACATTTAGGTTGTAATTCATGTGAAATTCTGGTAAATAGAGAGTTGCATGCGCCTCCAAGTGATCAAGTCATGAGCCATGAGATAAATTTTAAGGTAAGGCAATTTAATTGTTAAGGCAACCTACATGTAATATTTTAGTGTAAATTATGCCTTCTACAATAGAACCTCCCTAAACTAATATGGTTGGGACTCCAAGAATCAAATTAATTTAAGTAAGCTATTAGTTAATTTTGTGGAAGTGTAAATGAAGTAACTTTGAAGTTAGTGCCTGGATAGCATTATAGGTAGCTTGGGCTTTTTATATTATGGCCTTGATATTGAGATTTGCTTTATACATTAGTTTAAAGAGCATACTAGTTTAGAAAGGTTCTATAGTATTTACAAACAAATCTCTCTCCAAATGGAGTTGTTGCCCTAAGAAAGTCCAATTTAACTAACCTTTCAAAGTGCATCTAGAGCATTTTAAATAGAGAAAATTTGGTAAAAACCCTTGTATTTTGCAATCTTTTGATGGATATCTTTACTTTTTTTGAAAATTACAAGAATATCCTTGTAGAGTTTATGGAGAGGGACGTTTATCAATACTTTAAAGTTGCTTGCATGTAGACTTGATAATGTTGTAAAACACGCCTAGTGCAACTTCAAGAGTAGTAAGACTTCACTATTTTTTACATAACAAGTACTACTTAACCCCTGAGCACCCTAGCAACCAAATTCTCATCGCTTAGGATTTATTTTTCAAAAATAGTAGCCTGGATCTTGATTGGACTGTCATAATTTCTATACCAACGGGTTCTGGTACATCTCTATGATTGCACAAAATGGAGGTTCAGTAATTTAGGGGCCCGCACGCGTCGAGTTAATCTGCAAATAAATGAGTCATACCCCAAAAAATTGCGTTCCAAGTTTTTTGTGCTCACAGGGTGACTGGAAAGATTGGTAGTAGCTGGTTTGCAGGCGAGCTACGCGATTTCGTGCCATGTTGAGAGGGAACGGCTCTCCCGCATAGCAGTTCAAATGTTTGAGCGAGCGTGAGAGGGGCGGGTCTTGGTTGATTTCATGAGAGCAGTTTCCTGGTTTTTTGTTGTCCTTTTTGTAACAAAATACTCAGAGATCATGAGCAGTAATGCGTGTCAATTTCCCTTCGCCGGTTGTGAGTGAGTGAGGGTCAATTTTAGTGTTACGGAGATCATTTACAGCCGTCTTTTAGGATTGGAGCCAATTGCAAGCCCGCAAGTGCGTTGCTGTACAATCTGCTTTTAGCATCATTGCCGGGAGTGCGCGGCTGCCTTCACGTTGTCTTGATGGAAATTTTTTTATCATATAAGTACTCGTTATTTATTTATGTTTGTGTTGATTTCAATAAATCAACAGTTGTAGCAAAAGAAATGGTTGTGGTGAGGACCACGATTTGGTAACAGCGCAGTGGCCATAGATTTCAGTGCACTGCGTCGTCTTGTCACATGCACAGCTTAGAGGGATAGGTAGCGGATTGGCTGGGCCAATTTCCTGCCTCACTAGCTGCCAAGCTATGGGCTGCCATCTCCGCTTGACAAGTTTGATGGAATTTGAATCCGAATCAGCGAGCAGCTAGAAACAATTGTTTCTCTAGTCAACCAAATTTATGACTTGGCAACTGAAGACAAGCGTTTAATGCTATTATATGTCTGTAAGAGCACGTGGCTATTTTAGGACGATGTTTATTTTTTAATTTAATTATTTTTATATATTTATCTAGATATTTTGGAAGGTTCATATATTTTGTCTTTGTTTGAATTTGAAATACTAAAGATTTAGAAGTGAATAGGAAAAATGTAAAAAGAAAAGGAGTTTGGCATCTATGGTGGAGTTAGGATAGAAAGGGGCATGGGCTGATGTGCCCCACTTCCTTACCTTAAATAGGGTCAAAATTATAGAGGAAAGATTTCTTAGTTGTTGGAAGTTAGTGTATGAGTGTTACTCAGAAGAGGAAAGAAATCCTAAAATTTTGATGCGAGAGAATTTTTGTGTATATATGATTTTAAATTGAAATTTGTAAAAATTGTTCATTATTTGATTACCTTTCCAAAATGAGTTTGCAAATTTGATTTGGAGCTGTGATGCAAAAGTTATGAGTGTTTGAATTTTGAAGTAAAAAAGCCAAATTATGAAGAAAAGCTGAGACTTCAACAAACCATAGCTTATGATTTGTATATCATTTTGCAACAAGATTTGAAGGAAGTATTTATCTTAGTCTTAGCTATTTAGAAAGTGCTTAAATTCAAGATTTGAAGCTTGGAGGAGAAAATTATGGAGGTATGAAAGATTGGAGGTGGCTGTTTTTTTGTTAAGAGAAGGCCAAAACTTTGAAGAGCTTCAACTTTTGAACAATATGAAATTTTCTTTTCAAAATATTAGAAATGATAATTTGTTGTTATAGCTTTCCGAATTATTTTTAATTATTCCATTTAGAGTCTTATTAAAGAAGTTATAGTAGGTAGAAATTGAGAGTTTGGATGCTTTCTAAAAAATTGAGATCCACACTTTGATTGACTAGAACTTACGGATAGAGTTTTATTTTGAAGTCAATGTTTAGTTTGCAAGGAAGAAGAAGAGCCTCTATTTTGAATCCGCATAACTTTTGCACAGTAGCTTAGATTGAGTTGAAACTTAAAAAGACGTTAGAGGATGAGATGAATTTTCTAAATTGCTATTACACTTAGCATTTGGATACTTGAAACATTTGTGGCACTAGATAGAAGGTCGCAGTCTTTCTAAGACTTGTTATTTGTGATTTTTCTCATTGTTTTTATTAAAACATGAAGACTTGAAGACTTGAAGACATGAAGATTTGAAAATCTGAAGATATGAAAACTTCAAGAAGAATTATTTGGGTTTATTTTTATTTATGTGTAGGATGTGGCTTTGTGATGCCTAGCCAATTTGGAGGTTTATTTGTCAATTCATTTCCATTCTATTTTGTAAACCTTGTTGTCGGTAGTTTGGGTTAAACCAAATTTAAACTCATTTATTGTCGTAGTAACAAAGTGAGATTGATCACCCATATGGTCGAGATTTGCTCTGTTCTCACGATCTAGAGTTTTGGCAAGCAAATCCTGAATTTGAATGTAGGATATTGTCATACGGACGGTAATTTGTGTTTGTTATCCCAATCTACCCGTCTTGTATCTAGTGAGCTCTTATCCCTACCTTGACCCTTATACCCTTAGAGCCAGCCACATGATAGGCCAACGAAAAACTAAAAACTAAAGATCTGAAGAATGAAGATAAAGACCAAAGACGAATTTAGTCAGTAATGCACAATTGCAACAAGACACCTTGCGTGTTCCCAAGGTGCGCTCTTCTCAACCCGACAACGTGCATTGTATCTACCCAACGATGGCGGCTACTGGAGGTTTACGGTGCTCTACAATCCCTTCACAACCTCTTTGCCCCAGCTGTCGTGCTTCATTGGAGGAAGTGGCTGAGATTTTAGAATTATTGACATTGTGAGCAATCAACTCCTACAAAGTTGTTTGAGCAAGTGACAACGTTGCAGGCGTGCTTGGAGGAGGGCTTCTTACTCGGACTAACTAAGTTGGCAATGCGCCACTATTGGCCTACTGAACCTCAGAGGAACTCTTGGCGCTATCTCTTTTAGAAGTAGTGTTTTTGTTGCTTGAATGTGTCTTATAGGATTCTTGAAGGGCATCCTCTTGGGCTTCCTCCGCTGGTGAATGATTTCCTAAAGACAAAGTGGTGGCCTACAGCAGATCACAACAGTGATCCACAAAGCAATGAAAAATTGTCTAGTTCAAGAGGGTCTGCATTGGGTAATCTAGTTGAGGACCATGCAGAATTAGTCATGGAGGCCTCTCATCAAGCTCAACAAAGACCACTTCAAGTACGTGTTACCGAAGGAAGGGGGATCACAGATGGAAACCTTGTAGAATCACACCACAGCCCAGGTCCCCGTGAAAACGTTGGTGTTCCAGAGCTATCCAACAGTGTTGATTGAGCGGGGAGCATAGAGGGGTAGAATGCCCCATGGGGCACATGGCGTGGGAGGGATAGGCTAGGCATTCCGCCGCAAGTCGGAGGCGTCAGTAGATGGCGTGGTCGAGTGAATGGACTTCTGCCAGCAAGGAGAGACGAGAATCATGCGCCCATAAATGTTGAAAGGAACAATAGTATTTTTCAATTAGACTTGAATTGCCCACCAAAATCTAATAGAAGCGGGTCTCAATTTGGAGAATCAAATTTACAGGATTGTACAGCGACTCCATCAAGGCCGGCTCAAGGTTGAAGGCATGGATGCGGCTTGTTGAATTTGCCAAAAGAACGATGTCCAGGGGCGGAGAGAGAGGACTCAACTGTCAACGTCTCTCGCAGGATAGGTCGTGCAGTAGGAGCTGCACTGGGCGGTCGCCGCAAGCAAGCTGCGGCTAGAATACCGGCTTCAAGTGCTCCTTCCAAAGGAATGCCTGCTGATGTTCCAGCCTTGGAGGCCATCCCCGAAGCACCTCTCAGATCGTCTACACCCGCAACTCAGTTGACTAGAGCTGCATTGTGCGGTCGCCGTAGGCGAGTTGCGACTAGGACATCGATAACAAATGCTCCTTCCAAGGGAATGCTTGGTGATGATTCGGCCTCAGAGACCATCTCCAAAGCGCCTCACAAATTGTTTATATCCGCAACTCATTCGACTAAGGCTGCATTGGGCGGTCACCGCAGCCGAGCTACGGCTAGAGCATCGATAGGAAGTGCTCTTTCTGAAGGAATGCATGGTGATGATCTGGCCTTGGAGAGCATCTCCAAAGCGCCTCCTAGATGGTCTGCGCCCGCAATTCATTCGACCAAGACGTCTCTTCATTCACTACATCGTCGTCCAAATCCTCTAGGGAGTCCTTGTCAACGAACACCAATCTGTGGAGCGGATCGATGTCACCCACAACTGTCGCTAATGTTCTCTCCGACTTCCGGTACTGGCCATCGACAACAACAACAACGATGCAACATTGGGGGGTAAGTGGTTGTCTACCTCAGCTTCATGCAAATTATCTTACAAAAAAAATGTATAACTTGAGACATAATTAGGCTAGAGGATTTGATTTACCATGATTGTTCACGTCAATTATTCCCAGCATGTCAACATAATACATACTCACTCTCGACAGCAGTGCTGGCATGGTTTCTTCTATTAGGGTTTTCAATGAGAGGCCAAAGAGAGCAACCTGTAGGGAATTCTAGCACTTCTGCATTTCATGCCGTTCTCCGTTTCTATATCCTTGGCTCCGGCCACTTCGTGGAATTTTTTTTTTTTCTTAGTTCGACTCACTTGTAATTAGCTGCTTGTGTTCTATTACCCTTTTATTTGTGAATGCACAATTGGAATGAAGAATGCCCGCCATGGTTCAAGAAGTTTGGGTCCATTGTCGTCTTGAAGGTTCAAGAGATTGGGACTTGATGAATGATCAGTCCTATGCCATCCAGTGGACATTCTTACAAACAATGTGAGATTTTTCCATATACATTTCTTCATTTGGACTCTATTGCTCGCAAGTGTCAACAATGGCAACTACGATAGAGCCTTGCTCATGTTTGTACTATGGTGTGCTCATTTTTTTTCCTAGAATTAATCGCTTTGATCAATTCTAGTGGGAGATTTTTGTTGGTGTTTTGATTCTATGGAGTCCATGCATGTGATCTTAGAGGATTACTAGGGTTCTAATGTTTTGGAGTGTGAGGGAGCTTCTCTGTAATTGGTGGCTAGAGTACTGCTGTAGAGTTTGGGTACATGCGTTCTCTAGAGTCAACAACAAATGAAAGTGGGACTTCAACAGGGAATCGGTCTCCAAAGCAAAAAAAACTATCTCTTTGCAGCTATTCAATAATGTCTGGTTTGCTGTAGTCAATGGCCTTGCAAGTCCTGGCTTTGGCCTTCCATCCCCGAGTTACACATTCAGAGCTCTTTGGTAGGAAAGGGGTTGCTGCAATTCAAAGCTCATCCTCAAAGTCTACGTTGTCATATTTGTCTACGTTGGACAAAAGTACGGTCCTCGTTGACGTTTGTTTGGAGTTCACCAAGCCCCATGCACGCTTCTCGTACTAGGTTACTTGGGTTTGCATAGAAAGTGCTTGTAGGTGCTCTTTTAGCAGTACTCAGTTATGCTATAGTTGAAAATGCCGTGTCCGTCCTCACTGTTCGTGTGTCCATTTGATTGGAACGCGGGGCTTTCAAGTTTCCAAGCAACTACATAGGAGACTCATGCCATGGAGAATAGCTGCAACTGCCATAAGTCTGACCAATGGCCCTCTGGTTTCTAAAACTCTGTCCTTGCTGCTCATTTGTGCATCAAGGAAGGACCAGCTGCTGCAAGAAGTTTGCAGCAGGCTTTTGCGGCCTTTGCTCAAGTCCAACAATGGCTTCAGGATAGCAACATTGAAGCGGGTGGGAACGAGCAGCTCTTGCCACAACTACAAGGTCCTTTTGGTTGTCTCTCCTACGGGCCTCTATCTACTACAATGTGGGTGCCGTTGCAGGTGTTGGGATACAAGGCAAGTGTTTGTAGAGGGCAGTAAGAAGTAGCAGGGGAGCCGTTGCAAAGATGGTAGGAAAATCGTGTTTCATACTTTTTTGTTATGTTTCAGGGAGGCATAGGCAAGCACAAGGTGCCAGTGGTGGAATGCAGGGACATTAGCACCGTTGCTCTGCACTGCCCTGATGAGAGCGGCACAGGGCCATCACAAACGCCTGATGATGCTTTTGATGGCGCAATTCTGGAGTTCCCAACCCAACACCTGCATGAAGACTTTGCAGCACCGTTGCCCCGACAGCCACCGACAAAGTTTGGTGTAGATGGGATAGGAGCTGCTGAGCAGGAATTTTTTCCTGACGGCAACGACAGCTCTGATGCTGATTGGAGGGGAGACTAGAGGGATTTTGCTAGAGATGCCTCCTCATTGGATTTCACAAACTCCGATGAGGACTTGGATGGTAGAAACCGTGATTTGCTCCATGAGATTGGTTAATACAAGGGAGTAGAGGGACTTGATGACATGGACTTCATGTCTAGGTATGTCAATTAATATTGGCAGTGTACTGAGAGCACCCTACTTGGAGATTGGGAATCCTTTCATGGACCATAGCCTGGCTCAAAGAGGGTGTGTCAAACCAAGCCTTCAGCAATTTATTTCTTTGACTTGTTCTTCACTCCCCGCATAGTGGATTGTCTAGTACAATAGATGAATTTGTACACATCTCAAGATGGCACAGGACGCTCTCAGACCACAAACAGCGGACCCCTCTAGATTCCCACTTGTGCTTTGGAGATGCGGGCATTTATCTGTGTAGCAATTCTCATGGGCATCAAGGCGATGCCCATGATACAAGATTATTAGAAGGAGGACAAGTTCTTGCATTGCTCCATTATACCTAGGGTTTTTACTAGGAATAGATTTGAGTTTCTCCTCTGTTGTCTGCATCTCATGGACAACAGCATAATCGAGCATGATCGAGCATCCCCAATGACAACAAGCTGGCAAAGTGCAGATGGATTCTCACTAAGTTTGTGATGCAGAGTCGTGCGTTGTACAATCCAAAGAAGTTTATGACATGTGACAAGATCATGGTGGCGTACAGGGGGCATTTCTTCGATTTCAAGCAGTATATGCCGGCAAAGCCAAGCAAGTATGGTTTAAATTTTTTGCGGTAGTCTGCAAACCTTTGAGGTTGGTTTTGTACATTACTCTAGATTTTAGTAGAAAATAAATGTCTTTATCAATATTCAACTATATTATTTGTGAGCTTTTGGTGGATATGTTTCTGAATTTGCATAGAGGTAGATTGTATGTAGATTTTGCAAGTAAGAGTGTGTTTGTTGGTAGTTTCAGAAGAAAACCAATGTTTCCCATAAACTAGTAGCTAACAATGAACTAAATGCATGTTTTTTTTGCAAACTAAACCAGGTACATCTACAACATTCTACTGTATGTGGGGGCGTCTGGATTGCCAGATGTGGGACAGGGTGAACAAGTGGTGCATGAGTTGACGGTGGGCCTAGACGATTTTGGACATATTGTCGTATGTGACAACTTTTTTTCATCCCCAAAGCTACTCAAGGACCTCTATTGCCGTGGGATTTGCGCTACCAAGACATTGAGGCAGAACCGCTTGGGATTGCTAGGTTCATTTTTTGGTCAGAAGAAAGGCAACCATCCTCGCAGGACACTACTGTGGAAGATGCACATGCAACGACACATGGCTGTCACCTGCTGGTATGACTCAAAGCTAGTGTACATCTTGTCTACTTCTACAGATCCAGTAGGCGATGGTGCATGGTCCATGCGCTGAGTGTAGAGTGTTTGCAAGCCGATCACATCCACATCACATCAAGTGGAATACTAGATCCACATGCGCGGTGGAGATGTTGTAGATCAAATGCGCACTAATTACAGTGTTCACTACCACTCGCATAAATGGTGGCACAAGTTCTTCTTCTTCATTGTTGACAGCTGGCTCAACAATGCATGGGTCCTACTCCGGCACAACAGAGTTACTCGTGGGGAGGCAATGTACGGCAAGCGACTCACATCCCACATGGACTTTGCACGTGCTTTGATTGCCCCATGGTTAGATGAACCGTGCACCTCTTGAGTAGAATGCCTCCGCCGTCCTAGGGCAATTCACTACAGCAGCCTGGAAGTTGGCGTTTGAAGACAATACATTGTTTGCAAGAGACAGACCCTATTCTAGTGCACCGCTTGTGCAGGGGCCCACATGTGCATTGACAAGTGTTTTGTCAAATTGCATATACAAACTAGGTGGGCCTTGCGGGTGACTCAACTGGCACAAGTTTGAGATAGATAGACATTTGTATTCACATTTTGCAAGTGCCAGTAGTATTTGCTCTTTATTGTTTTTAGGTTTTGTTGGTGATGGCTCCTCTCCCCTAGGCTTGGAGTTTTCCATGGTCATGACTTGCCAATATGTAACCCTTTTTTTCCACTCTAGTGTAGAGGGGACATCCTCAACCCAAAGTCTATAATTTAGTGGAACTTATTCTAGAACACCTTTTTTTATTCGGGCCTTTGGGCCTTATTTGCATTTGTGGGATTTTGCACTTGCTTTTTTCAGAACCTACCCCACAGTTCTGAGAAAGGTGTTGCAAAAAATGAGGCAGCCAAGACATAATCAGACTATTGTATTAGTAGTCACAGCTCTCGCAAGGCAAGAACTGCTGACAGGCTGGCTGAGCACGGTGGGAGCTGGCGTGGAGCTGACACCGTGTCAGTCTGGCCATATACTGCTACTGGTCCTCGGACCCACAACCCCAGGAGGTTCTCCGCATTTGAGGAGCTCCAGGAGACTCGAAACCTCTCAATTTCACTTGAAATTTTTTGTGGACATTATCAACCCATAAATGAATCAGCTTGCTAAATTTCATTGAGAATTTTGGCGGCACTAAATTGCACGGCCAGTTTGAAGGCCGTGAACTTTGAAATTGCATCACATTTCAATTTTTTCTTTGGACTTTGAATGTTATAATCTCCTAATGTAGATGGTCAACTCCCCTAAAATTTGGGCAGAGGGTTCACACCCCAGCCAACGTTGAAATGTTGCGGTCAATTTGAGCAGATCTCAAAATCGAAAAAGATTCGAACCTTGAGGCCAGAGCAGCTCCCTCTCAGAAAAGTAAACTTGTTTTTGGCCTGGGTGCTCAGGGGTTAAAGCTTGCATGCGCAAAGATTGCAGTTTTTGATGTCATTATGCACACTTGCCAAGTGCCAACTCTATTTGATGCCAAACCCGTAGAATTTGACAACAAGCAGTGCAATTGCTGTATTCTTAACCCATAAACGTCAAAGCGGACGATTTCTGTCCCCGGGAATATACGGGGCTGTGTACCCACAGTCACATCCCAGCGTTTAAAGGTTAAGGATATCCCAACAATTTTCATAAAAATCAAGAGTACCAATAAAAAATCTATCAAAAAAATTCTTTGTATACAATAATGACTATTATTGCTGATTTTCTATCATTTGTGTTGAGGTAAGTATTCTATTAATGCGCTCTCCACATAGTTAATTAGATTTCACTGGAGTTTACTTTAGTAAAGGGATTCCATGGACCAATAGTAGAGAAGGACTTTTACTTTCTATCTTTAGTATTCCCTTGTATATAGTAGGCAAACCCTACTTGGATAATAACACTTGTTACTTCTTCTCCTTACATACTTTGTTATATCTCTTTTGTGTCCTCATTGTGTTTTCTGTTCCCAACACTTTCCTTAGAGTTTGTAGCTCTATCACAACACGTTATCAGTACAAAGCTCTAACCACCTAGTTTAACGTGTTAAACAACACGTTATCGGCACGCTCTTTTGCTTTAATCTCTTTGAGGGAGTTTATTAGTACTGTCCTTCATCCCTCATGGCTACTTCACGTTCTTCTGCTGCCACATCTGTTGTAGTGCCAGCAGCTACTCCTAACATTGAGACACCAAGGCTTCAGCCTCTTCTCTTTGCACCATTGGAGGTTGACAGGAGCAACTACCTACTATGGGCAAAAAGTGCAAAAACAATTATTATATTCGGGAGCAATTATCACGGTGCATTGTTTCTGACCAACCTCCTTCTATAATTACTTCTAATTTTTACCTTTGTATTTTGTAAAACATTGCTTTTGCTTCTTTTACTAATAACAATGATAAGCGTCCGTTAGAGATGCATTCTTGCTACAAATGTAAGTTCCAAGTGGGCCATGTGACATAATACTAAAGAAGTGGAAACAACCTTTGCTCAACAAGTGGTTTATATTGGATTGCGATCCGACCACATGAGTTGTGGAAATAGCCTTTGTTGGAGCAAGAGGTTTGTATTCGATTGCGGTCCAACCACCTAATGATAAAGTTGTAGAAACAGCCTTTGCTATGGGCACATGGTTTGTACCGAATTGCAATCCGACCACCTGGTGTATCCGATTTGTATTATCTTGTAAAGATAGCAAAAAACTTTCAACTTGGCATGGACTATTGGCCCACTTAGGTTCTACATTGTACAAGAAAATTATTCCATGTCTTATTAGATATAGTGATAAAGATGATCAATCCTATAAACAAAGTAATGTGTTGCTTTGATTGGTTAAAGTGGAAAGTTGCATATCAAGGAGGAGTATGCTTCTTTGCATAAGAGGCAAATCTTTTGTTTTACTAACTACATAATTGATGACCCTTATTGTCCTTGCAAGGAGGAAGAGGAGGAATCATTGGGTAAATAAAACCCATACTTCGCTACGGTCAAAGAATTTTTATATGGATACTTCTACAAAGCTTGTTCATTGACTTATTTATGGCATTGGAATGCGGTGGCTCAATACTTTGGAGCAAGAGATTCAATAGGTTTATATTATACAAACCTTTGCTATCCTTCCATGGATTTTTCCCATTGGGTTTTACCATGTGAATGGATTGTTAAAGGTGTTGTACTCTTTTTCCTTCATCTTTGGTTTTATCCTTGATTATTAATAAGTTTTTTGGATAAGGTTTTAATGAGGCAACAACCAAATATCTTAGAAGATTACGGGAATTATCATATAGAACATTATTGTTTAGGTATACATACAACTATGTGTCAATTGAGGAGTGTTGAGATAAGTATTCTATTAATATGCTCTCCACATAGTTAACTAGAGTTCACTGGAGTTTACTTTAGTAAAGGGATCCCATGGACCAATAGTAGAGAAGGACTTTTACTTTCTATCTTTGGTATTCCCTTGTATATAGTAGGCAAACCCTACTTGGATAATAACACTTGTTACTTCTTCTCCTTACATACTTTGTTATATCTCTTTTGTGTCCTCATTGTGTTTTCTATTCCCAACTTTTTCCTTAGAGTCTGTAGCTCTATCACAACAATTTGCATGACTTAGAGCAGGTGTGGATTTTTAGATGCCCAACTCAAAAAGTGCCCATGTCATAAATTTTCCTTAAAGGTGGTTGCAAGAAAGACTTCATGATTTTGTCTCAAAATGCCTCTTTTTGGGTGTAGTATTGGCAGTACTACCAGTACTGCAAGTACTATCAGTACTCCAAGTACTACATAGCATCCTTGCAGTGGAAATGTGAACCGTCCCTCCCATTCCAAATCTATCAAGAATGAAGCACATGGCATGTCATTTAGGAAGGCCAACTATCAATAATAGCAATTCAATGAATGGATGGAAAAAAAATTCACATTCTTAGATGATGTCAGTGATCAATGGTACTACGTAGTGCCAGTTAATAGAGGGGAGCACTATGCAGGCATGTGGAGCAGAAATTACCAGAATTCTAAGCTGCCATGTTTTCAATTTTAGTAATTACAAAAAAAACCCAAAAAATAAAACAAAAAATGGCCATTTTTGCTCTATTCGAGACACTTGAATTGATGCAATTGCTTTTTTGGGGAAGTTTGTTTTCTTTCTCCAATGTTTGACCAAAGGATGCCCACTTTGAGAGCATGTGGAAGGCAGAGAATTCACAATTTCCTAGAACCTTTCTACATATCCATGTAATGCTCTATGATGAACAACTTCCCTGATTTGTGGCATGATATTTTCTTTTTTGGACCCAAAATAGTACTAAAAACCTCCAAAATGGCCAAGGTAGACACTTGTTTGGGGGCTGTTTTAAAAAAATTGCAAAAATTTTAGAAGGTCTATATCTATGATATCTACCTTCTCAAATTTCAACTCAAAAGACCTTGCTAAGCAAAAGTTACAAGCCAAAAAGCACCTCCAAGAGTGCAAGGAGACACAAAATAGTACAAGTGTTTCTTGCTACCACCCTTAAGTCCTAAAGGACCATTGTCCCTATAGAGGACAAATGGGATTTTGGGCAAGTACCTACGGCCTCAACTTTTGTCTTGATTTTTTGAGACTTTTTTGAAGATAAGAAAACACATTAGCTTCTAGGGAATATAATATTTATTCCAATCAATGCCAACAAGTAAAAGTTATGCCCAAATAAGCACAAATTTGGGGACTCCAAGCAACAAATTCTTTTTTTACAAAAGCTTGAAGTAATTTTCTATTTCATTTTTCTCATATATTATATCTATGTCCACATTTGAAGCTTTGATTCATTCCATTTGGACTAGTTATGAGAAAGTTATGGATAATCTTGTTTTTTGGACAATCCAAGCATCTTTTTGAAAAAAAACTTCATTTTTGAATACAAGTTTAACATTTTTTGAAAAAAAGCTGTTGGAAAGGGTGAAGTTTGCTTTTTAGAACAATTTTACTGTTGGGATTATTGCATCTCAATTCCATTGCATGGTTATTAACAATTTAAATTTTTGTTCAATCTCGTACCTTCTTCTACCTAATATTTTTGTTAAGAATGAAAATCAAGTATTTTTTGTTTTGATTTCTTCCCAAGATTCCCAACTCAACTTCCCACCACAAAAAAATAAAGTTCCAAACTCTACGGTGCAAATATTTTAAGTTTAAAAAGGTCATAGTTAAATAGTTTGGTTATGCAAGGTGCAAAAAACCTTGTTTTTTACATTTTGAATGCAAATATTTTTCAGTTTGTGAAGTCAAAGTTCTTGACTTTTGTATGATACATTCTTGTATTAGTCTAGTACAAGATCTTACAGTCAAATATGCAAAAAGACCAATTTTCAAACATTTTTACTCTTTGCCATAGAAGTGATAACTTTGAGTGTCTTTTGACAAAATAAAGGCAATGGTCGTTTTGGGGTTAATACAACAAAACTGATGTCTATCTCTTATTCTAAGAGAGCTTCCATATGTCAGAGAAGCCGTGTTCACAAATGTGCGCAAATTCAACAGAACTTTTACCAATTTTCTTTCATAGCCAACAAAACGAAAATACTTTTGGATTTTTGGTACATTAGACGAGGTTTTGAAGGCACTTGAGGTAATTATGAAAATTACATTTGGGAACATTGCCGAGTACAGGACTACAGGTAATGAGAGGAGAAGCTGAGACTGTAACACCAGAGAATCAAGTTAGCAAGTACAATCAAGTCCATAGGCGAAACTCAACTTACTCAAGGGACATGGCTGGGTGAACTGCCACCGCTTGATTGCAAGTGTAATGGCATGTCAACCTCATAGTCATGGAGCTACCCACAAATATTGCTCACCTTTGTCTTAATTGGGCTTCCAGAATTTGACTTTCACTCACAGGAGTCACAGGTCACTAAGGTCAGGTAGGGTGACTTCATGAGATGTGATGTCATGCGGAAAATTAGGGGTTTAGAGGAGAAATTTTATGACCAGTCCTGGTCATTGGGAAAGCACAAAACGTGGGAACCGACCATGAGACCATGTGAGAAGAGAGGCCTGTCTGTTTCATTACAATCCTACATGAATGGGGTTGTGAGTCTTTCAAACTGGTACTGAGATAAGTTTACCCATAACCAAGAGACCTATTATCGACATGAGTAGCTGATTCCATAAGAACAGCCTCAATGGTTGCTCCACGCAAGACTTGTATCAATCAGATGGAGGTAATAAGAAAAAAGGACCTAATGGAAACAGTAATTAACGCACCTAGTTGGAGTGCACATCAAAGGAGAGTTTTGAAGCAGTATGTTGCAGTTGATAATTGCAAAGACCAAATGAAGCAAAATGATGTAGTCAATAGTATTATGATGACAATTGGGTTTATTTGAAGGAAAAACAAGAAGAATTATGAGTCTCTTTTCAAACTCGTTGGAATATCCTCACCTTGTGTTGGGGATCTTGTTAGTTCTCTGGTACTAGCTTGCTCTATTAGCCCCCTTACGTCACAGATGTTGGTAGTTCCTTTGGTGCTAACTTGCTCTATCAACCCCTTGCTCTATCAACCCCTTTGTGTTAGGGATCAAGTGAGACCCAATTTTAGCTTGTCGTGTCAAGGATCAAGTCAAAACCAATGCCAACTTGATGTGTCAACTCTCCTGGGTGCCAATAGGTTACTCACAAGTAGATGGGATGTTGGGTCCCTCCACCCTAAATACAACACCCTACCCACATGAGCCCACTAAACCAACCCCTAAATCCATTTACTGCTCTCATATGCAATTTTATTATTAACACAGTACTCATTAACCCCTAAAGGACCAAGGGTGTTTTTTGAGAAAAAATCTCAGAAATTGCCAACTTCTAGTGCACTGCCCAAAATCAAAAATCAAAACCTTTTTTTTCAATTTCAATTGTACAAAAGTGTGTAAAACACATAAATTAATATGTGCAAAAAAAATAGTCCATTTGACGGCGCAGATTGTAAGATTATAACATTTGAAGTGAGAAAAACAACTTTTTTCATTCTTGCAAAACAATGATAGCAAACTTTGAGCCTTCCTAGAGTAAAACTTTTGCTCTATACAAATTTGAGCTTTTTGACCATTCCCAAGTATATTATGTTAGATTCACTCATGAAATATTCAGATGCAAATATAGAATTTAGCTTATTCTAAATCACCTTGCAATGCAAGGAGGTTTACTAATTTGGAAACACATTAGTCATTCTTTCATGATTTCTTGTGTAATGAATAAGTCTTTTATTTGAAATCTGAATGACAAAAAGTTAGAGACAAACATTTGGAATATGTGAAAAAAAGTTTCAAGAGTTTTGGATTTATAAGTTGAAAGATAATAGGGCTTGAAGTTAGAGAAATTTTTCTTTCTTGAAAGTGCCCAAACATAGTTGACGAAGTTTGACTCCCTTCCAAATGGGATGCGAGAATTATTATTTTTATTTTATTTTTTATTTTTTGACAATTGTACACCATATTTTTTTAGTTACATAATTGCCAAATTTCAAAAGTTGATGAGAGTTTTAGCATAAGATTCTCCAAAGATGCTCAAGTTGCTTGAGCTTCCCAAATTCTTTTAGGCAGCCTAACTTTTGAACTAGGCATCTTATTAGGGCAAAAATGACATTTCCACTTAGGGGATATATATTTGCACCTTCTGTAACAATTTTAAGAACATCAAAGTTTGACTCCCTTCTAAATGTGATGCAAGAATTTGATTTTTTTTTTTTTTTGACAATTGTACACCATATTTTTTTAGTTACATAATTGCCAAATTTCAAAAGTTGATGAGAGTTTTAGCATAAGATTCTCCAAAGATGCTCAAGCTGCCCGAGCTACCCAAATTCTTTTGGGCGGCCTAACTTTTGAACCGGGCATCTGATTGGGGCAAAAATGACATTTCCACTTAGGGGATATATATCTGCACCTTGTGTAACAATTTCAAGAACATCCAATAAAAATTGATTCCATATGACCATACCCAAGTTCTCAAGTGGCTGTTGAATAGCAATTTGGCCCTCTAGGGTTTAATTTGGGAAAAAGCACAACTTTGGGATTTTTGAATTTTGTGTCTTTGAAAAAGTATTCAGTAAATAATTATTTAAGAGTATAAAATCTGAAAGTCCTAAAATTTCGTTTTTTCCAAATTGGTGAAGGAGCTAGTGCAAAATCATAAAACAAACTAAAAGGTTTTGGTGAACAACATTGCTAAACTACAACAAGTTCTTTTTTGAAAAAAATTACAATGTGCGTAAACAAAGCAAATAAAAGCACAAGCCTTAAAGAGACTTCTAAGCCTTTTAAGAATGCAACAAAATTTTAAAACAAGGAAATTTACAAATAGGGATATAAAAATGAAAAATATTATAGAGAGGGTCAGAATTTCAAAAACATTACAGATAAGGGCACTGTTTCAAAGATATAATTTGTAAACTCTTGTAAAATTTTGGTTTAGACATTGGTTGATTTAGATACATCACATTAAATGTTACTTGACTTCCAAAAAACTTAGAGGTCTTTCCAAATCAAGCCTAATAAGTAAATTTTAATAAAGGGGTCTTGAAATTAAGCCCCTATTTATAATTATTTTCAAATTGCGCTCCTATCTATTACTTTATTTTTGTTTGTGCCCCTATTTGTAAATTCCCCTCAAAAATATGAAAAAATCACCAAAAATATTGTAAAGACAAAAATGTAAAGTTTCTAATCACAAAACCAACTTTACATTAAAAAGAGGAAATGTTATAAAAAGAGAAAAGTTGGCCTTTTAGATTGTGTCTCAAAGCATTTTTCCTTTCTTTGATTCCAAAAAAATTGAAGTTTTACTCCTTTTAACGTGGAATTTAAAATAAAAATAAATAAATGAATTTTATTGGCATGTGAAACTATCATTTGGAGAATAACTTCAAATTGTAAACAAATTGCACCATTTGATTTAAAAAGTTCAAATTAATTGTATTGAGTATCATTTCTTATTTTTCAAAGTCACTAAAGCTTAAAAATCCACAAATTATTAAAATCAAAGAATCGTAAATTTTAAACGACAAAAATCATCTTTTAACCCCTAAACATCAAGGAGGACTAAACGCCCTCCGACTATGAAAGAAGATCTTGTGTTACAAATAAAGTTGTTTTTCATTTGATTTTTTTTCAAAAGTGATTATAAACAAATGGTTCAACATGGAAGGCAAAAAATTACCTCATCAAATGCATTCATATTTTTATGTAACTCAAATTGTGATAAGATTCAAAAACACAATGTTAGGTCCCAAGCTGCCCTCTCTTTTCATGAGGGCACCTTGCACTATTGACTTCTGCAACTTCAAGAAAAAAATATTATAATTGTTGGGCGGTGAGAGCTTGAGATGAGTAGTGTAAAGTACTGTGGGGTTGGTCACACTAACCAGCTCATCATTTAACCCCTAAAGGACCAAGGAGCCCACTTTGGACTTTATGAGAACTTGGGTAGGCTCTCTTGACTTCATAATTTGGAAAATTTTCATGAAATTTTTAGGATGGATGCTACTCATCATAATCTACATGTGAAGCTTTATTTCATGTCATTCCAATAAGTAGTGCAAAAGTTAGAAGGTTTTTTCAATTTCAATGTCAAACTAGGTAGCAAAAAATATATTCAAAATTTTTTATTTTTATTTTTATAGAATTGTGTAGATTGATACCTACTCAAAAAAAATTGAATCACTCAATTCCAAATAATGAGGTAAGAATTAAAAGGAGTTTCATTTTGCCTGCAATGAAGGTAGGAAGAGGGTAGAAAAATTATATAAAGTTATCTTTTACTCTCAATTTTCAAAATTTTCAAATAAAAATGAAAAATAAAGTTACTAATTATCTATTAGAGCATTCTCAACATTGGGATTAACAATTTTCAAATTCTTCCAAATTTATTAGCATATTAGTTATATCTTATATTCATCAATACCTTTCACCTTACAATGTTTTGTAAAAATAAATCCAAAATACTTTTTGGTTAAATTTTTTATATATACTTTCAACCCATTTTCCAACATATTGTCCAAATTGCACAAGAAATACAACATACGTGTTTTTCTCTAAAAAGTTTGAAAAACAAAACTTCACCATTTGGAAGGACTAGAAAAGCCTACATTTTGAAGTTTAGGCACATTGATCATGCAATTGGTGGGGACATTCATTCTGAAATTTTGGGACAATGTACTTATGCAAGTCAACCTATGGATCCTACGGTTGGATTTGTTAAAAAGCAAGTTTCAATGAAGATTTTGATCGTAGTGTAGGGACTAGTATTTTGAAGCAGTTTTGGGCCTCTAAACACAAAAGAATTTTAGGGGTTAAGTGTTAAAAGAAAATTTACTTGCCTTATTTATTTAAAAAGGTTGTTGGAGTACAAAAAGTCTTCACTTTGGCTTGATTTGAATATTGCACGCACTAATAACAACAGTTATTTCTTTGAGTTTTTTAAAACTTGTTACAAATAGTTGGATTGTAATACCCAAATGCCTTTAACTTGTAAAAACAATTAATATGACAAAAAAACTCTATTCAAATATTTTGTGAGATTTTAACGCCGCTTCTATAATCTCTATAAATTTATAAGCTCAAGTTTTGGTAGTTCACTTTTTAGAAATACATATTATAAAATTCATAACGTTCTAAGAAAATTTATAAAAAAAAATCATGAAATTCTATAAACTAGGTGCAAGCTCATATTTCAATTTTTGCCTTTAACCCAAAAGTTGGTGTAAGGTCTCATCTTATTTTATCTAGAGATTTTAAGAATCTTATACACAGAAGAGAATTTGGTTAAATGATTGCTTCATTAGACATTTGGCGTGTTTTATTTCTCAAAATACATTTTTGAAAGCGGATACTTTTCTCCTTTAGTTGCTTCAATCTTTCACCTACATATTAACAAATGACGATTTTATTTCTAAGATTGGCTTCTTAATACAATCCTTACAAGTTTGTTTTTTTTTATAAAACAACACTGATTCTGTTACAAGCAATTTTTGACAATCTATTTGTCAATTTAGTTTAATTCTCATCGAAATTACTATTTAAAGACTATTCTTCCTAAAATTTCTATAAGAATTTTAATTTGTTGGAAAAGAAGAATTTAAGTGTTTCATAATTGTAAGAGTAATTTCACATATTGCTAACTATTTGTCAAATTTAGTTTGACACCCAAAACTTGACAATCTTAGAGATTGTTTGAGAAGATTATGATAATTTCATCTAGTTCTTTGCCCAAATTTTTATGATAAAGTGGCCAACGTCAAAATGAGATGAAAATAAGGTAAATCTTGACAAAAAATAGCCACTAGAAAAACCGTTCCATCAATTAAGTAATTATGACATGTGGGACAGATATCCACAATGACACTAATTTGGCTTCTGAAAAGATGTTTGAGCTTCACTAGCAATTATTCTTCTTTTTTTTCAAATTAATTCCATGTGTTTATTTTTTATAACACCTCTATTAAAACTTTAAGTTAAATTTTGTTTTTAAAATTTTGATGGGTCTTTATTACGTGGGTTTGAGATCAAATAGTTCAGTTACTTATTTTTTATTCATTTTCACGTGTTTGGAGTACACTCATTACCAAGTCTCTCCAAACATTGCTCTCTTGGTTGTTTCCCTCCTTTCAAAGAAGAACACGTTATACATTAAATTGGGAAAAAACACTGTTCCAAAATGTATTCTGGGAATACTAAAATTTGCATTTGTGGGAATGTTTTGGTGATTTGAAGTAGATTTTTTGTGATAATTCATGTATAATATTTCATCATTGATGTAAGGTCTTGAAGAAATCATCATAATATTCACTCTAAATCACCTAAAAGTTCTTCAAAATGAAAAATGAAAAAGTCCCAATATGTAAGCTTTTTCCCAATTTAATGAATAATCCATTGAAGTGAACTAAAAAATACCCAACACCCACTTGTTTCATCCCTTACCCTCCAAAGTCCTCTAGTATAATCCTCTGGCATTACTTTTGAATTGGCTAACTACATTCAAATTGTAATTTTCACTCAATTGAAATCTCTAATACCACAACATGGCTTGTTAGGACTTAGAGTGTTGATTTTTGTTGCAATCATAGTAGAATTTGAATCTAGCATAGCCCTCTTCCATGTGAGGCTAAACAACATTTCAATTTTTCAAAACTAGATTCATATTGATAATGAAAAATGTACAAAATATCAAAGGGAACTAAAGTTCATTTTTCAAATTATTTACTTTTTATTAAGTATATGCTATCCCACCAAGACACAATTGAAGAATCAAGAATCATGAATTATACTAAATTTTGTATTAGCACTCACTCACCAAACAATGTCACTCATTGATCTGAACTAAACATCTTTGGTTGATTCTCCTAAGGTCATTTGCATCACACTCTTTCCATTTGTTTTTGTTACACAACCTTGATGATGTTTATATTAATTCAATTATACCAAAAAGCCAAAAAAAACAAGAAACTCTCTTACACAAAAGCAAGAATGGAAGGTGTTGGAGACAAGTGAAGACAAGCAACAATGAAAGAGATAAAGCTGCAAGCAACATGGAGACATCAATCAAACAATGATGGTTTGCCTCCAAAACCTAAAATGCCATGGCTGCCTAACATTCCAATAATACCCTATATCCACACCTATCCATCTATACTTGTCCAACTCTATAGCATATACCAACTCTTTGGAAATAAGCTAGCCTATATACCGTCCAAGAGGTCAAACTAGTTCACAACTTGAAATTCTATCTTATTCAAAGAGGGCCAGCTAAAGTGATATTAGAAAGCTGAAAAATCTTAAATTTCATTACTCAATGGTTTGGTTTATGTTTGGTCAATTCGTCCGATGAAATGCTCCAATAGTATACATTCCACATTGTCAGAATCCAACTGGAAATACCACTTCTATGAGTCTATAACCATTTCTGCCTGTTTCTTTTTCTGTTTGTTCCCAGTCTCCCTAGGCATTAGACTGAATGCATGATGAAGATGCTCACTCGCTTGAGCTGATTCTGTGAGGAAACCACCATTCATGGCAAGAGAGATTGGATTCCTCCCCTGCCCTGAATTGTGGAGAACCGTCACAAGTACAAACTCATGTGGACACCTTGGATACCACCTGCATTGTAGATGGCTGGGTAACTGCATCCACAGTTCACACGCATGACCATGAGATCAAGCAGTCTCAAACCTTTCCATCCCTCCCAAAAGCCCGCACCACAGCCAAGTTATTTGATATTGGTTCCCATAAATTGTTTATGACCAAGTCCTATATACCGGCCTTCCCTGGTAGCAACAGCATTGCAGCTGCTGCTCATAGACACCCTGCGCATGTGAAATGACAACCAATGGAGTGACTAGAACCATAACACTGGTCACTACTCACTAGTCAACAAAGCACAAGTATTGATAATATTGTAAGCAGAGCATAATCATTCGTACATATTCACAAGAGGACACTGGCTTTTGCGTCTTTCAGTCAATTGTCTGAGTTTAATTATGGTCCCAGAATGTGCTCAATTGACCTAAGTTCTGCCTTGCTTACCACAACATCAACGATGCGTATGCTTACTTTCAGTATGTCTGGTTCTTTCCATATTTCTGGAAAGAACCGTACACCAACCGCAAAGGACCAAGCAGGGGCATCCAAGTTCATTCTTGAAGGATAGCACAAGCCACTATGGGTTGACACATTATTAACTGCATTTCTTGCACAAAATTAGCAGGGC
This sequence comes from Ulota crispa, assembly GCA_963920765.1. Classification (NCBI taxonomy): domain Eukaryota; kingdom Viridiplantae; phylum Streptophyta; class Bryopsida; order Orthotrichales; family Orthotrichaceae; genus Ulota; species Ulota crispa. The sequence goes on from OY987243.1 coordinate 1,890,191, forward strand.
AGAAGTTTGCTGACGCTTCACATATCCTTATACCAAGCTACCATACCGGTGCACCGACACTGATTTGTGACCATCCCGCCTGCACATCAGATGTAAATGCATGTCGAGTCTGTCGTCGCTAGCTACCGAATCAGAAAACATAACAACACCGCGATTACCACAATGGCACGACGCTGCAAGATAGAGTTCAGATGGAGAAGCAAACCAGAGAGAGTACTTGTGCGGTGCACTGCCCCTCTCGCGTTTATTAGTAGATATGCGGGTGGATAACAGACACGCCTATCTCACCTCTGCACAAATTTCTCGTCTGAATGACCGGCTGCACTCGCATGCAGGGGAATGTTCGTGCATCGGACAGCAGCAGCTATCTAGATGGTGCTCGAGGGCAAAATCCTGATGGCCTATTCCTAGACAGCCTACTATGATGGATGCGTAAAATACAGGTGGGAGCGGGTGGTGCATGTCATCAGTAATGCACACACCTCAGCAACCAGAGCTTCTTCGTTCGTCGTCGCGCTTCCGCTACGGCTGATTGGAAAAACAATAAAAAAGCTGGAGGAGAAAGCTCGTGACCCACTAATCTGCGACTGACTCTTTATAAGAGAAACTGGCGGTGGAGGAGCTAAGCTAAAAGTAAGAATATTACCAGACAGACAGCGGGCGAGATTGACCATGCCGGCCGCTATGCTAGCTACAAGGTCAAAATGCATCACAAGATATCATCAAGAGCTATAAAATTGAAGCGCTACGGTCCCCGCAGGAAAAAAAGTACTACTACTCGAATGGAGTCGGGGTCAGAAGTTGATGCCTTCGAATGTCTGACCGAACTGCCAGTTGACCGGCGCAGCATTGTTGGAAATGGCCACGGCGCCATCGCTGGTGACGGCCCTGAACGACAGCGCCTGCCCCTTCATGTTGCTATTGCCGGTGAACTGCCACATCGATCCCCAGTTGCGCTTCAATGGCTGCCAGGGGGTGCGCTGGCCCTTGATGTACAGCTGTTGCACGTCGCCCGCGCCGGCCACGTTCGTCACCAGCACCAACAAGAACCAAGGGTTGCCATTGACGGTGAACCGCATTCCTCCTGCTTTCAGGCAAGGAACCCTGTACACACTTGATGTTGTCAGTGCAAGAATGTGACAATCCTAAACTCAGTCACGGCGAACAAAAAGCAGCGGGAACATGCAGATTTACATCGTTTCACATACGTACACGTTCAGGAATAAAAACATACACCAAGCACATTTCAGACTTAGACTTCATGTGCAACAGATCCAGCAAGCCAGGGGCTTTGGGGAAGACAGGGCTGGCTCACCTTCGGAACTTGATGGGAATGACTCCTCCGGCCTCCATCGCCAGGCTGACGAACATGGGGTGCGCCAGGTCGAAGTGCTGCTTGGGGGAGTCGCACCACCCTCCCAGAGAACCATGCGGACAGAAGTTGGTCGCCGTCACCATGACCGTCCTGCCGCCAGGAAGGCAGTACTTGGAACCATTGGGATCGCAAGCCAGCTCGAAGCACGAACCGCAGCTCAGGCCCGTGTTGAACAAGGCGGCACTCAGAGCCGCGGTGTTGGTTCCATAGCCAGTGTTGTAGAGATTGCCAAATCCGCACGCTCCACCTGTAGCATCCAAAGAACCACACCAAGAAACAGAAACATCAGGATCCGCATTTTCCAGAACTCGCACTGAACAATACGAGGCCGAACACACACTCCCGGCATGGCCATCGCCTCAATGCCAAGTACACGACGCACGAACGCCCACAACACCAAAAACAAAGCCACAACACAGGAGACCTAAGCTGAGAAAATACTCGCCACACTCTGGAAGGGGTACCAGGAGACAAATGAGCATTCTTGAATGTCCACAATCAGGACCCCCCAAGACCAGACCATGGACAGGCTCTCCCAAAAGCAAAACCAGAACCAAAACCGAGACAATGCGCGGAACCGGAACAGTTCCAGAACAATGCAACGCCAGGACTGCGGTTCCAAGAAACATGGCAGCCTGTGCAAGCGAGCTCCACCGGTACCCACCTTGAGTTCCGGAAGCATCAGCGCCGCCATAGTAAGTGGCATGGGCGAACCCCCATCCGCCCGCCGCGACGTGGGAACGAGGAGCCGGGTGACGAGCTTGCACTTGCAGCACACAGAGCGCCAGGGACGCAAACAGAGTCCACACCATAGCCATGTCCGCCGATCAACCTCCCTCCGTAGCAGCAACCCAACCCTGCGTGACTGCGATCAACGGACGAACCCCTCACAATGCAATGCAATGCAATGCCGGTGGTGACTGGCGGTGGATTGGGTGCGGTGCTTCCGTGATGGGGGTGGATCAGTAAGGAAGTTAGTACTGCTGCAACTGGCTGATGATGAGGGCGAAGTGGAGGACTGCGGGAGGGAGGAGGCTATGTACTGATGGCACATGACCATGAACCCCCCCAAACTCTGCAGCACAGAAGAGAGAGAGAGACAGCAGAGGCGGAGCTCCCCTGCAGCAGCAATCAGCCCTGACCACATTAGTAGAGCCGCAGGCAGACTGCAGCAGCAGCTGCGCCATGAGCCAGCAGGCGACTCCGAGCCTGACTGCTTTGAATTCCCTCAGCATTGATTCTTTGCATTTCGAACTAAGCTTAGTTATTATCCTTTAACTTACTTTCTTTTACCTCATTTGAATCGCTAAGCCTCTGTCAGTTCCTATTCTTGCTTTTTCAAATCTAGACTACGTCGTCGTGGAGTACTTGACAGCTTGACTACATAGTTGTCAGTTTAACATCGTAAGGTGCAATTAGCTTCGTCGAATGAACTCTGTTCATCGGGGATACGCTTTATGACATTTAAGAACCCAGGGTATTATAGATTTCAAACTGTCATGATAAGTCCTAAAATCTAATCAGCTACAATTTTGAAACCATCATTTTATATTGTGTCTTATAGATCATTTCTATGCAGTTGTATTTACCATGACATTCACTTGTATTTATTATTTAAGTAGAAAATCAACATTTTCAAATTTTTGGTTTGCAATGATCCATGTGGATTGAAATTTAATGATTATCAAGTTTTGTTTTTTTTTTCTATGATGCCTCGTTGTAAATGGTGTTTTGAATTACATGTTCTATATCTTTCTTTGTTGAAATCATTTTCAAATGGCTATCTTTTGAATCAAAAAAAATTTGTGATTTGAGGTGAAACATACTTTTTCCCTTTGAATTACAGAATGATTTCACAAAGTAAATTTGGAGGCCTCTACTCTATGTAAAATATGAAAACTTGTCACCAATGGCTATTCTTAAGAATTCAAAATTTCAATAATCTCTTAAAATTGAGTATTTCAACAATCATTATACAAATTTACAACTGTTGTGAACTAGCCGCTTATGCTTGTTTTTTTACGAGTATACACCCATTACAAATGTCACTTCAAAATTTGAGAACATAAGGATGGATTTAATTACAAGTTATGATGTGAGTTGGATTTGTTTACATCTAACACCATATTTGTTAATTTGGGAAAAATGGTACATTTTGGGACTTTCAAGAAGTTTGAGGTGATCACCTCAAACCAAGCTCTTGGTTTTTTTTTGTACATGTGCCCTCACCTGAGAGGAGGGATTTGCAACGGAAAAAATCTTAGTGGCTCAAATTGAATCTGATACCTTTAAATCTGGTTTAAAGTAACTTTTTGGGTTTGAGGTGGAGTACAAAGTGGTACCTTGGTCTTTCCCAAATTATCAAATATGGTGTTATATGTTCATTAATCAACAAAATGGGTTGTTCTATATTTTCCACTTTGTTGTTTTATGGAAATCAATATGAATGACTCATGCACATATATGCTCTAAGATGAATGTTTGTTTTAAAAATAATTTAGATGAAGAATTTTATCAAATTTGCATACATCATTCTTATTCAGTGTTGTCTTTCCCAACATGGCAACAACTCAACAAACACAACCTCAAAAAAGGACAAGAGCCCCGCGCCCGTCTAGTACAGTCAATTTTTAGGTTGATTTTCAAATAAAACACTCTCTATTGCTGATCTTGATATATTAACATTTCATTTTATTGAAATATCTCAATTTAATAAACACTAATTAGAATTTAGATTTTTGGTCATATTTAAAATAAATTTTTAAATGATCTCACTTGTTAAATATGGCCTTATTAAACAAAAATGTCACTTATAATTAACATTTGTCATGTGCAACATCAGACCTTAGACAGACAACATGACAACCGGACTCCAAAATTTGTCTGACAAGACAACTTTGTTCTTAATTTGTATAACTTTTGAAAACGGAATCATCAAAGGATTTTTTTTGCATTTAAGCAATCCAAATAGTCACTCGTACATGATTTATGATGTTATGAATGGGCTTTTATGTGCTTGAATGTTTTTTGTCAGTATGGTAGATGATATTAATTTGTTTTTGTTTTGAAGATAAGCAAACACTAAGCCCTATTGAAAAGTACCATATTTTGAAATTCTTGGTTTTGTGTGGTTTATTATTCCCAAAGTTGTAATTGAATGACTTGTACTCTCTGTAACTAAAATATGGTTGCGTGGTCTGTATTCTGTAAAGGGTAAAGGCATCACAAGCTCCCATTCAAATATTTCAAAATACATCACAAAACAACAAACGGAAGCAGTGACAATGTCAGGTGAGAGGATAAACTAGGGATTCTATTTTATCTTATTTTATTTAACATTAGTTGAGCGACATACGTCCTAAAATGCATGCAGGTCAGGGAAAAACAGAAAAAAAGGACAAGCACAAGTGCATGTTAGTTCATACAATCTGCCGTGTTGTAAACGTTCATCCAAATACTGGTCAATGCAATGTTTCATGGAGGAGGATTAGAGGATTTCATCCGTTTATCACCAAGTGTATTTGTGGTAAAGGAGTTGATATGCGTACCACACCTTCTTGACCATCCCACCACACCCCGGGTAAATTTTAGATTTCTACCATCAAAAAGCTGAATTTGAGAATTTGGAATTCATATTTGGACTTAGAGACTTGGATTTTGTTTAGAATCATAAAAAAAGTTATAATTGAACAACACCCAATAAAAAAGCTTAGCTCAGGGGGAAAAGTATAACTTTTACTTTTGTTTATAAAAAAGATAAGCTTTTTCATTGGGTGTTGTTCAATTACAACTTTTTTGTGATTCTAAACAAAATCACGGTCTCTGAGTCCAAATCCAAATTCCAAATTCTCAAATTCAGATTTGTTATGGTAGAAATCTAAAATTTACCCCAAGGTGTGGTGGGATAGTTAAGAAGGTGTGGTACGCATGTCAATTCCCTTGTGGTAACCCCTAAAGCCCTGAACACTTTCTTTTCTTTTTTCTTTTTTGGCAACATAGCAATTTTGGGCAGCTCACTACCACTAGGTTTTTCATATTATTTTTTTGAAATTTTTCATGTGTTCAAGGAGTAGCTTTAAGGTTCAACAAATTTCATAACTTTTGACTTCGTGGTTCAAAAGTTATTACATGATATGTTGTTTTCTTTGCTTGGTAGGCAGCATGGGCAACTCAAAAAAACTTCTTTAAATTTTACTTTTATTATAAAAGGTTTTTTGAAATTATTTTTTTAGATTTGTATATACAATGAAGCTTTGAAGCATTCAATTTTAGTAAATGAGATGAAAGTTATGATGAGTTTTAGTTTGATGGTAGGTATGGAGTCTCTCAAAACCATATTTGCGAGCAAATTAAAACTCCTCATAACTTTCATCTCATTGATCAAAATTGAATGATTCAAATCTTCACATGTATACAGAAGTCTAAAAAACCAATTTCAAAAAACAATTTACAATAAAAGTAAATTTAAAAAAGTTTTTTTGAGTTGCCCATGCTGCATGCGCAGCAAAGAGAACAACATATCATGCAATAACTTCTGAACCATGAAGTCAAAAGTTATGAAATTAGTTTGACGTTAAAGCTACTCCTTGGACACATCATGTATGAAAATTTCAAAGAAAAATATGAAAAACCCATTGGTACTGAGCTATCCAAAATTGCTATGTTGCAAAAAAAAAAAAAAAAAAAAAAAAAAAAAAAAAAAAAAGTTCAGGGCTTTAGGGATTAAGGTAAGGGGTGTGAAAACAAGGTGCCCATATAAAACAAAAAAATACATGGAGACTTCTGAGTTGAGCTCTTCTTCGAGCCATGTCCTATTAACAATATTCATAAGATAGTCTGCTCTAAAACCACTCACTCATTTTGAACCGCTCGGGTAGCTTGTATTGAAATGGTGCACTAGTGGTTCTTAAATTGGCCTCTTATAAGTAATTGAATGCATGGAAGAAAAGGTGTTTTTAATTGTAAGAGCTAATCATTCTCCTTGCTTCCCCAAATCTCTTCACAACTTGCAAGTGAACGGTTCTTGGAAGGTCTAAGGTTAATAATAGGTACCTATGACTCATGCACTTTGAGAGTTCATAAGTAATTCAAAAATGCTTCAAAAAATATGAAACAACTTGTGTTGCATTTGGCATCTATTTCACTTTGTCTGAAAAATGAACTAAAAATCCTCCCATCCACAAAAACCACGAAAAAGGTAGATGAGCCCTTAGATGGATGGTTTCTGAGCAGACTACCTTACTCATGAAGATATGACAACTAGAGGGCATTTGCATGGTCAAGTGGACCAAAAACGGCAGATATGACTTCATAAAACGTCCAAAATTTTGAGATTTCTATGAGTATGGATCACAAAGTGTTTGTTTTCCTTTATACAAATACGTGCATTATACAAAAAAAGACCAAGCCCATGTAGCCATTAGGAAGGCTTTTGCAAAAGAAAAAGAAAAAAACTAAAAAAATGTTGAAGTCATTAAGATATTGCTGCTTAAACATTCAGCCTTAATTTGGACACTAAAAAGTCCATAGCTATTATTGTATACCACTTGTCTAAAATTATAGCAGGTTTTTGAAATACTTAAAAGATGCTAAATCACATATGTAGTCCCTATGTACGCATTATAGCTAAATTGATACATTATGTCTATCATTTTCATAGGATGTTGTGAATGGGACAATCCAAATATATGCATTGAAAAGTCCCTTATTTCTTATATTATCAATTTTAACAAACATTGATTACATATTTTGTTTTATGAACAAGAATAGAATATATTCACTACTTTAGGATGCTTCCAAGCTCTTTCTTCTATGAAAAATAAGCCATGCAATCAAGACATGTTCCTGAAAATTAAATGGGACATACATTTTGGTCTAGCCGACCATGCATCCACCCTGGAGGGGTTGATGACTAAGGATTGCATGCACCAACACTAAGACCATCCCCAATGTATCCGTAATACAGCACGCTAAAACTCACTTGACATATCAACAACCATCAAATCATGATCTGATGGTTGTTGATATGTCAAGTTGGGTTTTAGCATGTTGTGTTACAAATACACCCAAGGTGGCAACTCACAATACAAAGATAGGGGCTTTCTTATCTCTTCTGATGTACAAGAAGGGAACAAATTGTTTTATTAAGTATGTTATAGAAACATAGCAAGAAAGAAGACATTGAGAGGATTCAAATGGTGTCATTTTTATACTAATCATAAAAGTTTAAGGTTCTCAAAAGTCATTTTAAGAACTTATAATACAAATAATTTCTCAAACAAGTAGCACCACATAGACCCTAGCTCATTTTTGAAATTATTAAAAATTATTATTTCTTAAATACTCTTCTAAAAAAATTTAAGAATCCTAATGTTAAAACTTCATTATGACCTATAAAAGTTTTATTATAAGCTCTTTTAAGATTATAATAATTTCTTAGAAATGAAGTATTCAGCTCATTTTACCCTTTCTTAAATCGGTCCCCTGCACATTATGGAGGAGTTGCCACTCCGGGCAAATACATTGGGGATGCCCTAACAATTGCAGTCCAAACTCCAAAGCCTTGGAATCTGACAAATCCTCGCAACTCCAATTGTGGTTGAAGACCAGCCCCCGTTGTGGCCGCTGCCCAGCCTGAGGAGGGGCTGCAGCCTGCAGGGAACACCATGAAAGGCTGTTGCCGCAGGCCAGCCTCCAAACTCCCTAAGACTTACTCCCCAGCCACACAAACACATCCCAACAATTTAGTGTTACCTCCGCTCCCTTCTGTTTCCCTGCATTGCCCTGCCCTGCCTTGCCATTGGCAGTGGCTCTGGATTTGTTGGCCCAGGAGGTGTCTACTTCTGCACCTTGTAAGTTAAAATAACAGAACATGATGTATTTGGTTTCCCACTCCAGTTGTCCCCAGAGACTGCTAATTTACTGTGGATGATTTTCCCCCATAATTTTACCTCATTTCAACACTGTCTAGCTTACCTTCAGCCCAAAAGGACAAAACTGAATTCACGTCAATTCTTGGCTTCTTGCGTCTGGGCAGGCCCTAAGTTAGCAGGTCCAACGTTTATTGGATTCTTGTGAAATCTAGACTAGGCACGTGTTGCACTACTAACTCAAAGCTCTAGTTTTTTTTTGAGCAATCGTTGCGGTGAAAAAATTATATACCAAGTGAACTTTTGTTTCAAGTTGGGATTAGGATGTGCAATTAGTTTACAGCATTGTGGTCAAGTCTTTTACAACTCTCCTGATAAAGCAGGACAGCAGGTTATACGGACAATTAGTAAGAAAACTTCTAGGCAAGTGGGTGAGCAATTGACACCTTTCAATGTCTTTCATTGTCTACACTTTGAATGATGAATTCAACTTTTAGACCACCCCGAATGATTAATTTTCATCGTGATAATTGGTTTAAATATTTCTTAACCCCTAAATGCCCAATCGATCATTTTTTGGTCGTTGCCCTTTTTGTGAGTTGCCCAACATGTAATAAAAACATTTTTTGAAAAAAAAAGGAATTTTATATGGGAAAGCAAGACTACTTTCTAATCCAATTTGAATCATGTCAATCCAATTTAATCTCAATCAAGGAGATTTTTTCAAAGATAAACATTTCAATATTTGTTAGTGTTATAAAATTTACTATTTCAAGAAACTAATGATGTTCTCTCCTTCAAAAATATTTCATTTTTGAATTTTAGAATATAGTTTTTAGTTTTAACCAATCACACCAAATTTTAAATTTTATGAATCAAATTTGTAATTTTGATGAATATAAAATGATAAATGCTTCTAAATTTGTTAAATGAGAGTCCAAAACTTTTTTTGAATGTTTGACACTTTGACCGATGGTCAATTACTAAACATCATGATTCTTATTTTCTCTTTTGAAACAAGCTCAATAACTAACTTCATTGAAGTTACAAAAGTTTCATTCTATACTGCATTTATGTTTTGTCCTTACCCCTTGGGGCATTTAGGGGTTAAACTCTCCCAATACATATCAATAACATAATCTTCTGAATTTCCAAATTACTTAGACAAGCACACAATGTTAACCAATACTCCCACTACATTAGTTTTCCTTATTTGGGGAAAGCCAATTTTTAAAAATCCCACTTTTGAATGTTGTGATCTCGTCCATAGTAAGGATCTAGGGTCTAATATTTTTTGCTGTTGTACAATTCAGGCTGGCTATGAAATTCTAAGGGGAAATGCACAAATCTCTTCATAAAGTCACTTCTATGATGATTTTCAAAGGGCCTTAGTTTATGGTGATTTTGAACACAAAATGAAATGCTTCAAGTGGTTTAACATTAAAATAATTGGGCGGAGAAATGGACGAGATTGCCAAATTTCCTCTCCGAAGACAATTGTGCATGTCTACCATCCAATGAAACAAACCACCAAAGTTTAAAATTTTAAAATAAAATCCTTCCCCGAGGTCTGTGGGAGGCTTGATGCGTTTGCTTTGCTTGTTTGTCTGGGTTTGACTTTGGTGTTTGCTTCCTTTTAAGAACTTGAGAAACGTCAATTCTAATGATTTCATGTCATGTGAAATATTTTATTTGTTCACAACAATAATCCATGCCGGAAATTACATGGTAATTTTCGGTTTGTTTGACACAATGCTACCTAACAAAGAAGTACTTAACTCAATTAACACCATGTTTGTTATAATGAGAGAATGGGGACCTCTCAAAATAAACACTAAATGAGAGCTTTTAGCTCAAATTGAGCTGAATTGAAACAAAACTTTTCAATTTCAAGTCAAATCTAAAAGGTTTTATGTCAATCTAACTCAATTGACCAAAAATCTTTCATTTAATTGCCCTACTACTTTTCAATTTCAAGTTGTATTTTCTGTAAATTACTCTCAATTTGTTGGAAAACTCTCATTATAACAAATATGGTGTTATTTTCTATATTTGGTTTAATAACATTTTTATTGGACTGATTAATTCATTAATTTGTAAATCTCATAGAATATCCCACACAATCTTATAAGCATTTGTAACATCAAATTTATATAAAGTTCTTCCTAATTAGGCAAGGTTCAACAATAGTCCTTTAAAAAGAAAAGAACAAATATATAGAAGCTTACATTGCAACATGGGAGTACCTTATAAGGGATGTGGTTTTGTGAATGATTATCCAAGTCCTAGAGTTTGTCTGATTTTTTTGAGAAATTAATTCCACGTGTTCCGAAGATTCACGAAATTATGTATATAACTGATTCCGAGTTACTTGGAAACATGTGTTTTTATTTTTATTTTATTTTTATTTTTTAGAAAATTGAAACAAAAGTACTTACAAAACCCTACAAAGCAGTGAGACAACATGTTCTCTAATGAAAAATAGTAATTTAATTTTTGATTCTAACATCTTGAACTACTTATGTAACACAAACATTTAATAAAATCTTATAAATACATATACATATACATATATATACATATATATATATATATATATATATATATATATATATATATATATATATATATATATTCACAAAAATCATGGATATCAATGTTGCAAATCTTCTCTCACTAAGTCTTGTGTAGCAATTTCTTGACATGGCATATTGTAGTGAAAAAAGTTGAGTTTTTTCAAGTACTTCCTTCTTAGCATATTTGAGCGGGCTCATTGATGTTTCCACAAAAAAATCTACATAAATTACAAAAAAATTGAGTAAAAAAAGGAGGCCGCAACAACAAGCCATTATATATTTGGTTTTTATAAAACAATCTTTGAATTCCAGCGGCATAGTGAATACTAGTATTTTGAGTGAGTAGAACATGCATGAGTAATGCAACATTCAACTTTATAAAATACCAATATTTCACAAACCATTTGGTCTAGAATCTAATCTTGATGTACTATACAAATACAAAAAATCAATATTTCACAATTGGTGTAGAATCTTATCCACATGCATCATCATTTTGGTCCTTTTTTGAAACCAACAATATCACTTGCTTTCATCACAATGTTAATTTTTAATATTTTGCTAGGAGGCACTTGGCATTTTATTGCTTTCTAGCACATGGTTGGAGGATGCTTGGTGTTTTATATTTGGGACATCCTTTATTGTTTCAACTTCCACCAAAAAGTTCTACAAAATTTTGAAAATGAACTTTGTTGGAGGACACTTGGTGTTCTATATCTTGGGCGTCCTTTGATGCTGCAACTTAGAACAAAAAATTCTAGAAGGTTTTGGAAAAGGGTGCACTTAGGGAAATCCTCCCACTTAGTAGTATAGATAGCATCTCAACCAATCAGTGCTTGAACTTGCTCTCTTTGGAGAATATGATTAAGTAAAGTTGAATTATTACTCTATCATGCTAAATTCCAAATAAAAAACTAATTCTTTTTGCCTAAACTAATACAATTCTAGTGTGCTTTCATTCTTAACCCCTAAATGCCAAGGCAAACATTTTTTGTCCGCCAGCTTTAAAATAAACACTTTGTAGCACAACGAAGAAGTCAATTTTACCTAATTTTTTTCAAAAATGACCATAAACACATGGGCTACCATGGATGGTAAAGAAAAAACCTCATAAAAGACACTCATATTTGATGCAATCTAAATTGTGAGAAGATTCATAGACACGGTGTGAGGCCCATTGCTACCCTTCTTGCGGTTCTTATGAGGGTACCATGCATTGTTGACTTTTTCAACTTTCAAAAACAATCCTATAAGGTGGGTAGTGCCGTGGTTCTGTAGAGCTCTTACGCAGGGCAGGCCAGCGGTTATCAAGCTGGCATTTATGAGTTAAGTAGTCCAAATTCTTTATGAAAAGAGTAATTGATTGGAAATTGCCATTTTAAATGATGGAGTTAAATGGTTCCAAATCTTGAAATGACATGGCAATGTTTGGATTAACTTGTACTTACGTTGTTGTTTTCTACTAAAATTTGGCATGTTTGTCAAATTTTACTAAATATGGATTATACCATGAATTTTGGAAATTTTAATGCAAAATAAAGGTAGATTTTTTATTTTTGATTGCACAAATCTTCAAATATTTTGCATATATCTATCAATATTTTGCACATGATATATGTAAAACATTAAGAAATTTTTGGATGTATTGCATGTTGGTAATTTTTAGATTTTGAGATGTCCAATTCTTTTTTTAATATGGCATATATAAAACTATAGTAAAAAGAATTTGTGTTCTAAATGAATGAATGATATTTCATTTATGTTTACATTGCATACCTTTGACCCTGTTCTCAGAGTTAGATTTGGTCACAATCTATTTCAACCCCATGCAGCAACATGGTATCGCACCCTTTATAATGTGGCATAACTTCTTCAATGTAAACATGTGAAGTTCTAAACAATTGAAAGATTTATCATAATCATGTTGCATAGTATTCGAAATACTATTGAAATGTTTTACCTATCACTATATTGAATTTATCTGTACTATTGTGAATCACCTAAAGCTTAGCCACCCTTTTCCATTCTAAAACATGGATTGCTGTCTATCATGCAATATTCAAAATTCTCTATTAACACCAAAAGTTTCCAATTCTGTATTAGAGGAGAGAGAAGAAAAGGTACAAGAAGAGAAAGTGAAAAGTCCCTAGAAATTTACATCATAAACTCAATTTTTTTTATTAACACCAAAGTTTCCAAATCTTCCATAATAAAAACTGCTCAGTCAAAATTATATTAATAGTTTAATAAGTACTCTTTCAACAAAAATCATGAAATAGAAATACGGCACAAAGCGCGTGCAAGGCACATATGTTCACATTATAGAGAGCTAATCCTGCCCTTGATATATCCGGTCTTAACCCCTGAAGGACCATTGGTCCTTTTGGGGGACAAACGGGATTTAGGGCATGTACTAACAACTAAACTACTTTGTGGGATTTTTTGAAACTTTTATGGGCAATGGGGAATTCAAAGATTTATGTGGGCATCTAACTTTTTCTTCATTTTGACATTTATTGAAGAAGTTAAAAATGAATTTATGGAAAACATGTGAGATTGGGCAACCCAAAAGCTTCTTTAAAATTTGTATTTTTCAAAATTAAAAATATGAAATAGGTCCTTTAGAGTTACATCTAGGTGTGGAGCTTTGAATCATTCAATTTTGATTGAAGAGATGAAAGTTATGAGAAGTTTTTGTTTACGGGCAAGTGTGGTTTTGAGAGAAACCATACCTAGTTGCAAACAAAAATTTCTCATAGCTTTCATCTCATCAATCAAAATTGAATGATTCAAAGCTCTCCACCTAGATATAAGTCTAAAGAACCTATTTCATATTTTTATTTTTAAAATTTGCAAGTTTTAAAGGATTTTTTTGGGCTGGCCGGTCTCGCCCATTTTCTAGAAACTCATTTTCACTTCTTCAATAAATGTTAGAATGAAAAAAAAGTTAGATGCCCACGTAAATCTTTGAATTCCCTATCATCCATTAAAATTTCAAAAAATCCACAAAGTAGTTTGGCCATAGGTACATGCCTAAAATCCCATTTGTCCCTCAAAGGGACAATGATCCGTTAGGGGTTAAAACTAGTTTCCAACCTCTATTTAACCCCTAAAGGCCCAAGCAACATTTTTTGGCAACATAGCAATTTTGGGCAGCACACTACAAATGGATTTTTTATTATTTTTCCTTCTTTTCACACATGATGTGCCCAAGGAGTGGCTTCAATGTCCAACAAATTAAGTAACTTTTGACTACATGGTTCAAAAGTCATTGCATGATATGTAATTTATTTTGAACTCTGAGCAGCTTGGGAAGCTCAAAAAAATCATTCATACATACATACATACATACATACATACATACATACATACATACCAACATACATACATATGTATGTATATATGAGTTTTTTGAGCTGCCTAAGCTGCTCGGAGTTCAAAATAAAATTACATATCATGTAATGACTTTTGAACCATGTAGTCAAAAGTTACTTAATTTGTTGAACCTTGAAGCTACTCCTTGGGCACATGTTGTATAAAATTTTCAAAGAAAAAAATAACACCTTCAATCATATCGAGCTGCCCAAAATCTAGTTTGTCCCATGTAGGGATGATGGGCTTTTAGGGGCTCATCGCCTAAGGAGACAAAAATGTCCTCATAGTTTAGGAGTTCAATTTGAAATGCTGTAACTTTTGTGTATACTGTCCCAAATCCAATAAAATTTGATGGCAAAGTTGCGCATTTTAGTCTAGTTTCTATGGTAAAAATTTCAAATCAATTTGAGACATATTGAGTATGAGAAAGCCATTCAAAGTTCACAGGGTCAATTTGAGTTCACCACATTGCATTGTGATGGCTGCTACTTTGAAGGCTTGTTTTTTTTTCATCAAATATTTTTTTTGGGATTTGTTCCCTTGAATAGAATTTTCATGTCAATCCAAGTTCCTTTGAATGCTTGGGAGCGATTCAAAGTTCAAAATCCACACATTTTTGCAGGACATTGAATTTTGGTGGCTTATAACTTCTTCGTAAAAAGTCTTTTTCCAATAACTTTTCTTGGAAGAGTTGTGTATACTAGTCTAGTTATTGTTGTTAAAATTTCATATCAATCCAAGAATTTATGAGTGAGTAAGAAGCATTTTAGGAGAGGGAGGTATAGCCATAGATGTGATTTTTGTTATTTTTTTCACTATTTCTGAACTTTCCAAAACAATTTTACAAACACCATGAGTCTATTGAATGATATTTTCTTTCACCAATGTGTTTGTATACTAGTTTTGAATCACTTTACATTTTCTCAATATTTTTCATTTGAGTAGGTTTAGATGTCAAATTCACCTCCAAACGTGTTTTTAGGAAAATTCCAACATCTTTTTTCAACAATAAAACATTATAATCTTCCAATTTGTGAGGTCAAATGACCCCAAATTTAATCCACATCATTTGCAACATGCACACTACAAGATTGTACAATTGAGATTTTCATACTTTACCTACATTTAGACTTATTACACTTGAATAGTAAGAATGTGTTTAGGCCTCTTTGGACCTTAGGCGATGAGGGGTTAAAGCTAAGGTCGGATGCTAATGGTCTTTTGGAAAACGAATGCCCACAAGCGCCAGTTTGCTAAGTGCTTAGGATTTCCTTGCGTTTGGGTTTCGGATGTCTACTTGCATTTGTTTGTTTTGATTTTCTCGTTCTAATCACGTTCCAGAGTGCCAATTGCTTCATGACCTTAAACTTAGCGCTGTGTAGGGTAAAAAATGGATGAACCGGGTGGGGACTGGGGAGAGGCCACGGCCGGCCCACCAGTCTAACCCAAATAGAAAGCTCTAAAATGCCCTGGCTTGACTCAAGTCTCACATTGATCGGGGACATGAATGGCTAATCTCTTATTAATTGTGTCTTGCAAATTATTTATTTCTAGAGTTAGTGCAAGTTAGTGCTACTAGCGTTATTAATGCAGGTGCAGTGATTAAAATAATTCTTGTAGCATGATCCAGAAATTTGAAACACAAATCAGGGCTTAAGTTAGCAAAGAAGGCAACTGCCAACTGCCACTTGTCAACATAAGTAAATATCAGTGCAAATGAATGCATAGAAACTTAACTTAACTGTAAGCACTAACTTAATGGGCACCTCCATAACTTGTTTGGCCCCTGATTCTTCAGTTCATCTAACTAAGACAACAATAACCTCATTGCAGTATCCCACCTCAAGACTTGATGATGCACGCATGCCATCCTTGAACGTGCTCACTAATTCACACGCTACTTATGTTCCCAAATGCAACTGAGGGTACACTTTAGAAGTATACAGCAGGATCCGGGAAATATTTGAGTTTTTTCTGTTGTTGATTTCCTTCAATTCCAGTATTGAACCCGTTTATCAAGGAACTATTTTGATTATTTTCTGGTTTCATACTGTAAATATTTTTAAAGCTTTTAACTTGTTTTTCAGTCAATGATTATAAATAGCAAACGGTTTTTTCTCATTTCAGCCAGCTAGCCTTGAACTAGCTGATTCTTCCCAGACCTTGGTATAAAGTACTCTATTGAGGAAATTACCAAATGACCCCTTGCTTTGATGGTTTTGAGAACTTCTAAATATTCCATCCCGCAACAAACCTTTAAGCCCTAAAGGCCCTACTATCCCCTTGGCGGACAAGTAGATTTCAGGTATGTACCTAGTATAGCTAAACTAGTTTGTGTGATATTTTGAAACTTTTATTCAAGGTAGGGAATTCCAAGACCTGCGCAGGCATCTAATTTTTTCTTCATTTTGACATTTATTGCAAAAAGTTATGGAGGGAAGCTATTTTGTGAGCATAGAATGGTGAACCTACGAGCAGTGAGGCAAGATTTTGTGAGCGGGATCAATTTTGAGCTCAAAATTAATGGGAAAACTTAAAAAACAACAATTTTTCAAGAGATGAATGTTTATAATGTGCAATTATAAGGTCTTATGTACACATTTATAGATGAAATTTAATATTTTGACAAAAAAATTATGCTCACTGCTCATGGCTCATGAATCCCTGCTCACGATTTAGCATTCTCCAAAAGTTATGCATGGCTTTTTGAACACTTGTAGAAAGATCATTTTTGTCTTTTGTTTTGGTCTCATTGATTAGGATACTTTTTTGTTGATCATCAACAAAAAAACTAAGTTTTCTACTAGTGGAAAAACAAGGGAGGGTGGGCTCTCCTGGCAGCCCTTTTTTTTTTAATTTGCATTTAAACAAAATAAAAATTTGAAATTGGTTCTTTAGAGAGATAGATATAGACATATCTATACTACTAAGTGGGAGCCTAACCCTTACTGACTCCGCGCCCTTTTCTAGAAGCTTCTAGAACTTTTTGGTTGTAAGTTGAAGCAATAAAGGATGCCTTAAATATTGAACACCAAACACCCTCCAACCATGTGTTAGAAAAACAACAAAATACCAAATGTCCCCTAGCAAAGTATAAAATAAGAGCATTGTGATGAGGGCATATACTACTTTGGTTTCCAAAAAGAACCAAAATGATGGTACATCAAGGTTAGATTCTGAACCAATTGTGAGATATTGACTTTTTGTAAAATACATTAGGATTAGACTCTTTACTAATTAATTTGTGAGATGTTATTTTTTGTAAAATTGAATATTGCATTACCCATACATGTCCAATTCATGCAAAGCATGTGTTTGCATACTTATATATATACATACATGGGAACCTTTGAATTATTCAATTTTGATTGATGAGTGAGAAGATTTAGTTTGCGGGTAGGTATGGGACTTCCAAACCTCCAGTCCTTTTGCCCCTTGTAAAATTTGGTGCTTTACTTTTTTGAGCTCTATGTGTTTCTTTTTTTTTTACTTTTTTTTCCAAATTGTAGTAGACTAAGATTCCTTTGTTTTCACTGTTTGGATCAACGTGATTTGTATTTTTGAGTTTTATGTAAGGCCTCCAGTTTTGCCTAGTGTATTGTTCATGCATGACCTTCCGGCATTGCATGATTTTACAAAGTATGAATCACACCTCCAATTCATTTGAAAATTCTCCTACACATGCCTAACTTGGTCTTCTACATGGGAAAAAACCTCAACTTTGAGTTGAGCAATTTTTTTGACATAGAAGTTGTTAAAAACTTCTAAAAAATTTAGGCAGAAGAGAAAAAAAATCATTTTAGATGTCAATGTCTCACTCCTCTACCTCTAAAATGAGCTGATTTGTTTCCCACAAGTACCTCCCATAGTCTAGGACAAGATTTTATGGTTGGATTTACAAGAAAAACTTTATTTCCTATCATTCTACTTATACCCACAAAAGTGACAGTTTTCATCGATTTTCACTGAAAAATAGGCTTCGGCCTTTAGGGATTAATACACAATTAATTACCCCCCGCTTCACACTAGTTTGCTCAACATCTTATGTTTGAAAATGCAATGCAAACATCTTATTCAAAACTATATTAATATACAAATCTTTTGGAAAATTTATGCTTAAAGTGAGTTATATTGAGGCTGTCGGGTTGGCAATAACAAGTTGCGCCTTGTAAATGAGTGAGAATTAGGTCAATTTTGAATGTCAATCTATCCAAGGTTGTAGTAACAGGAACTTTAAAAAGTTTGTTGTGATCAATGTTGTTTAGAAGCACATTGCTTCAACTAGTTTTGGAGTGTATAGGACATTTTGAGAGGTTTTTCAAAATTACAAACATCCAGGTGATTTTTTCATGCACTATTTCATGAGTTTCTGTGATATTGCGTGTATTTGTCTGAATGTTACTTATAAAGAAAACTAAAGAAATAAAAAACCAAAGCAAATGAAGACAACATGGGGATCTTAACCCTTTAGAGACCACCTAACCATATTTGGTTCAGGAGAATAGTTTTTGGTCTATACAGTAAAATCGCTCAATATTTTGGAAAATAATCTTGAAGAACGCTTGTGATCACAAGAATTTTGCATCGACAATAGAATTGGATATAGGAGTTGATAAATAAAGGTGTTTATACATCATGGCCTCAAAATACGTATCCAAATTTGGTCAAAGATGGATCAAAGCAACAACACAATACATTAGACATCCAAGAAGAATGCCACATTTCAATTGTGCAATCTTATAAAACTTCAAATTACTCACGAAATATGCTTGTATTGTTTCTCTATACAGTAGTAGTACAATTGTACTATTTGAGAATTCATTGAAATGATGTTATCACTTTATTTTTAAAAAAGTTCATCCTACATTCAAGGCCAATTCTTGATTGCTTTCACCGATTGGATTTTCAATAAAAAAATTCAAAATTCTTGTAGAATTGTTTTAGGGTAGCAAAGAAAACGGGATTTTTGACCCTTTTTGTCCACTTAGGTACACCTTGTGATTGCTATTTTTGTTTATTTTGAGTAAAACTAGTCTTGTTGAAAAGGTGGGAAACCCTACTTTCTAGAAATGTAAGACTCTTCTCAATCAAAACTTGCATGGAGCGCTACCATTCAAAACCACACAAGCATGAAAAACTAGAGATTTCCCATATATGGCTCACTCAATCATTGTAATATTTCACCTCCAATGGTAAATCTAATTGAAACTTTGATGCATTGTAGCAAACAAGGTGTCCTTCACATTTGTACGGTTGGATTATTCAAATTGGGTCCATATTTGTTTCAAATGCACATCTAATCTTACTGCCCCGATTTCTAGTGGGTTTTGAGAAAATGTGTGTGGTTGTTAAAGGGTTAAATATGTCTCCAAATTTTACAGCATCTTTTAACATTTAGGTACAAAGGTACATATTAGGGTTCATTTTGTGCCCATTTTGGATTCAATACTTTTTAGAGCTCCATATAACTTCAACTTTCAAAAAATTAGAAGTAATTTCAGAAAAACCTCATAAGATGAAAATGAGTTACACATGTGGTTTTCATTATATTTTGTAGAAAATTTGTTTTTTCTCTATTTTAAGGTTTGTCTTTTTTCCAAACAAAATTACCCATCTTTAACCCCTAAAGTATTGAACACCCTTTTTTGACACCATAGGATTTTTGGGCAGCTCACTACCAATGGAGTTTTCATTGTTTTCTTTGAAATTTTCACACATGAAGTGTCCAAGGAGTAGCTTTAAGACACAACAGTTTTCATAACTTTTGACTTCATAGTTCAAAAGTTATTGCATGATATGTAGTTTTCTTTGCTTGGCGGATAGCCAAAAAACTTCTTTAAAAATTTACATTTTTTGAATTTAAAAAAAAAAAAATTGGTTCTTTAGATTTACAAATACTTGGAAATCTTTGAATCGTTCTATTTTGATAAATGAGATGAAAGTTATGAGGAGATTTTGTTTGCGGGCAGTTATGGATTCTCTACTCTAAAATAAACTTTGAAGTTCATTAATTTACTCAATTTTCAATACTTTAGGAAAAAAACAAAACTAGAAGATGTAGAGTATGTGTTTATCACAACATTATAACCATTGGGATTGGAAATTTTCATTTCCATAATTAAGTTCTTAACAATTTAGTGGTTTGAATCATTCTCTACTTCTTTTTACTAACTATTGTTCTTCCATGTGTTTTACAATTCCAAATGATTTGAAATTTTTTGAGTGTGTACCCAACTTGCTTTGAAGAACATCCAAAAAATTACAACCATTTTGGAGTTTTTTCATACAAATATGACCTTGTGAAGTGCAGCTGCCCAGATTTCTATAGAGACAAAAAATGACTTCTTGTTAATTGAAACTCAAATATCTAACAATCTACATGGTGAAGACTCTTGAATTTTTTTTTCATATTTGTTGGTACTAGTGTACTACAAGATCTCACAGTTTCATTTGCCAAAAAAAAATTCTCTAAAATTTGGTACTTGTACTAGAAATGATAGTTTTGGAACGGTTTTGTTGCAAATTTGAGCTTAGTGCTTTAGGGGTTAAGAAGGTCATACGAGCACCTTCACTTTTGTACGGCAAGCAATATAAAAAATTGAATAGTATCCAAGAACACTTCTTGGTTGTCCTAGTTATTTAGGCAGATGTCAATATGGAGTTACATATAAATATCAATTGCAGCACATGACCATTACGGGGAAACCATGGTCAAATCTACAAAAAGTTAACAAAAAAAATGTGACCTAATTTACATTAACT
The DNA here is from genome assembly GCA_963920765.1 of Ulota crispa. Classification (NCBI taxonomy): domain Eukaryota; kingdom Viridiplantae; phylum Streptophyta; class Bryopsida; order Orthotrichales; family Orthotrichaceae; genus Ulota; species Ulota crispa. Next base: position 1,911,148 of record OY987243.1, read on the forward strand.
GTAGACTAAGTCACATTTTTTTATCAACTTTTTGTGAATTCAACCATGATTTCCTTGTAGTGGACTATCCAACTAAAATATTTCACAAAGTGCTATCATCTACCAAGAGGCTTCCTACATGCAATGTGCTTATGGAAAAAAACAAAACCGTTGTAGACCAAGTGGAATTTGAAGATTTGAATTTAAATCTTTTGGGGAGTCAAACTTCATTAGGTCAAACTTTATTAGTTACATGCATCGACTCATAAATTTTAAAATCCCGTGATAAACATATTATATTATTGTTTTGGTATTTTGGATAGCTAAAGAATTAAAACTAATATGATTTTCCTTACATTCTTATTGTAGATATTATTGTAATGACAAAAATGTATAAGTTAGCAAGAAAGCTCTAGAAAACATGAAGATAGTAGTGATAATCATCCTAATATAATTGGAGAACTTTCGTGTTCACTTCAAGGAGAGTCTTAATTATGTAGTGCATATTAAAATTTTATGATGACACCATATGAGGTACATTGGGAAAAGAGTACATTCTCAAACTTTCACTATTTATATCATTATGTAAGATTCAACATATTACAAAAACAAAAGCATGTAATTTTCTGTACAATATTGAAGTCTTGGTGATTGCTTGCAAGAATTTTAAATAATTTTCAACTTTGAACAAAAATTGAGGCTATAGGTACCTACCCGAAATCCCATTTGTCGCCTGAGCAGACACTCAGGGATTTAGGGTTAATATATATGTGATAGTGTTGATGGTTACACCGCATCTATACAATCTGAACTTCAAAAATTTACAACACTTATTCATAAATAAAACTGATGATGTCCCCCCTTTTGGTGTTGGTTACGCAGAAATATGTCAGCAGCACAAAGAGGGGCAATTTTTCAGTAAGTTACGATGACTAGACAAAAGAACTGGGCAATGAGCTGGCAACACGTGCCTCGTTAGTTCGAAATTGGCTTGGAACCCATGCAGTGCACCTTTACAGGCTTTACTGGCAAAGTGCATTTAAAATTTAGTGTAGAAATTAGCCCCCAACGAAGTGACTTGATAGGAGAATGATATTTAGTGAGCGGGGATCCGTGAGCTATGAGCTTATATTGTTTCTCAAAATATTCAATTTCATCTACAATCATGTATAGTGGCCTCCAATAAAGTATGTCGGACCCTCTTCTAGTAGTTAGAGCTCATGTCACGTTATGACACAAAGTTGAGGTCAGTTGGCCTTATTTTATATTGATTTTTTTTAATATTTCATTCCTACCCCCAATTCCAATCAAGCATATAAAAATTCAACCCCAAAAATTTTAAATTCAAAATTTGATAAATAGTTTTGTGTCACAAATCATGGTTTCACATGGTTTTACAATAAAATTGATTGAAAAACATTGATGATGAATTTTGGAAATTTGATTGCATGGGTATATAGGTAACATCCATACGCACATCCATATGCACATCTTTCATGCTAAAAAAACCCCCTCAAGCAAAACAAAGTTATCTTCAAACGGTTAAGTGTGACTTGTGATATGTCCAAACTTTGTAAAATAGATATTTTTTTTAAATAATCAAATTTTGCTATTTGGCTCATACATTGTGACTAAGTTTGTACTTTTGAACATGTTGTTGTGTTTGTTTGGTGAAAAGCTAACTAAAAATTAACCCCTAAAGGCTCAAGGAGCCCACTTTGGGCTTTATGAGAACTTGGGCAGGCTCTCTTGACTTCATAATTTGGAAAATTTTCATGAAAATTTTAGGATGGATGCTACTCATCATAATCTACATGTGAAGCTTTGTTTCATGTCATTCCAATAAGTAATGCAAAAGTTATAAGGTTTTTTCAATTTCAATGTCAAATCAGGCAGCAAAAAATATTCTTTAAATTTTAAATTTTTATTTTTCTATAATTGTATAGAATGATACCTACTCAAAAGAATTTGAATCACTCAATTCCAAATAATGAGGTAAGAGTTAAAAGGAGTTTTATTTTGCGGGCAATAGGAAGAGGGTAGAATAAACATATAAAGTTATCCTTTACTCTCAATTTTGGAAATTTCAAATGAAAATGAAAATTAAAGTTACTGATTATTTGTTAGAGCATTCTCAACATTGGGATTAACAATTTTCAAATTCTTCCAAAACTTATTAGCATATTAGTTACATCTTATATTCATCAATACCTTTCACTTTACAATTTTTGTAAAACTGGATCCAAAGTTTTTTTTGGTTAGTTTTTTTATATATATGCTTTCAACCCGTTTTCCAACATATTGCAAAAATTGCACAAGAAATACAACATACATGTTTTTCTCTAAAAAGTTTAAAAAACAAACTTCACCTTCTAGAAGGATTAGAAAAGCGTACATTTTGAAGTTTGGGCAAATTGATATTGCAATTGGTGGGGACATTCATTCTAAAATTTTGGGACAATGTAGTTGTGCAAGTCAAATAAAAGATCCTACGGTTGGATTTGTGAAAAAAGTAAGTTTCAATGAATATTTTGACCCTAGTTTGGGGACTAGTATTTTGAAGCAGTTTTGGGCCTCTAAACACAAAAGAATTGTAGGGGTTAAAAACATCTATTTTACAAAATTTGGGCATGCCACAAGTCACACTTAACCGTTTGAAAATTAGCTTTGTCTTGCTTAAGGGGGTTTTTTTAGCATGGAAGATGTGCATATGGATGTGCGTATGGATGTTACCTATATACCCATGCAATCAAATCTCCAAAATTCATCATTAATGTTTTTCAATCAATTTTATTGTAAAACCATGTGAAACCATGATTTGTGATACAAAACTATTTATCAAATTTTGAATTTAAAATTTTTGGGGTTGAATTTTGATATGCTTGGTTGGAATTGGGGGTAGGAATGAAATATAAAAAAAATCAATATAAAATAAGGCCAGTTGACCTCAACTTTGTGTCATAATGTGACATTTGCTCTAACTACTAAAAGAGGGTCTGACATACTTTATTGGAGGCCACTGTACAGTACCCAAAAGAAAGAGTACATAACACCCTTTTATGGCATCCAAAGAAGTATGTATAACTATGTATAATAAAGAATATAACTCACATTTCATTCTCACATTTTTAATATGCGATCCTCATGCAATCTTGATCAAGCATACTAAATTTCAGTTACTAAAACCCAAAATCCTATTTTTGGTAAATGGTTTTGTGTCAAAATCATGGTTTTATAAGAAAGTTGATTAATAAATAGTGGTGATGAATTTTTGAGACTTGATTGCATGGATATGTATGAGACATCCATACGCACATCTTTCTTTCAAACAAACATTTCCAAAAAAATTCAATATTCCTTCTGTAGAGATTTTAATGTCAGAGTGATTATGACCAAATTTAGTGAAATACAGATTTCTTCATGAAAATTAGTTTTTGGCAAAAAAAATATCATCATGTTTAAAGGTGCAAACTTAATCACAATGTCTGAGTCAAATACAAAAACTAATTTCCATGAAGAAATATGTATTTCACTAAATTTGGTCATAATCACTCTAACATTAAAATCTCTACAGAAGGAATATTGAATTTTTTTGGAAATGTTTGTTTGAAAGGAAGATGTGCGTATGGATGTCTCCTACATATCCATGCAATCAAATCTCAAAAATTCATTACCACTATTTATTGATCAACTTTCTTATAAAACCATGATTTTGACACAAAACCATTTACCAAAAATAGGATTTTGGGTTTTAGTAATTGAAATTTGGTATGCTTGATCAAGATTGCATGAGGATCGCATATTAAAAATGTGAGAATGAAATGTGAGTTATATTCTTTGTTGTACATAGTTATACATACTTCTCTAAATGCCATAAAAGGGTGTTATGTACTCTTTCTTTTGGGTACTGTACATTGGGCCCTATAATTGTGTATTTTAAACTTTTAACTTTTGCAAAAGTTTTTTCTTTAACCCTTAAGCACCCAATTGACCATTTTCTAGTCACTACCCTTTTTTTTTGGGCTGCTTGAGACAAAAAAAATCAATTTTTTTTCTTCTTCTTATGATAGAAAATCAAGTCTACTTTCCAACTTAACTTGAATCATGTCAATCCAAGTTAAACTCCACCAAGGAGAACTTTTCAAAGACAAACACTTCAATATCTGCTATTGTTGTAAAATTTACTATTTTGGGAAACTATTGATGTTGTCCCCCTTGAAAAGATTGCATTTTTCAATTTCAAGATAGAATGTCTATTTTTAACCAATCATACCAAAATTTGAAATTTATGAGTAAAATTTGTAATTTTGGTGAATATTAAATGGTAAATGCTTCTAAATTCATTACATAAAAATTCAAAACTTTTTTTGAGTGTTTGACCATATGGAAAATTACTAAACATCATTATTCATATTTTCTCTTTTGAAGAAAACTTCATCAAAGTTACAGAAATACCATTTTATAACACATCTATGTTTTGCCCTTACCCCCTTGAACTTTTAAGGGTTAAAGTTTTTGCATTGATTTTGAAATCAAAATTAATACATGCTCACCAAATCTTGGCTCATTGCTCACATGCTCACCAATTCTTGGCTCATTGTTCACAGGCTCACCATTTTATGCTCACAAATTAGCTTTGTCCGTGACTTAATTTACGGACTTAGTTAGGATGTGCAACAATTGTTCCTTTCAAGGTTAATTTATCCAAGTTAGAGCGGTTGCACCCATTGATTTTTCTTTTTGTAGTAGTTTTTTTTTGAAAGGCTAATGAAACTCACATCTAAGTCACTTTGAATTATTGTCATGGGGAAACTTACATAATAATGAAGCCAATTTTTGCAACCATCTATTTAAAATCCGTTTTTCGTCAATTAATTTTGACTAATTTGAGTGCTATTATTTGAAATAGATTTTAGTTAGAAAATTCTGCTTGGCAATTTTTGTAGAGGTCTAGACTTTGGAATTACATGAAGAAAAATATGAAGCAATTTGTTACTAACTAGATGTTATATGTCGTCATATGTTGTTTCTATGAGAATGATATTTGAATTTTTTTGAGGATCTAATTTGAAATTTTAAGTAGGAGCAATGGCTATAAACAAAACCTTTTTGTTCACCTTGAGGGTATAGAAAACTCCAACTTCTCAAAAAGTTACCTATAGTGTGTGCCACCATAAATCAACAAAGATGCAACAATCATATTTACTATTTATAGAAACTCTCAAAAAATTATATCTCTTTGTAACTACAAGCAATGAGATGTTAGGAAAAAAGTTACAAAGAGAAATTGGAATTATCTTCTGCCAAAAAAAGTTATCATCATTCAAAAATGGTAACTTATTGGACATTTTACACTAAGAGGGCAAAGAATTGGCCACCCTAGCACTAGTTGCCTTAATATTGATAATTAATTTGCATGAAATTGGCAAGTTGACTATCTAAATTGATAAAAATCCAAAATGGAATCATGCTGCTTGGTTAATGCATTTATGTCTATAGTGACAAGTTCAAGAGGTGTCATCTTGGTAGTGGAGTAGGTCATAGCTAAAGCTAGTAAAACAAACTACCCAAGAATTTGGCACTTTCCATAGTTTGTTGGTTTATGGTGGCATGCACCCCGTAGCTATTGGGCATGGGTTTGTGTTGCACTCTAGCTGACATACAGTACATGACACTTATAGCCAACAACAGTCAGATTTTGGGTGCTAGTCTACAATTACATTAAAAAAAAGGGAAATTTCATGGATACCCCCAAAGTTTGCAATATTTACATAGATACCTCTACTCTTTCAAAAACTGCTCAAATACCCTTGGATTAAAAACTTTAGGGTTTGTTTTGTTGTGCATGGTACTTCCCTTCTTCCTTTGTGCGTACGTTACTTTTTTTTTGTTTCATCACATTCCCTTCTTCAACATTGGTCATGAAGGAAGTACAAGCACAACACATAAATGTCTAATTTTTTTGGCCCAAGGGTATTTGTGTAATGTCTGAAAAAGTAGGGATATCTATGTAAATATTGCAAATTTCAAGGGTATCCATAAATTTTTCCCAAAAAAAAACTATCAAAATTTCAAAACCACCAAGATGAAGCCTAAATTCTATTCTTCTTATTGGTGGATTGCTTTTGATATCATGAATGTATGTGTTGTGCTTTAATAGGGGATTTCAAATATGGTATATTTTTGTGTACGTGAATGAAATTGGTGCATAACTTGATCAAATCACTTCATGAACGAGTCATGATGATCTCCCAAAGTTGTGACATCATATCCACTGATGAATAAAAACTCGTGCACGACCATTTGTTCACTGTTTATTTGAGATATTTGAACCCCTAATATTTCTTGTTGCAGCAATTTACTTGGTTCATTTTTGTCATGCACTATATGACAACGCAGGGATGGCCATCCAAACCCAGCAATTAAAAGGCCAGTGATCCAGGGTGCCCATGTCCTGGTTGTCGTGGCTATGTATCAAAGTCGGTCACTGAGGACTGACACGCCATACCAGCATCCTCTTGATTCACGTTGGTTTTCCAAGGGCCTACAGTCCCTTTTCCCAAATAGCACTTTTGGTCCTATCACTTACTAAATAGAGAATACTGCAGAAAATCCCTGGTTCAGAGTACTAGAATACTGTAGGTTGAGAGCAGGTTCGGCATAAAATAATTCCCCAAAATTTTGCCAAATTTATTTTATAGATTATTCTTCAAAAGTGCCCAATGTTAAACAACTTAAAAATTTGAAATGTCGAATATTATAAAAACATTAAGCTTAACTAACAATGGAAGGTCAAAGTTGATTTCAAGATGGCTCAATCTGCAACAAATTTTATATCAATGATTAATTCTAGAAAGTGGAAGATGCTTAGAAAAAGGCTTAATTCTATCAAAAATATTGGTTGAGTGCCAAATAGTAACAACTTTTTTTGAAAGTGCCTAATCTTGTTTAATTATGAAATGAAATGCCGAATTGATTTTTTCTCAAAAAATAATCAATTTGGCAGAGACATACCGAATCTGCTCTCAACCTACAGTATAACATTTTTAATTATTTTTGTGACAAAGGACATGCTATGCACAAGGCTGTTTCAAGTTCATACATTTTGTTTTAATTTCACATTTTCTCTCTCCAAGGTTTCCAAGGTTGAAATTTAGAGTTTCATTAAGGTAGGAACACCCATACACGTTAGTGTACTCATCTCGTTGCCTACTTGTGCACAACGTGTCAGTGTCCAATAAATACTAAAAGAGTTGGTTATGAGTCCTTTAAGTGATGGTAATGGATGAGTGATGGTTGTAGGCAGGGTTTCTTTTTCTGACAATTTGGGGCAAAATTGCACCAATTTTTTTGATTGGCACCAAGCTTATGAAAAAAAATGCAATTTCTTGGATGAAATTGCCAAAAAAGCTTCAAAGTTTAAAAAAAGCTTGGATGAAATTGCCAAATTGTGGATGAAAACCAACTTATAGACATGTAATATGTGCTAATGTGATATCTTCTATCCAATATGTGGATGAATGTTGAATTATGGAGCACCACTATAACATTTTAAATCACCACTTTGGTACTTCTTAAAAAATGAAAAAAAACACCCTGGTTGTAAGTGACTTGCATGACAGTTTGAGAGCCCCATCTTGTTGTTTTTAGCATCTCTTACTCACGAACATGGATTTTCAATGATTTTGGACTTTGAAAAATCCTTGTGAACAAATACTTGCAATTAAAAATTTGAAATTGATGCCAATATTTTTCATTCCTTCTTGCTAATCTAGCAGGTTCGATCGCAGTATATACCCTATAAAGCTTAAACTCACGGTTATGGGTGTTCCTGCCTTAGTGGAATGATTGTACTGTACACAATACAAGCGTGCAGAATAAAATACATTCAGGATAGACTGAGAACATTGTCTCTTTGAAAACACAGGGGTCAAAGCTATTTTCAGACTGTGAACCACCAATGGAAGGGAGGGGCTTCTCTTTTCAGTACCAGACCGCCACCATAACTTAGTGGCAGTATGTGTGTACATGTTCACCATAGAAGTCGTCCAGAGAAGTACAGAAACATCCAAATCTAGTCGCCGCCTGCTGTCTGGTTTACAGTGGGGCATTGTCTAATTCCAACATCTCATGACTCATGTCATATGACCCTCAGGGCTCAGGCCACACAGAGCCTTTGTCAGCACAGAATCTGGTTGGACTAAACTGAAGATTGAGGCTGAGCATGGGCTGAGTTTGAGGAATTTGCAATGTTTCTTCGTTGGTCTAGCTCAACACTCACCCCAGAATACATGCAGGTGGACCCAAACATCTGCGTGGTATTCACGTTCATCCAGACCATCGCCTATCATTCGTAACTTTCATCCAGACATTAGTAAACTTCATCTTTCTTTGAGACGGATTTCATCCATTTTTTCCCTGAATTAGTATTTGTTTTAGTGTAAGGTATCCAGCTCCAAAACGGAGTAAGACTCTGGCAGGAATTCGACCCAAATGTTTGGCTGGTATGTGGTCCACTGCTTCCACTGCACCCATATGGAACAGCTATCTCGTTCTGTGTTATGTGTAGTTTTCGAGTTGCCTGTCCACAAGCATTGTTCACATTCTTGTGGGACCTGCAGTTGCTTATTTTGATTCATTTTGTTGGGATTTTTTTCTGGGTGACAAGTAAGATTACCCTGCCGACAGAAAGGGCTCACAGAGCAGGACATTGGAAACTGATGATGATGACGCTGATGATGGCCATGCTGCTTACATTGGGCGTTTGTCTCATTCCACTTCGGATCCCAGTTTATGTCAGACTCTCCAACATGTATACGCTGACACTGCCCGTCTGCCCGTCTGCCCTTCTTCAGTTCTGCCCATCTGCCCCCTGTCGGTTGGTGATGGCCGTCCCCCACCCAGTGTCTTTTCACCTCTCTTTTCATTTTCCCGAGAAAGAAACTTGAGAGATTTCTTTTCTTTCGGGTTTCGGTTTTGACAACTACAGCGATTTTGCAGCAGGGGAGGTTGAGGGGGTCAGGGCTGTACCGGCACGTGTTACTGAGCAGCAGGACTCAATTGGTCAGGCCAGTTGCAGCTGCAGCCATGACAGACAATGGAGGGCGTTGTGCTTGAAACCCTGCCAAAGCTCTGCACTTCCCCGGTGATTATTTCTCACAAACATTGCCTTCGTGTCTCCTGTCACTACGTAAGTTGTTTCAATAACTGCTCTCCGCACTAAGGTAGGAGGCTCAAAAAGCGTCACTTTAAGAGCTGATTGCATGTAGGAAGAAGTTAAACTCCTTGAAACAATTTTTTAGTAAATTTTTGTAGGAAGAACAATGGAATTGGCATCTAACCCAAGTCGTTTCATATTTTTTGAACCTTTGTGGAATTAGTTATGAATTTTTCAAGTTGAAACCCAATGGTCACTAAAAGCGACCCCCTCTTGGAATGTACATCCTATGTACATTGGAAAAAAAAAAAATGTACCTCTGTTTTAGAGGTCGCTTTTAGAACTGGGTTGCTTTTTGAGCCTTCTACCTTAATGATGCCAACTAGTTCCAAGTTAATTCAAGAAATATGTTAACCCTCAAAGGACCATTGTCCCTACAGGGGACAAATGGGATTTTAGGCATGTACCTATAGCTAAACTACTTTGCGTGATTTTTTGAAATTTTTATGGATGATGGGAATTCAAATATGTATGTGGGCATCTAATTTTTTCTTCATTTTGAAATTTATTAAAGAAGTTAAAAATGAATTTCAAAAAATGAGCAAGATCAGGTAGCCCATTTTTTTTTTTAAATTTGTATTTAAAAAACTAAAAATATGAACTAGGTTCTTTAGACTTATATACAGGTGGGGAGCTTTGAATCATTCAATTTTGATTAATGAGATGAAAGTTATGAGAAATTTTTGTTTGCGGGTAGGTGCGGTTTTTCAAAATTTCTCATAACTTTCATCTCATTAATCAAAATTGAATGATTCAAAACTCCCCACCTATATATAAGTCTAAAGAACCTATTTCATTTTTTTATTTTTTCTAAATGCAATTTAAAAAAAAAAATTGGATTGCCTGATCTTGCAATTTTTTTGAAATTCATTTCTAATTTCTTCAATAAATGTCAAAATGAAGAAAGAACCAGATGCCTATGTACATATTTGAATTCCCCATCATCCATAAAAGTTTCAAAAAATCACACAAAGTAGTTTAACTATAGATACATGCACAACATCCCATTTGTCCCCTAAAAGGGAGCTTGGTCCTTTAGGGGTTAATAAAACAATTTACAGTAATTTAGGTTGATTTAGTTTGGTGTGGCATAGTAATTATTGACTACTATCTCAAAAAATGTGTGACTCGGATGGCCAAAATTCCAAGGAAATTTTGCAAGCATGTCGTTCAATTACAATGTGTGTGAAGAATGTCACACTACAAAAGCTCCACCACCAAATTGCTACTAGAGGGACGGCAAATTTTTTGACCAAAACCCTACTTGAAAAGCAAAAATAAGATGCATATCAAACCTTCACACACTAATTGGACAAAATTTATCTAAATTGATAAGAACTACTCTAACATTTTTCAAAACCTTGCACTATTTATATTATACTGTGCAATTGCAAAAATATATATCTTCTTGGCAATTTTACTTCTTGCATCGTGCAATGAGCCAAGTTTTAAGCCATCTGGTTGCAGAGTACTTTGTTGCAATTCCCATTTTCTGTAAATTTTTGATGAAATTGTCACAAAGGAAATAAAAGCATGTTACTTAACCCCTAAAATTCTTTCATGTTTAGAGGCCCAAAACTGCTTCAAAATACTAGTCCCCAAATTGGGGTCAAAATCTTCATTGAAACTTATCTTTTGACAAATTCAACCATAGGATCTTTTGGTTGACTTGCACAAGTACATTTTTCCAAAATTTTAAAATGAACATCTCCACCAATTGCAAAATCAATATGCCTAAATTTCAAAATGTAGGCTTTTCTAGTCCTTCCATAAGGTGAAGTTTTGTTTTTCAAACTCTTTAGAGAAAAACACATATGTTGTATTTCTTGTGCAAATTTGGCAATATGTTGGAAAATGGGTTGAAAGCGTATATAAAAAAATTAACCCAAAAAAACTTTGGATCCATTTTTACAAAAACTGTAAAGTGAAAGGTATTGATGAATGAAAGATATAACTAATATACTAATAAGTTTTGGAAGAATTTGAAAATTGTTAATCCCAATGGTGAGAATGCTCTAACAAACAATTAGTAACTTCAATTTTCAATTTCATTTGAAATTTTTCAAGATTGAGAGTAAAAGATAGCTTTATGTTTTTTCTACCCTCTTCTTACCTTCATTGCCTGCAAAATGAAACTCCTTTTAACTCTTACCTCATTCTTTGGAATTGAGTGATTCAATTTTTTTTTAAGTAGGTATCAATCTATGAAATTCTATTTAAAAAAAAATTAGAATAAAATTTTTGCTGCCCAATTTGACATTGAAATTGAAAAAACCTTATAACTTTTGTATTACTTATTGGAATGACATGAAATGAAACTTCACATGTAGATTATGAAAGTAGCATCCATCCTAAAAATTTCATGAAAAAATTCCTAATTATGAAGTCAGTAGAGCCTACTTGAGATTGTATAAAGCCCAAAGTGGGCTCCTTGGTCCTTTAGGGGTTAATCCCTAAAAGACAAAGCCCTTTTTTATGTAAGAGTAACTCAAAACTGCCACTTCTAGAGGAATCAGGATTGAGTAAAAAGGTAGAAAATCCTTTTTTGAAAATCCAACAGTAGGATCTTGCTTGAGACTATGAGAGGTACTTTTGGGAAAAAGATTAGCTCATTTAGACAAATCTAAACTAAAGATAAAACATTTTCTTCCTTCATGTAGAAGACCAATTAAGTTAGGTATTTGTGGGAGATTTTTTGAATGAATTGGAGGAGTACTTTGTATGTACTAATAATAGGCTTGGTTTCATTAGTTGGGTAGATGGGTGTTGCTCCAAGAAGATTAAGTGGCGGTTATTATTATTTCTATGGTTATGTGGCGGTTATGGTTGTCCTTGGGGGTGGGGTATAAATGGGAATAGGGGGTGGTTGCTTAGAGAAGGAGGCGAAGCGTGTAGGTAGGCATAGTATTGGTAAGCTCATTGGAACGAAAAGGAGAAAAAGCTTGAAGAAGGTAATTATGAGGAAGGTCATGTTAATTTTTTTGCAAGGATCTCCTCCCGTGATGGCCCTCCGCCGAAACGGCAAGTACAAGGGTCCACTAGTGTGTGTGTGTGTATATATATATATATATATATATGCAATCAAATTTTGTCCATGGTAGTAGTCTTGCATTGATAGTTTTGTAACTGAGGACGACAATTCCATGACCAAATTATGGGGATGGGGGTACTGGCATGGAGGCATGGTCATGGAGGGCATATACATGCAAGGGAGGCATAGGATGGGGGGCACAAGATGGAGGCCATAGAGATGGAGGGAGGAGCACGGGGATGGGATAGTCATAGGGATAGGAGAAGTCACAAGGATGGGGGGAGCCATGAAAAAAACTTATGCATTGCCTTGTCAATACTATGAGTACATAGGACTTGTACTATATAAAATCTTGCAATGCCAAAGACCATGAAATATGCAAATACACTAAGCTAAATTGGAGGCATTATGTACATTTCAAAAAGTTGAGTTATAATGATCTAAAGGGTGAAAACCAAGGAATCTTATCCTACTACACCTTGGGAAAAAAAATAACACAAACTGCCCAAAAGATTAAAGCACCAAGTTTTACAAGGGGCAAATGGAATGAAGGGTTGGGGGTCTCCCAAAACAAGCCCTTCCTTTCAACTTTTCTTTGCCCAAGTGGTCACATCTTGTGCTTGTAAGGGTTGACCCTCTTTGGAGTCAATACCCACTTCTAAAGGAGAGGCTTTGCCGAAACTATCCCTCCTCTTCTAATTTTGACAAATTCTTGCACAATATCTTCTTGAAATGTTGAAATGAAGAAAAATTAGATGCCCATGTAGGCCTTTGAATTTTTCACATTTAATGAAAGTTTCAAAAAATTATACAAACTAGTACAATTGTAGGTACATGCCTAAATTTCCATTTGTCCCCAAGGAGACAATGGTTTTTTAGGGATTAAAATGGGAAAAAAATTACTCTTGAAGAACATGTCAAGTGTGGACATTATTCCTTGAGCTAAGGTGAGGTGACATGCTGTTTTGTGGAGTCAAGATAAAAAAACTTTGGCTTTTCATTGGCCAAATAATGTAGTTTAGATATTTATCATGAGTAGATTGAATTTGGGAATTGTAAATTCACATATAGATTTAGGGGCCGTGATTTAGTTTAGAAACATGGAAGAAGATACCATTAACCAATGCAAAATTAGGGGGCAAATAATTACTATTACCCGGTTGTAAAAAACTTTGAGAAATTTGCCACCTTAACGGCTTGACCCCACAAAATGGGATGTCATCTAATCCTAGCCGTGTTGTTCGATGGACAAAGGTAACTTGCATTTCCATTTGTCAAGAGTCATTTCTGACTTTCTAAGTGCCACTTAGACTGGGAATTGTGCTCTTTAATATTATGGAGCTCAAGAAGGTCCTAATAGTAGCACCATTGTTTGAAATTAACCCTTTGGGCTGACACTTTGAAATACTCATAAGAATGCATCCTAAATGGCCACAACTTCCAGACTTGATGGACACCTTTGAGATAAAGGCCAATATGTAAACTCAAGGGAGCTATTGTATCTCACTTAAAAACATATAATTTAATCTAATCTTAACTATTTTATGATAGATCAACACCAATAGACGGAACTTCAATCTCAATGACTCTTAGTATTGTTCATTCCTTCTCTTCTGAAATTTCAATACTTGGAATGACGGCCTTTAGTATCTAGCCTCAAGGGTTTTAGACGTGGAAAAAAGTTCCCACTGTACTCTTATTACAATAAGACATTTCTTGGATCCATTCCTGAAGCTACACAAACTAAAATTGTGGCTCAGTTGGTATCAAGTTTTGATAAATCAGCCCTAAATTACTGAGCCCTAAGGGAGCATCCCAAGCAGCAGGTCTTTGAAATTGGGAAATGAGATGAATGAACAAAAGCGAATATTTCTACTGCCCCTTGGTTTCATGTATGATGAGATCTTCGTAATAGAATGAATTGTCTATTTGTTTCCCAAAAACTGAATTTGTAGAAAAATGTACCCATTGCACCTCACCTACTTGGTAAAGAGTCAGGACAGTTTGTGAGGATCCACCCTAGGTTCAAGAGTGGTTTATTTTTCTCAAGAATGAACTTCCTGTCTTAAAACATTAAGAATGAAAAAATAAATAAACAGCAAAAAAATTAGATGCATGGCAGCACCTGTGTGCTTATGGAATATATGATATTGTTGATGTCTAGCTTGGACATTGAATAAGATATATAGGTATTGCATTCTATGCTTATCACACATTACTATACGTATAAACTTGGGTAGACGTTTCCATATACATACATACCGAGTTATTATTCCATATTGTTTGGTTATACTAGAGTACGGAAGAAATAATCATTTAGTAACACAATTTGTCTATCACAACATATGGCACCCTTGAAAGAGATATGCTTGAACTCTTGTAAGTGTGAGGGTTAATTAATAAATACATTTTGGACTTGGGTACTAATCCACTTTTATGATTGTGCATTGCTGGTTTTGATTGTAGGAATACGGGTTGACAAAACATGAAAATAACTCAAAAGGGGTAAATAGACGTATTCTAAATACAAAACTAGTGCATGCAAAGGACTCTACTTTCTAATATACATTAACATAACTATTTACAGTCGTACACAAAATATCTTGACTTTTCTAGGTGAAGGGCGTTGAGACAATTTTTTTTTGTTAATTAGCATCAAGTTTGGTCCACCAATTCTAGAATGTTCACTTTGATATCCAAGACTCATTTTTTGGAAATAAGCTTACTTGCATTTATTTAGACATTCTAGAAATATATTGCATTCAAAAAAATATAAAACATTTTTATTCATATATCAAATGCATGCTTCCTAAGCCTGGTCTTTAGAAGTTCATAATTCAAGTTCATATCCCCCTTAAACATATAAAGAAATAAGGATTTCAAGGCAAATAATGTTACTACCAAAGCCAATATAACATTATTTGTTAGGGCTAAAAATTCCTTATGCTAAAATTCAAGAGACAAAATATGTTGTTGTTATGAGGTTAAAAATTCTACACACGTACCTAGAATAAAGAAGAGACAAACTCTTATAAGTTTAACCTTGAAATAGTGCAAGTGTTCACTAGGTGGGCAATGAACATTTTCAAAGGCGTAAAGGAGGAACTGTATGAAATGAATGAAGTACATCTAAGAATGCTTAAAAAGCAATTTTGATCTATTTTTCAACCAGGTGGCTAGTTTGATTATTGAGTGCTTCATGATTTTTTTATGCAAGGGCTTTACATCAATTCACGTCAAGATGAAAGAAGAAAGAATACTTATAAAAATAAAGATCTTGTTTCTGCAATCTTCTTAGGCCATGATATATTTTGCACGTACGTGTAATAGGAGCTCCTTACACTATACTTAAATTGTCGTTTTTTACTGCATATATTCAAACAGCACCTGCTCCCCACTGATGTAAAATCGTGTAGAAAACCAGGGGTAAATATCGTGACCACTCTCTGGTTGACAAATGGCAAGAGAGCAAGGCTTACCGGGAAGAGTCACATGGTCCATAATTATTCTCCAACATCCACACAAGCGGAACATTTGCAGGGGATTTGATATGGACTATTGTACATTTTCCTTTACTTCTACAAAATGTTCACAGGGTACATGTTGCCATCCAGGCATGCTGAGCAGTGAGCACCAGCCCCCTTTTTTTTTCACCATGGGGCCAGAAAGCACCACTTGAGAAAAGCATCCAAAAAATAAGGAAAAAATAAAGGAAATAAAATAAAAGTAGCCAGACAATAGTTTAGGGTTTTAAGGGTTCGGGTTCAGTAAAAAAGCTTCACCCTTGGCCATAGTCATTGCTGCTTCTAGAGATCATGCGGCATTTCTTGTTTTACTTCAAGCGCCAAATTGTTACAAGTTATAGGACAACCTCACCTCCAAGAATGAAATTTTATATTTTTAGATATTCTAACATGTGCAAATATGGAATTGCATTGTCCATTTTCTTACAAAAAATCTACCAAGTGCTAGATGACACTATTCTTTTTAGCAATTTTGCCATTTTTGCTTGAATATAATTATCTCTAGTGCTTGGAGAACTCAACAATTTTGAGCAATATAGCCACTTTAGCACAAAAAAAATTCCCGCAGTGCCAGAAATTATTACCAATTTTTAACACACTATGCTAAATCCACCATATCTACAATCCACTATTGCCACAACAATTCATTGACGAATATAAAGTATTGACCATATGAGCAACGGTTCAAAATATAACGTAGCCAATCTGGCTTTCTGCCAAAACCCAAAAATAAAGGGGTGGTGAGCACCAGGAAAATGGTACATTTGCTGTATGGGTGGAATGCCTAATTCTATAGTACACACTTTTAGGGGCCAATCACTAGGTCGCAATTTCCAAGTGCCAGTGGATTCTCAAAATCTGATTGATTTGGGTTTGAAAATTGAGACTTCTTATAACTTAGCACTATGTTCCAAGTCCTGATTTGCATAGAAACGTCAATTTGGTAAAACAAAATTTCAAAAAAAAAAGTGTCAAGAACGTGAGGCTTTGGTCTGAGAATTGGGTTTAGCACAAACGGAAACCTGTTTTGAGAGCCAAGTCCCAAAAAATATTTATTAAAAAGCTAAATTTGAGAATTTGGAATTCAGATTTGGATTTAGAGACCATGATTTAGTCTAGAATCATAAAAAGGTTTTAATTGAACAACATCAATGAAAAAGTTTTGTTTTTTTTGTTTTTTTTGTTTTTATTTTGTTCTTGTTTTTTTGTTTTTTTGATAAACAAAAGTAAAAGTAATACTTTTCCCCTGAGCTAAGCTTTTTCATTGGGTGTTGTTCAATTACAACCTTTTTTTTATGGTTCTAGATAAAATCAAGGTTTTTGGGTCCAAATCTGAATTCCAAATTTTCAAATTCAGCTTTTCTAATGGCAGAAATCTAAAATTTACCTTGGGGTGTGGTAGAATAGTTGAAAGGGTATGGTAGACATATCAATCCCCTTATTATTATCATATTAATCCAGCACAACAAATGTTAGAGTTTGGTGTTGAGCAAGAACTTGTAAAGATGATGTCAACCAATTTTTCTGGATGAGAGGTTTGCATTAAAATTTTGGTCTGAATAATTTTGATCAATTTGATTATTTTTGATTTGTAAGGCACTGTAAAAGCCATTGTTTGAGTATATGTATAATTGGCTATAGATGGTGAGGAAGGTGTGAGCTAGGTAGATATTTTTCAATTTTGACTATGGCCCTACTAGTATACAAGTCTATTGCCTTTGCTTTTCTCCTTTGGCACAGGGTGTAATTCAAATCACTTGCAAGTTGTCTTGTACACTTAGTTTTTCTAATAATATATGTGTTTATTTTGCTCATTAAAGGATTGTGGTTAGCTATTTTTTGTGTATTTGTGTAGATGAATTGTGGGTGGCAAGTTTGAAGTACCAATTTAACTATAAATTTTTGTTGTTAATTTAATTGTGGATTATTGGCAATTTCCATTGGGTGCATTTAATGATTTAGTGTTTTTAGGCTATTGCTAGTGTGACACAATTATGTCCAAAATTTTGTGAATGTTGTGGGAGAAAATTGAAGGAGTATGATTGAGTTTGGAAATACTCTTGAGTGGTTATCTTATGAATGGAATTTAATCAAATTTGTGAGTGATTCAATGAGATAAATTGAAGTACTTTTGGGAGAATTTACCGTGTGGTTATTGTTCAAATGGATTCTAAATTATAACTTGTAAATGTGAGAGATTAGCCAAAGTTGATAATCTTGTGTAAGTAGCTATAATATGAATATAGAGCTTTTATTGAATGAGAGTTAATGTATTGAGAGGTTTGATAGCAAGTTTATGGGCATAATTTGAATGGAATTTTTGTATGAGGATGATAACTATTGTTTAATTACAAGTGGGCTATAGGTAAATTCTTGAGGGCTCATGACTATTGATATGTGAAAATTGCCGTAGATTGTTAGGTAAACAACAATAGTATACTGCAAGTAATTCATTCTTGTAATGATTATAAGTTAATTATTCATGAAAATTGAAGTTTTTTAACAAGTAATTGTAACACTACAAAATAAAATAATATATAAGAGTTAGAATGATTGATGAATTTACAAATTGTGAATTGAAAATGGCCATAATTAAAGTGATATAATATGATGAATTGATTGATTCTAATATACATCTAGTTTGATTAGGCCATAGACTTGAGACTTGCTAAACTAGAAGGTGGTGTAAGTTGAAATTAATAAAGTTAGCTTAACCCCTAAAGGCCCAAGAGGTGTTTTCACCAAAAACTGCCAAACTTTGTGTTTTTTCCTATATGTTGATGTGAGTTTTCATTTGAAAACTATTTTTG
Source organism: Ulota crispa (assembly GCA_963920765.1). Taxonomy (NCBI): domain Eukaryota; kingdom Viridiplantae; phylum Streptophyta; class Bryopsida; order Orthotrichales; family Orthotrichaceae; genus Ulota; species Ulota crispa. The sequence goes on from OY987243.1 coordinate 1,929,709, forward strand.
AAATTTCAACCATATAAAGTTGTAGTAGAGTATTTTAGTATTGAGTGCAAAAAAATTCAGCCCATTTGACCACACGGATTGGAAGATTATAGCATTCAAAATTTATATAAAAGTTTTTTTTGTCCCTGCCTAAATGGGTTAGCAGACTTTGAGCCTCTTTGGAGTCAAATTTTTGATCGGCATGAATTTTTTTTTTTTTCATTGATATCTAAATCTTGTTAGGTACACTCTTGAAAAGTTTCAAGAGCAGATTATGAATCTAGCTTACTCTAAATTGCCATGCAATGTAAGGAGGTTAACTGGATTGGCAATACATTAGTCATTCTTTCATGATTTCTTGTGCACTGAGGACATATTTTATTTGAAATCTGAGTGATAAAAAGTTAGTGACAAACATTTGGAATATTCGGAAAAAAGAATTCAAGAGCTTTGGATTTATAGATTGAAAGATGATAGGCCCTGAAGTTAGAGGAAAGCATTTTTTCTTAAAACTGCCCAAACATAGTTAACAAAATTTGACTCCTTTTAGAGTGTGATGTGAGACCTCAATTCATTAATTTTTTTGACAATTGTACATCACGTCTTTTTTATTATACACTTGTCAAATTACAAAAGTTGATGAGAATTTTAGCATAAGATTCTCCAAAGATGCCCAAACCGCCCAAGCTGCCCAAATTTTTTTGAGTAGCATAACTTTTGAATTGAGCATCCAATTGGGGAAAAACTAATATTTCCACTTTGAGGATACATATTTACACCATGTGTAACATTTTGAGAACATCCAATGAAAATTGACTCCATATGACCCTACCCAAGTTCTCAAGCGGTTTTTGAACAGACACTTGGCCTTTAGGGGTTAATGAATGTGGAAAATATCAATGTGATAAGTTGGTAGAGATGATTATGTCTCATTGACAAAGTACTGCCTTGTTGTATGAACACAATATATGACTATAGCCAACTTATGGAAAGGCAATGACCTATTTAGGTCATTGCTAGATTATATAAGACTAGAGCCAAATATTGCCAAATGGATACCTTATTTATGCACATGAGATTGTAGCAACAAGACTATTGTCAATGAGTGATGCGCATTGAGTGACCTTTACCCATTATTATGATAAAATTACAACATTTGCATGGGTTTGTGCACATGATCAATCAACATATAAACTTAGTTATAAACCTCACTCACAAGGAATGCACATACAAGGTTGTAAAATGGATTAACTTCTAACCTTCTCCACCTTTTACCTCCTTTTACTCATTCCCCTAGACTAGGAATTTTCAGTGACTTTACGGGTTAAATTAAATTGAACAATGCAACATATATAAACTAAATATGTTTCTCATCAAAATAATGACTCTTAGTCAAAACATTTTTGAGAAAATTTTAAATTAATTACAAAACTATGACACTTTTGCAAAAAAGCTCCTTTTGGATTTTTGCCTAGATTTAACAGAGTCAATATCTAAAGTCAAAATTTGATACTCATGTAATCAACACTTTGAAATTTAATTGTTCACTCACAAATACTTCAAAAAGAGATATATAAAAATGCATTGAAATTACATAATAATGTTTGGTAGATTTAAAAACCTTAAAACTAAAATCCAAGAGGTTATAATGCCATCGTCAACACACATATATCCAACAAACATGTCAACAATATAGAAACTAATTAGCATTCAATCTTGAACAAAAGAAGAAGAGATTAACATGATAAATTGAACTATTTGAAGATTTTTGAATTGTTTAATTAGAGACTAATGAGTATTCATTTATGCATAGTTGAAATATATAATACAACATGACTCAAATAACATCCTAGCTCTAATGATGAGCAATCTCATGTGATTTTGAATTGTCAATAAGATTGAATAGAAAGTAGTGTAATTAAGTGAAACAAACAATGCTCAAGTGCTTGTTGAGAGATACTTTTGAGTAAGTGGTATATTACAAAACATAGTTCAAAACATGAGTTATAGAAGCTGAGTCTATTTCTCATACTTTGCATATTTAGTGGGTCCTAATACAACGGAACCGTATTTTCTCTATTTGAGAGAAATCCTAAATTCCAAATTTGTTGACCATACATTTTGGATACAAAGCAACCTATTATTTTGCAAAAGAGCTATTATATTTTACCACTTAAAAGGTATCTAACAACTAGCAACTGTTGATTTTAGATTAATTCATGGATCTATAAACCATATAAACCAACTTAATAGCAAACAAGTTGAAACACACAAATATTGGTGACCACAAAATCTCTACATGAACCTACCTATTTCCTTGTTCTTTTTCTCCATGTTGCAAAGAGTAACAATTAAAAGAATTGATTGAGCCAAAGTTACATTTATCCTTTAATCCTTAAATGTCTAAAAAACCTTTTGTGGTCACTACAACACAAGGTGTTTTCCTTGTATCTGGAGTGGATCCACACCTTTACTACATTTGAGATCAACTAAGAAGTTGGAATATAGATTAATGCAATTCTAGTGAGCCATTTAAGATCCCAAATTAAAACTTCTTGTTGGTAGTAAATGCCAACTATATGGCAACGTATCTACTATTTTTATGGATTTAACCCGTGAACTTCAAATGGGTGGCCGTGCTTGCCCTCTACAATGGTAGGGCAGGTGCCCACCCATTAAAATTTTGTTTCTTAAAGTTGCAAAACTCAATAATGCATGATACCCTCATGAAAAGTGCAAGATGGGCAGCATGCCTATCACTGTGTCTTTGAGTCTTCTCACAATTTAGGTTATCAAAAAATATGAGTACATTTACTACAATAATTTTTTTGCCTTCCATGATGCACCATGTGTGTATGATCACTTCTACAAAAAAATTAGCTGAAAAATAACTTTTATCTGTAACTCGGCTTGTTTTTTTTGGTGGCCAGAGGACGATTTTTGTCCTTGTTGACGTTTAAGAGTTAAGGCTTGGTTGGCCAAGGGGAAAAGAGTATTTTCGCTTTTCTAGTTTTGAATAGATGTACAACCATGTGTAAAAGTAGTGCAAAAGTAGTGCAAAAGCAATGGCTACATTTTGTTCTTTTATGTATTCGAGATTATTACCCACTCCAGCAAACGCCCATGTCAGAATCCAGCAACTTGCAAACAATGCACAATTAGAAAGAGGATTTAACGGGTGTTTGATTCCAAAAGTTTAGAAAGATCCAGTTCAAGCACAAATGCAGTTCTGAGGTCGTCAATTTAGACACTTCTTCCTGCAGAATGACCGATGCTATGGACAAGTCTCCCCAAAAACAGAAAGTTCGCAGCATATGCACCTAATGCGCAAATGTAAGCTCAAAAACTGAATGCGTTGTTAAAGATCACCATGCCCTTGACAAACATAAATCACAAATCTCGTGACAAAATCGCTACTCCACCGGTAACACCACCTCATGAAGTCAGCTAAACCAATTTTTGTTGAAGTACTTCCATAACAAACTTGAGAGAAGCGGGTTTAGGGCCCAAAACAGCTGGTCGTTGGTGCACTTTAGTGACAGGATATCCAAGTGATGGGTACCTGATAAAGCAAGACTGTCCAAACATGTAATCTTTGTCCAGCTGTGTTTGACAGAACGCTGGGCACCAATCTGGCACCGAGTTTCAGTGCAGCGAAGGGATCTGAGTTGCCAGACCCAAACGGGAACTAACTACAGGAATGTGAATTCTGGGAGAAATTCCCTGTTAATCACAAAGTTAATGAGAGACCACTGCCCTGCAGAAGCTGCAAAGTCTTCAAAATCACCAGTGCTCTAATTTTCTGTCGCTCTGTTGCTATGAGCAAGACTTTCAAGCCTCAAATCTCCAACGAAGCAACTCCGGTATATGCTCAAGAGGAATGGGGCGACTGGTTGCCAATGCGTCTATTCCCCCGGTCTGGCGATTCTGTGGTGCGGTCCATGTTGATAAGTACAAGTACAGTTGCAAATGTTGGATTTCAACGAGTTATCAGCGGCAGCTGTTGTTCATGATCTCCTCCGGATTCTAAAGCCACAGGTTCCGTAGGCACTTGGACTTTGAACGTCGCCATTGCCATCGCCGTCGTCGTCTTCCTCCACGAGGGCGGCCTCCTCATGCCAACAAGTGCCAGATCTGTTGCACCGTTGGGAGAAAACACAACCTGGCTGCCGATCACTAAGATGTCTCCACGCCCATGCCACACTCCATTGTGCACATTGTTGTGTTTCAAAGTTCTAGCCTCCTGTATTATACAAGCTTCGTCCGTCAATAAATCACAAACAGCTCCTGGAAGGCTCTCCCTATGTGGGCTTTTCCAAAGAGCAGTAGACTTTGCAAAAAGAGCAGTAGACTTTGCTTTGCAAGGCTTTTTAGGTGCTTAGGGCTCAGGAGTTTATTTGCACATGCAGATGCCAAACTCAACAAATTTTAGCATAGAATCTTCACTATGAGGATCCAGGGTGAAATGAACATGCCCCCTAGAAGCCACAGGATGACCTACCTGACAAAGCGAACAGCAGCCGCACATAAGGTGATACAGGTGGTCATCGATGGTGCTCACAGTGTCGTCACCTTCGCTTCCCTACACAATTGTCGCAGCCCCAATGTCATTCCTAGCGTACTTCAGATTTAAACTAATTTCAACGGCAGTTCTACATTACGTGTTGCAGAGACCAAGCACAAAAGCAACATAGCAACCAAAGCTCACAGATGCTACAACATCAGGCACATTGTTGTGAAGTACCGACTAATCAACAGCAAACAATATCTCTGTAGTGCACATTTCTCGACATGGCACATATATTTCAATACATAGACAGCACGGGATATCAAAAACCTGTATTAGAATACATCAAGGTCAGAGAATATATATAGTCAACCCCTTAAGTGCCCAAACGAAAAGTAAGGAATCCGCTTTAAAAATCAATAGTGTATTTTAGTAACTTCTGAAACCCAATTATCCTGCTCCGAAATGTCGGACGTGGTTCCTTTTTTCAACTAGTACGTTTGTCAGCCGTAATAAACACGGAAGAAGCTAGTCTTGGCCATTTGGACACCCAGAATGTTAACAAAGAGAGGGAACAGATCAAGCCTGATTGTGCACTATAATGCTTGCCTGAGACTTCAAATAAGGTGAAATGGACAAGCATTGGGATTTGCAATACATGAGTAACGAACCTTAATTGAAAGGGTAAGAGAAAAATAACAGCCCTTTTCATACACTCCTCGATATTTGCAAATAGAATAGGAATAAACTTACAATGATGTTGAATCTTCTTCGCATGCGAGCGCGGTAGTGTCCAGCATACATTGCAATCAGCAAAACCAGAGTCACAGTGCCATAGATATACCATGGTGAACCTGTGCAAGCAAATATGACGTAAAAGCATACTGCTCCAATTGCAAGCAAAAAGAAGATTCCCCCCTGCACATGGAAACACCCCAGTTAATTGACTTAAGAAACACTTCCCAAAAGAAACACATAAAATCCTTGCAAGACCGAGAACAGTATTGCAATACTCTGTTAGATTGTGCATCTTCAGGCCATGGTATGCAACAACGAAAAAAATGTTAACATAACTTGCACGGTTTTATGAAAACAGCCTTTAACCTGTCCTAATATACGCAATCACCTCCTGCGTAAATACTGCCGGAAAAGATCCCACAAACAACCAAACTGATAGATGAACCATAACATGGAGTTCCAAGTGCAAATGTTAACGGAAAGACGGTCCTAAACAATTACACCACAATTGTAATCGCTTTCTATGTGGAATAGCGTGTAATGCTTACTTGAGCCCAACTTGTGCCAAAGCCTGACCGCTCCATATTAGTCCCAAATGTGTGCCAGGGACAGCTGCATCAATTCAGCGATGAGTATTAGAGTTCTGACAGAGTAATACACCATGATTCAGTTGTGCTGAGAAGAACCAGAAAAGGTGTGTTGTCTAAGCCCCTTTGTAATTTATATACGGCCTCCGACCAAAATCGAACAAGCGTGTAAGGTATCACTGGGAATCGTAACACAACACTCCCACACCACCGTTTAACCAATTCTTCATTTTTTGAAACGGAAAAAAGACGCTGATACACTCAACACTCTCGAATTGCACTGCCTCGGATGGACAAAAGGGCTGTTGTCACACATGCTCGCAACCTTGACAAATGAAAGTTGTCCAATCAGATCTACTGGGGATGTGCGAGTAAAGAGTGTGCAACCAGAGAGAATTGAGTATAACGTAACGGACTGATTCTACATCCTAATCCACCCTAATTCACCCTAATGCAATCACTTAGCCAGTAACACTGCGTTGCTTTCTTTGCTGCTGCTATAGAGTTAGGAATAATAGAATTCTCACATGACAAGCTAAAACCACGACCTTGGCCAGTTTTCAACTGATTGCAAAAAGACGTGATAGTGAGTCGTGGAAATGATAAATACCAGGCTGTATGAAGCGTGACATCCGTGTGCTCACTCATATCAAACAAACCCCCCTCCCACAACCTTTGAAGGCCGCCCCCGCTGCTGCTGCATGGCGTGCTCACTGCGACGCCGACCGGCAGCTCCACGTAGTCGAATGCTCGCGGTGGACGTTGCATGCCTTCTTGTGAGGGCTCATCGCCCTCCTGTTGGCGAGAGTCCACGATCACGTCCTGGAGGTCAGCTGTAGCTGCGGAGTGATCCGGTGACTCCGGACGAATTCCGGCGTCACTCGCTGTGGCCATCGCCATGCTTCCTCCAGAGCAAGGGACAATCTCCGACTTGAACGTACAGAGTGATCAGCAGCGCCGTGGATTCGCTACATCCAGCATCATAGCAATCAACTGCACCTGCAGGAAATATGACAGCCAAGGCAGTCATGCCCTGTGCAAGCCAACTCCACAAGGAGACAAGCCAACATAGCTAGAAGCACGCTAACCAATAATGTATTCCAAAAAGAGGCTTTGCTGAGGGGATAGGGAACATTGAAGACACCCCCGATTAGTAGCAATCAATGAAAGGGCCCACTACAGTAAGATTGCAATGTATTAAGAGAGAGACAGGAAATCGCACTCAAGAAAACACCAGCTGGCCCACACCTACTGAAAAATCACAATTGCGCTGCAGAGGCTCCCGCAAGCACCGAAATCAAGGGCACCTAAACTCACGAAGCGTGGTACTTCTCTCTTCAATGAAGTTTACTCACGAATAGTACTTTTCTCTTCAATCAACATACCGGGCGACAAGAAAGGGGTTAGTGGCATGTTGACTTGGCTGGTTGGGGCCCATTACCGTACCCTACGCATTCACATTTCCGTACTAAAGAATGTTTCATATGCTCCAGGTCATTCTTTGGCACCGACCAGCTACGCGAACGACTCAAGCTGTCAAGCGCTTCAGACACACCCGCGACGAGCCCAAGCTCCAAGAGAATGCGCAAGTTCGACGCGTTCTGCGTACAATATGGATTGATAGAGGGACGTCTTAAAAGTTGGGTGTTTAAAAGCAAATAGGTAGGGCGGTCGGTCGGTGGTCAGTCAGACGGACGGAGAGGGCTACTCAGCTTCCCAACCTCCACACGAGCAAGAACTAGGGATGCAAAACCCCATGAAAAGCACGTCTTTACGAAACGGAGAAGGAGCAAAAGCAAGCGCCTAATAATACAATACACCAGCGCTTCACCGGAAAGGCCAAGTCGCTACAGATGGCAAAGACCGATCTGGACCCATGAAAAAGAAAAAGCGAGCAGAGTGTGGCCCTCACGCACCGAGAAGAAGGTGTCGTCACTCACGGGCAGAGCGTCCGTGTGTCCGTCATCCAGCTGTGGAGTCCATCAAGAGCGCCTCGATGCAGGAATAACTTAGCAAAACACCAGAAGCAGGATGCACGGACCTCTCCAGTCTCCAGTCTCCACAGTGAATGCATCACTCACTCACACAAGCGGCATATTTCGGTGGGAGACTCCCCTGTGAACAAATCTCTGTGGCCGTGAGCTTGTTTCTCGATGACGAGGGCGCTTCTCTTGCTGGCACCCAACTCCCTGATGCACGCTCCGAAGGCGGAGACGCCAGATTTCGGCTGGAACTGTCGTGTGGGAACGGCACTCGCCGACTCGGAACGGCAGGTGCGCCTGCATTTAACTTAGGAATTGGCAGGTTCCTGAATGCACAGCCGGACTACCGCCTTGAAATGTGGTTGATATTTTTTATTTCCCCGGAGTCCAAATCGCTGAAGATAGTTCCGTTTCTATTTTTGGTTGGAGACCAGGTGGATGCCCAACTTGGATGAGTGCCGCCACGGCCACTCACTGACGTGGCATAGTTCTCACTTTTACTCTTCTTGCCTGTCTTTTCAAAACATTCTCTGGTTTGTTGACCCCTAAGTGCCCAAGGTACCACATTATGGTGTTGACAATATTTTGAACTTCTGTAAAACCTAATTAAGTTGTTATTTTTAGTAGAGTTTATTTTCTAATTATTTCTTCTAAAGTCTAATTTTAGCATCAAAAAATTGATTTTGTAAATGATTAATTATAATTTTTCTATTCAAGATTTTGTGCAAGGGTGTCCATTGTAATCTTAATTTTTTTAGTGTTGAGAGCTCTTGGAACCTTGGAGAAAATCTACACTAGAAATTCATCTAAAACAAATGTAGAGGAGATTTTGAAAAAGTTTACCTTAAATTGATTGGAGTTATGTATGTTATGTCCTTCAACCCCATATTCTTCATGTGACCATTTTTATTAGAATTGACATGTGAAAAGAGGATTAAAAGATTTCAAGTCATTTTCACAATTTTAACACCCTTCTCATTAAACATTATAAATTTTTAATCCATAAATGATATTGTTTGTGTTTTCTTTTCCTATGTGATCTCAAACATTTGTAGTTTGATTTTGTACGGTTACAATTTAAAAAAACTAATACAATTTATCAAAATTTTGGTTTTTTGTTCAACTTTGAACAAATTCCTAGAAGCACAAAATGTGCCTTGGTCATTTAGGGGTTAACTCTTAAATGCCAAGGAGGACGTTTTTCATCCTCCGGCTCTAAAAAAACTCACCAGATACTAGTAAAGAGCAGTTTTTCAACTAATTTTTTTCTTCAGAAGTGATCATAAACACATGGCTCATCATAGAAGGCAAAAAAAAACCTCATCAAATACACTTATATTTTGAGTTAACCCAAATTGTGAGAAGATTCACAATTGAGTTCACAATCATGGTCTTAGGTCTCATATTGCCCTCCTTGCAATTTTCCTAGGGTCAACATGTATTGTTAACTTTTGCAATAGTTGGGCACTTGCCACACCAATGACAACGCTAGAGTTACAGTAGAAGTCATTTTAGTCGGGTTGATTACAGTGACTAGCTTGACGTTTAAGAGTTAAGTTGCTCTGTAGCGATTCCCATCAGATCTTTGAATGAGTGTGGATGGCAACTCTTTGATGATCAGAATGTCTCTACAAAACCTACACATGGTTTCTTCTTTCTATAAGCTTTTGCCTTAACCCCTCAAGGATCAAGAAGCCCACTTTGGGTTTTTGGGATATTTGGGCAAACATTTCCCGAGTAAATACATAAAATAAGATTGTGAAAATAAGGGTGTGTGTGCTCATATTGAAAAGTTTGCATACCTCTCACAAAAAAATGGAATTGAATAATTTTTGAGTGAGATATGGTACCATATGTGATTTAGATGTTAACATGGGCATCTTCATAAAAATTCAGAAACAAAGGGATTGAGGAAGGGTCTTGTCCAAATAGTATTCAAAAGTAGTTTACAATGACTTGGTCAATGGGCAAAATTTGCAATCAACTATGCTTAACTATGTAATAACTTCTATTTTACTTTTTATATTTAGAAAAAAATTACTTTGGAAAGTACTTCACATGATGTTCTAGGTTCACCATACGGATTTTGCAATTGAGATTTATTTCTATAAGAATCTCTTTTGTGAAGTTTTCTTAATGTAATGACAATTTGAACAAAGTAGTTATTGCTTCTAATTTTTTCCACTATGTTTTAAGCATTTGATGATCATAAAATTTGTGAGGCATATAGCCAACTCCATGCTCTACAAGAATTTCAAATTGCACAAGAAAATCATAAAGTGGAAGATATCATTTTGAATGACCAAAAAACTTTGACACCTTAGAGAAGCTTCAAAAAACATTTGCCCCTACTTTGAGTGTTATAATCTAATAAAGTATGCCCTCACAAAGTTTGAATTTTTGAGAGGATGTACAGTACACAAGTAGGTGAAAAAATAGATCTTAAGGTTAAATAATTGAAAAAAATTCAAAATTTTGAGTTACTAATCATTTTATTGAGAGAAGTCAAATTTGAGCCATTTTAATAGTAGAAAACTCATTTTCCTCTGTTGTTTTGGTTGCGTTGATCAAGATACCTTTTTGTTGATGTTCAACAAAAATTAGTAGAAATCAACAAATTTTTGTTGATCATCAACAAAAAATTATCTTGATCAATGTGACCAAAACAACAGAAAATTTGAGTTTTCTACTAGTGTTTGACCATGTAAACACAAAAGAATTTTAGGAATTAAGCACAATTTCTAGGCAAATTTAATTTGACAAAAACATAAATTTTTTAATGAGTTTGTTGTGTTGAAATTAGAATTTCCCTAGTTAAACTTCCAATATGCATGTACAAATACAAGGGATATAAACACATTAATAGGAAAATGGAAAGGTGGTGTCATAATTCAAAACCTAAATTTTGTTGCAAATGATAGACTTCTAAGTGATTTAAGAATATTAGTGGTAGTCACGGCTTCTTGGAGAATGGAGATTGAGAAGTTGTGAAGAGAAAAAGAGGAGCCAATAAAGCTCATTATTTGTAAAGATGGTGTGACACCTTGTTTGTGTGTTTTGGAGAATGAGAATGGAGAATGATTACCTGCTTTTAGAAGATGTAGTGATTGTTGCGCTCTCCACCAATAGGAGCAATCAACTGACAATAATAACAAGCACAACAAGAAAGGCTTTTTTTTTGGTTTTCCAATCAATACTTGTGTGGCATTCTTTGAAAATGATTTGTAGCTTGCAAGCTCCATCCTATTTTTGGTTGGAGTTGAAGGTGGCCCATATGCATGGATTTTTGCAGCATCATGGGATTTCTTTGTAGGCAAAAAATATCCATTGACATTTTTTTGAAAATATCCAAATAACCATTGACGTTACTTAATTATTGCATGAAATTGGATTAAACAATACCTCAAATAGTTTTAAAGTGATGGCATTTAATTTTCAATTTGTCAAAGAATTTTATGGAAGCCTAGACTACAATGATATTTTCATTATTGCAATTTGGCATTTTTTGGCAAAAATTTCCCTTATTTTTCTATAGGCTTGAAGCTCACCTTTTTTTTGAGTTAATTGGGCCTTAACCCCTAAAGGACTGAGCCATTTTTTCAGTGAAAATCACTCAAAACTGCCATTTTTGGGGGGTTACTAAGAAGGTAATTTTTTTTGAAAATTTGGGAAATCCAACTGTAGGATCTTACCCTAGACTAGATTAGATATTTGTGGAAAAAAAATCAGGTCATTCTAGATGGACATGAGTGATATATTTACATCTAAAGTGAAAAGAAAAGTTTTTTTCATGCTGCCGCAAAGTTTCAGAAGCCTTTGACCATTCTTACATGAAAATAATTGCTCTACGCAACTTTGCGCTTTATTTTTCCCATGTAGGAGATCAAGTTAGCTATGTGTGGGAGAATTTTCAAATCAATTGGAACTTCACAACACATAGGAAAAATTAGTAAGTAAAAAGAAGTAGAGAATGAGTCAAATCACTAAATTGTTAAGAATTTTATTATTAAAATGAAAAATGCAAATCCCAACAGTCATAATGTTGTGATAAATAATCTACATCCATTAGTTTTGCTTTTTTTTCCAAAATAATAAAAATTGAGTAAAATAAAGGACTTCAAACTTTATTTTAGAGTAGAGATTCCATAACTGCCCGCAAACAAAAACTCCTCATAACTTTCATGTCATTGATTGAAATTGAATGATTCAAAGCTTCTCACCTATAAATAGATCTAAAGAACCAATTTCAAATTTTAATTTGAAAAAAAATTTATATTTAAAGAAGTTTTTGGGCTGCCTAGGCGAGCAATCCTCCCTTGCTTTTCAAATTTTCATGCATAACTTCTTCAATAATTGTCGGAATGAGGAAAAAATTAGATGCCCACGTAGATCTTTGAATTCCCCACCTTCAAAAAGAGTTCCAAAAAATCACACAAAGTAGCTTATCCAAAGGTACATGCTTTAACTCCCACCTGTCCCCCAAAGGGACAACAATCGTTTAGGGGTTAAATTGCTCAAAAAAAACACTACAACAAGGTGAAATGTGGGTTGCAAGAGGTGAAACTTCTCCTGCTAAACTTCTCACCACCTTGTTCTTCACCAGGTGAAGAATGGGGCGGTGAGAAGTTTCACACACTAAAGAAAATGGAAACTTTGGCAACCAACAGCAAAACAACACATTTGAGCTCTCATTCTCCACATGCGGCCAAAAAAATGTTGTGACTACACCTATTATAAATTGTGCTAATGAGAAATTCTTCACATTTGTCCTTTGAACAATAGTAGACTGATATAGAATGACTTTTTCTTTATATTTACCAGGAGATGATCTATAATTGGAGATTTTTGTTTGACAAGAAGTTTTAAAAAGCTAGTTCTTCCTATATTTTGGAGTTCCATCTTGGAATTTTTCAACTTTCTTTACTGAACATGCATTAAAAATTAATTCAATTCATCTTTATACGACTAAAGCACTATTTAATTTATCATACAAAAATTACCACTACAACTGAAAAAACTGTATTGCCAATTATATGTTGTCATCATAACATTGCAAAACTGAAACTCATAGTTATAAATAGCACTATTTGTGATAAAGTATCTTTTTGAAGGATTATTTTTTGTAGTGAACTTTTGTACAAAATGGCATTTGACTCTATGCTTTGATACCAACTACATAAAACACCATATTAGGTAAATTGGGAAAAATGAAGGGACCATTTTGTACTCCACCTTAATCTTACATACAATAAATGTAGGCTTAGGTATAGCTCAAAGTAGTAATTATTTGAAATTCTTGGAGGCAATCATTGAGACTTCACTATTGTACAAGAAGGTGCACATTTATTTTTTGTAACATATTAAATTGTACATAATGATAGAAATAGTAAATAGTAAAAGTCCCAAAATGTACTAATTTTTCCAATTCATCTAATAAAATATTATTAATATTTCTATTGTCTCATTTTTTTTGAAAACCAAAACCAACAAACGGCATGCCAAAGTTTCATTCCACTAAATTAATTATTGCCTTACTTGTAATTGTCCAACTTATAATTTACACATCTTACCTCCTTTTGAACTTTACATCCTTCCAATCTATTAATAGTAAAACATTGGTACAAAGGTATATTAAAGATTTAAGTCATTCAAGTACAAGCCAAGCGGTACAAGAATAAAAATATTTTAATCGATAAATAAAAAGACAAAAATCTACTAATGCCATGAAATCAATAAAACAATTTAAGAAAAAATGCTTCAAAAAGCATGTGTTGAAATTCTTGAGAAAAAAAGGAGTAAAAGTAAATAAATAATCTAAAGGAATGTTTGAAGAAAATAATCTATATGCTATTTAAAAAATTAATCAATTACTTACCATACACACAATGAAGCAGCAACATACAAGACTAAGAAAAACAAGACCAAAAACCAATAATTACTATTGACAAGCAATGTTCTATTATACTAGCACTTATTTCATAGAGGCACTTGATTTTTCTATAAAACATTTATAGTTATTTGTCACTATTGGTGGTACAACATTAAAAGCTGAAAATATCATCTCTAAAATTTAAGAACACCAATTATGTGCACAACACCATTTCTTATCTTCTCACCAAATCTCTTATTCAAATTGTCCACAACAAACCATCCGAGCTTGAACATTACAAGTTCTTAATTAGAACACTACTCAATAGGACTTGTAAGAGAGGATTGTCTATCAACAATTGGGCAATGGTACTATTACATAATTGTATATTGCAGTTTTGTAATAAAGTATGTTACATTATTTTAATATAACATTGTGAACAAGCAATTGATATGAGCCCATTTCGTTCCACTAGGTACAGCCGGAGACACATTAATAGAATCAACCATAACTCTGTTGACATGAACTCTCCAGCTCTCTCAAGAGCGACTCTCCAACGGAAGGTTTCTCCTGGCATATACCTGGTATGCTTTCTAGCAATTGGCAAGAGAATGCAAAAAAAGGAGAGAGAAGGCATGCAATGCATGCATGCTAGCCAGACTTACCTTGGCCGTGGGACATGTTCCAGACGCCGCGCAACATCATCAGAAACGCGGTGCCAACTAAGGCCATGGGGATTGCCACGGACGTGATTTTGTCACTGCCGGCCTTCAAGTGGATGTGTTTGCCATGGATGCCCTGGAAGTACGCCTGCTTCTGCAGCACATTCTCGCAGTTGTCTCCCATGGTCGATTCTACTCCAACGCCGCACTCCCCAGTTAGGCAGTTCTCGTCACTCAGCGCTGTCGAACCTCTGCACGAAGTGTATGAACCTGCTTCCTGCAATCACGCATTTGCAGCACGGTTTTGAGCATGCACGCCATAACCTGAATTCATATTAAACTACCTGTGATACCTCGTCAAATGACAAGCTGTTCTGAGCTTCGTGTCTTGATTCAATGCACCACAATAATAACATGTGACTTGAGATTAGTACTTGAAGAAAAGTCTAGTGCGTCGTCGACAGAGCAGTGAGTCCAGTATTATTATGCAGAGAGAGCACGAAGGATGTTAGTGTGAGTACTACTGCAGTAGTAGTACTGATTCAATCAGTGCCGAGGTGATCGTCAAGCGGCTCAGCCGAGTCCTGCAGAGTTGGCTTTTTTCTGGTGCCTGGGAGTTTCAAGGGAAAAGACTGGTGCCGTGATCAAGACAAGCAAGTGATGCGAAAGGGTGTCTGGTGAATACTAACGGCCAATGCGTCTCCTCTTAATTCGAACAGGGTTCTCTGCTTTGCTTTTTTGCTTCTACCCAGGTTCTCAGCTGAGTTGGTGTTTGAGAGGTCTACTGCAGAAAACTCCTCACATCCTTTTAAGGAATGTGCAGGTGTTGGACTGACAACCTTGAAAGGTCTAAAACTGGTTTACATGTGAGTAGCCATTCGACCTTCCAGACCAATCTGGTTCGTCCTCCGCTACTAATTTTTAGGGTTTTGGGTTTGTACCAGGTCCAATTTTATCAATAAGAGCCAGGTATCAACCTTGAGTAGGTTTGGATTCTACACCAAATAGTGTATTTAGGTTGCCCCACACTAATTTCTCAAGATTTTAAACTATTTAAATACTTACTAAGATTAAAGTAATTTTCAGCAATAATTACTGCAGTAAGCAACTTTTAAAAGCCTTGGCAACAACATAGTTGCAAGATGACAAATTAACTAAGTCCACGAGGTAAACCATGTGAAATCTTAGTACAATATCTAAACAATTTCACGCACCACCATGTGAAATCTTAGTATCTACACAATTTCATGCACCTCCAACTCCAAGTGATCAAGCCATGAGTCATAAAGTAACTCTCCATGGTAAGGCAACCTAAATGCACTATTTGTTGTAGGTGATCAATATCGGACAAACAAGATATGGACACAGCAACAATGTAGATATGAGCGATTATAGGTTGGTGCAATAGGCCCAAATTCCAATGCATCAGACTGACGAATATAAAGTACATATAACACTTACGTAGTCTGTTATGTACAAGTTGTAAATCATTAGCCCGTTGAAATGTATAAAAATACAGAAGAGTTTTGGTCTTGAGAGCAAGGAGCTACAAGTTGCAAACAAACACAAAAAAAGGCAATTTCTTGTAAACCCTTAATAATAATTTTCTTTTCTTAGAAAAATCATAAGTACCTCAATGTGGCAGTTTTTAACACCATTCAAACAATTCAAACAACTCCATTCAAGCAAATCCCAAAGCAAGGATTGGGTGAAATAAGTTGTGTTAGCATGAGTGAGCACTAATCAAAAGTCATCCAAACGCCACAAAAGGCGCTGCCAACATCTACGGATTAAAAATATTAATACAAGTTCAATACTAGTAAAGCATCTAAATAGATACTTAACATAGTTCCTTGTATTCAATCTTGTTGGCAATTGAAGCACAATTCCAATAAACTGCTAACATAAGTATTTCTAGGACATAGCATGAACAAACTAAGAATTAAGGGTGTGAATTAATTAAAATTTAGAAAAATTACATATTTTAGGCAAGAATCTATACGAGTTGTTTTTGGTTAGGACCGCAATCAAATTCTTTAAAGAAGGGCTAAAGAACAAACTTCCTACTAGGACGTTCCCTTCCTAACGTACAACGATTATCCTCAATCACGACATTAGTTCGCCACTTCAGACTGCTTTAACCCCTAAAGGATGTTGCCTACCAAATGTGTTGGCTGTATTCATATAAGGACCACTTAGTACTTGAAGAAATGACTTTATGACAAATGCCAAAAATTCCCCAAAAAATCTTAGTTGATTGGTAATATGTTTGTGACTTGGCTTAAAATTTACAACTCCAATAGGATTCATGTGCTATCCAAATACCCCATCAGTATACAACACAAGAGCGCGTAAACAATACAGCAACATCCTTTAGGGGTTAAAGCTCCAACAGTGAGGCTCCAATGCCACATTCAAGTAGACATAACTGACTACGACCAGAAATAAACACATAAAAGCTCGTAGCACATGACGGGTAACAAGATAATTTCTAGGCACAATAATGGAGAAGAATTTGGAAGCAGTTACCTAATATACTCAAACTAGGCGCGGTCTACAGTTGGGGTTCCGAGAGACTCAAACTAAGATAGAGAACTCAATAAAGAAGCATCTCCCTCCAACAGATGGTTCCCAAGGTCTATTAGAGCAAACTTCACTTAAGTGCAACTTTATTTTTGAGGATCTTCAAATCCATAGAAAACTTCCAAGGCAACATAAAAATGCAGTCTGCAATGATTGAATACGAAAGAAAAACTTGCGTACTTGTTTGATAGAAGAGTAATCCACATCCAACAATGAGGATGTCCCCCAGGAAGAACGCATACCTCGTAGCAAGAAAGCTGTTTTCTCCAAAGAATGGTTGCTTCAAAAAAATTCCAAGGTATCCATCAAAATTTGAGAGGATGCTCAGGTTGCTGAGCGTTCCCACCTTTGTACTACACGTACGCCTTGGACATCACAAATCTGGTGAAAAAAGCACAAAAAACTCAAGTGTAGATGCTAATGTGCATCAATCTCGTGGAATTCTAACATCGACGTTATCAACAGCAGCTGTATTCTCCAAGTATTTCTTAAGTATAATAACCCTTGTGGTCTCAAATGCAAAGAAACCAAGTGCTGAGAAACATGCACTGTAAAATAACCGAGGCCCCATTCCCTTCGTCAACCCAAGTGCTCCTTCTTCTAGCCATATTTGATTCAAAGTAGAAGCAACGCCTGTATACGTGTACGCCGCTATAGCATGAGCTCGAGCAGCTGCTTCTGCACGGACTCCAGACAGGCCGGAACTGGAGACTGTTTTACGAGCCTGTGTCATCAACCGAGTCTTGACCACGTCCAAAGGAGTCGTTATAGAAGCGGACAATGCTCCAGCTGCTGCTCCTGATATCACGCTTTGCCACGGCTCTAAAGTTGCCTTCTCACCATCTCTCAACCATGCAAGTTTCAAGTATTCCTGAGAATTATGACATACATTGTGTGAGTATCAAAATTGGGACTAGCTGCCCCTACCACCCTATCTTTTTGAAACCAAGTCAAAATACACCTATACTAAAAAACGATGAGGGTAATAATTAGAAAAAAATACTCACAAAAGTGGAGAAACTGATGATATTTGATGGCAAGTTTCTCAAAAGAGCAGCAGAGTATCCTGCGTATAAGCCTCCAACGCCATCAGACCGAATAGTTTGTAAAAAGACCTCCAGTGCTGTACCAACCATCCCAGCTTGCATGCGTTGCTTGACAACTTCCTTTGGAACTAGGATTGCTGACGAAGTAATGTTCCCAAGAGCTGCTGCTAGGGGAGGAACGAGAGTTTTAGGGCAATGAGCTATTGACGTGAATACACCCTTTCCTAATTCGTAAGTCCCAAAGTAGACAGATGAGGATATTATGGAACCCACGAAAGCCGCCTGAACTCCACTATAGAGACCAGCTATACCTTGCTTTGCAATAACCTGCATTAAAAACCGTACCTGTTGACGTAAGTGATAAATCCTCAATTAAAAGTGTTAACTGCAATGGCATTACGCGTTGTAAGCCTAACAAGGGTTTACAGAGCAGCAATAATTTAACTGGTTGTTCTAAAGTCATCGTGTCTTGGCCAGAAATTGTATATATCCAGTACTTCTCTTCCAACTACCAACCTAACGATGGCCGCACGAGTGTCAATATAAACATCTTTAACTCTTTAACAATCCGTAAAAGAGAGCCAATTTCAATGAACACCGACTGGAACGACAACAATGAAAGTTGATAGATCACCTTGGAAACTACGTCCAGAGGACCAGAATATAACTTCGAAGCACCTCTCGTTTGCAATTTAGTCTTCACGGTATCGATAGGGTGCAGGGTTGCATTTGTAAAGCCTCCAGCAATGCCACCAGCCAATGCACTGATGCCTGCTCTTTCAAGCAATGGCAGTTTAATCATTCGTCCGGCACTGCTTCCTACCACAGTCATGCGCCTGGGTAAACACCAATCCACACAGTCATGGAGAGCCAAATTACAGTGGACCTTCATGAATACTTACAGAGAATGTCACCGAATCAGTGATGAGAGACGTTTAAGAGAATCGGATTGTTTGCGTACGCGCACCAATCCTAACACGTCCAAGACGATGGAACAGAGAAGAACATATGACTAGACCAGTCACCACTCCATGGCATCACGAAAAAGAAGATCAACAATAAACGGAGATGCGTTTAATGAATTAGTGTTGTTGATGCCCTTAGGCAACCTCTCAAAGGCACACCAGATTCAAAAACTTGGATTAGCAATCACTCATACAAGGATACCACTTTTCTCGCCTTTGTCATTAAACAGACCTGTCCCAGCTATAGGAGAGCTTCTCCATTTCCGATGCATTAAATCCAATAGCTCACATACCACGAATTAACTTGTAGTCAAGCTTTGATTCCCTTTTTGATAACACTGATCATCACTTGCTGTGTAACGAGTACAAATCCGTGAGCAAACTGACCTAAAAACTTGATTGATTCGCCGATTGCTCTCCCGCACGAATTCACCAAAAGCGCCTTCCTCCCACGAGCCCAAACTATTGGATGCAGAGACCCTCGCGAAGAAGACATCTCCTCCTCCTCCTCTTCTTCTTCTTTTTCGTCTATTTGAAGATTGCAGTTCACTCCATCCGAACTGAACTCTCGTCGGCAGCATTACGCCATTCCGAGTCTCGAAAGCTTGCGAGAACGAAGAGTGCCTCGACGTGGCTTGACTTTGCGACACAGTACCCTCGCAGCAAGACGAAGCCTCGGGCGACGAGTCCATCACGAAATTGATCACTAGCAAAGCGACACTGCCTCACGCAGATTTTCCTCACCACTGCCTCACCACATTTCACAAAAAGGAACTGAAACAGAATCGATGGAAGAGAGAGTAGAGCCGTAACAGAACTACGACACTGCTAAAGCAGAGCACAATCTGAAGTAGCTGCCATCGCCCTAGAAGAGTCCACAACGGGCTCCCCAGAGGACTCTTCCCCGAAACCTAATAGCAACTACACCACGAAGGATCCATACAAAACAGTTCGGGCCATGCAAGCTAAGCTGTAAGCTGACCAGATAACAGCACAATTTTGGAGCATCAGAAGAGGAGGTCGAGTAAATTGACAAAACCCGGATGGGAATGGTGAGCAGCTGCAACGAAGAAGACGACGACGACGAAGAAGAAGCTCCGTAGGAAGGAAGCAAGGCAGGCTCATTAGTCATCAGAAAACAAAATATTCCGGTGAGCTGGTTGGATTTTGGATGGATTTTGGCGCAGGAGCCACACTAATTCCAACGTTATATAAAATAGGATGAGGAGGATTTAGGGTAGGGCCTGCCCAATCCTGAAGGCCTGTAATAGGGCAGACTGCAATTTGGGTTTATCGTATTGATTGTCCATTTGTACCCGTTCGGTTCCCAAGTTTGTTTTCCCAGAACACAGAAAACTTTTCTCCCATTTGGAATTCCTCTGAAAATATCTGACTGCCGCATCTTTGGATGGGCGCCCATGGCCGCCTCTGCATGTGTCCTCAACGCTCACTGCCCGCGCTTTAGAGTCAATCCGGAGCTGACTGAGATTGTTATGGCTTCCATCTTTTTCAAAAACACCTTCCTCTAAGGTAGGAGGCTCATCAATGGAACATCTACGGACTGAAACTGAATTTGGGGTGGTGAAACTTCTTGAATTATTTTTCAGTAAATTTTTCTTGAAAGACAAGAGGATTTGGCATCTAATCTGAGTTGTTTCATAATTTTTGGAGTTTTGTGGAATTAGTAATGAAATTTTGAAGTTGAAATGGCATAAGACTTTAAAATGGTCCACCTCCTCAAATGTGCATTGCATGTACAATGTTGAAGCTTGTGAAAAACAACATGTACAAACATAAAACATTTGAGGAAGTGGACCATATTAGAGCCTAGACGCTTTTAGAACCTCCTACCTTATCCCTTTCTCCCCCTCCCCTACTTTCCTACAATCAATAGAGGGTGCAAATGCTCAATCTTTTCACCTTTGGGAATGTATGAAAGTTTCACTAGAAGACCTAATTTTGAAAGTATGATTTCAAAGTTGGTTTGAAAGGCCTCAAATTAGTTTGTTAGGAGAAAGGAGATACAATTGACAAATTTTGCTTTTATTATTGTTCTTAAAAATAATGGAGCTTTTCTACCCTTGGTCCACATACTTGAAAAGAAGGAGAATCTTGAAAATTTGGTGGTAAACCTCCTCCTTTTATAATCTCAATTCTAAAATTGATTCTAATGTGTGTAGATAAATTGGATACACTAGGGGTAGTCACACTTGCATTTCTGCATTCTCAATCTTCATGGAAAACTGCCGTGGCGCCTCCTCTGCGACTTGCGCAAGTGCAATTCCGTGAAGATTGATAAAAAAAAAATATCAGCGCCCAGGCATGAAGAAATGGGTTGAGAAAATTTTTGCGTGAGATTTCTTACCGTGGACCGTCTGTTTACCTGCTTGTGAATTGCTTTTCACCCTCATTTTTTCTGCTCCTCCAATCGGTGGCCGTGTTGCCTTCCTCTAAGTAAAACATTCTCCGTTCTTCATTCTCCATCACCCACGAAAAGGGTGTCACACCTCCTTCCATGGAGAATTGCTCCCATTGGCTCCTACATTCACTCAGCCATTCTCAATCTTCACGGAAAATTTTGTCTCAGACCAACCGTGACTACCCCTACTTGCAAGCAATAAGGTTTTTTTGGGTACAAAGCAAGATAATTAGGCTAGTGCCACTCCATCCTTTCTCAAGCATCAAATTAACACTCTCATGGAATCAAAATAGAGGAGGAGGAGATTAGTGGAGTAATAAACCACAATCATGCTTCAAAAACTCTTATTCAAAGTCTAGTGGTTACCATGCACATAATGGTGTGCATGTTAGTGTTAAAAGATGATATTGGTATTATCTCTTTTGTATTCATGTTTGTAAGGATTTCTTTGGATTTGTAAGAAAATAGTAAAGAATCAATTAATCAAACTTGTTTTAAGGCCTTCAACTTTATGGAATAGAAGTTCTTTAGAAGTGGTAACTTCACAATAGAAGTACTTTGAAAGTTGAACAATGGATAGGGGTACTTTAGAAGTGATACCTTTTTAGTAAAATTTATAAATTCTTTAAATTTGTTGCAAGAAACTAAGCATCTAATGTGAATGCCAATAGAATTTGTGTTTATGATGTGACACTTATGGCCAAGGGTCATGATAGTCATTGCCAACCTAACATTCATTTAATTATTGTCTTGCTATGATCTTGTCTTATCAATTTTTTTTTGGTATTGGCCAACCAAACATTGAAACTATTGTCATTTCTTACTATTTATTGTGCTTATCATTAATTGTTTTGCATATTAGACATTGTGGATATTAAGATCACCTTTATGGATATTATAGACTCTACAATTTACTTTCTTGAACTTTCTTTTTACTACAATTTCTCACATCTCTCACCATTCTCTTTTTATAGCTTTAAGGTTGGGCAATATACTTTCTCTTAAGATTTTTCTTTGTGTTTTACATTGCAAGGGTTTGTTTTCAATTTGGTTTCTTACACTCCCTTTTACTACCAAGCCATTGTTGCAATAATGGCCTTACGTTTCTCTTTGATGCCTTAACAGCTAAGACTTGTTCCTTTTGAACCTTTCTAGGAGCGGTTGTGAACTCCATGTACATTCAGATATTTATACATACATATACATACACATATACATACACATATACATATATATATATATATATATATATATATATATATATGTATGTATGTATGTATGTATGTATGTATGTATGTATGTATGTATGTATGTATGTATGTATGTATGTATGTATGTATGTATGTATGTATGTGTATGTGTGTATGTGTATATGTATATGTATATGTATATTGACATCTACATCTAAATCTATAGGAAATTACTATTGCGACACCCTAAATTGCTAACGAGACACCCTTGTGAGCATGAAATCTGATTTTTGATGCTAATTTTTTTATTTGGATCAAAAGATTTGTTTCACCTTCATCATTCTAAGGCTATACTAAAAAAAGGAGTATTTAAATTTGAAACTAAAAATATAGGACTTTTGAGTTACTTAAACCAATTATATATCAAAAATTAGTATTGGTGCAATAATATTTCAACAAAAATTTGTATTTGTCATGTTTTCTTTCATGGAGGTGTTAATATCATGATTGAATGAATGATGGGCCACTTGAATAAATAAAAAATAGCACTAAATAATCAAATTTCATGCTCACAAGGGGTGTCCCAATAGGTAATTCCCTATCTATATATAGGGAATTGCTAAAGCCACATGCAATATTGCTAAGTAATGCCACACCCCTTTGAGCATGTAATATGATAGTTCCTTTTCTATTCAAGTGGTCTATCATTCATTTAATCACAACAACACCACTTCCTTGAAAGAAAGAAGAACAAATACAAAAAAAATTGAACATTTATTGCACCATTGTTGTATTTTTTTTTTTTTAATATAGTTTTGCTTTAAGTAACTCAATAGCCCTATATTTTTAATTTCAAATTCAAGCATCTCCTTATTTTTTGAATTTGACCTTAGTGTGATAGAGGAAAAAATATATTTTGGATCAAATCAAAAAAACTAGGATTAAATTCTCATATTTCATGTTTAAAGCACACCTTGGGTATGGTACTAGCAATTTTAGGTGTGGCTTTAGCAATTCCATATATATATATATATATATATATGTATATGTATATATAATTTTTATTTATTTATTGATGAATATGTAGCGTGAGATTTGCTTAGAAGAAGATCTAAGGAATTTTTAAAGTGGAAGCTCTGAGGTGGAGAAAGTCAAATTGTTTGTCATTTTGTATCTAGAGTCATTTTTATGGTAGAAAAGATGTTTATTTTAACATTAAAGGAAACAGATATGAGTTTAAGTGATTTTATGGAAAATGTGGAATCAATTTATTGTGAACTAGTAGTTAGTCCAACCTAATATATGCATGTTGTATAAATGCAATCCATGTCTTATTGTGAAGTCTACAATCCTAATGTCAATTTGTTTGACTAGTTAATTTGTCAAGTGAGTGCTCATGCTTTGCTATATAATCATCATATATACCTACATGTAAATAGATGAAGTTCCTTTTCAGTTGTTCTTTTAGTTATGGGCAATTTGTCTATGTTGCTCAATAACTAACTTATTAGCTTACCACCTTAATTCAAGTGAATCACTCTTTATATGTTGGATATTCCCATGCAGCAAGAGGGGTATTTTTTAGGGGACCATTTACCTCCCAAGCAAAAATAAAACCAATTATCTATATTTGACAAAATGACCTATATATTATATGTCGTGTAACTAATGAGAATTTTCTCCTAGTTTTTACTTTTTTAAAGAAGAAATGATTGCAAACAATACATTACCACCTAAGTGATTAAATTTGGCTGTCGCGGTTGTAGCTTAAAATGATTACTAGATAAGGACAATCTCAAAAATAAGGTGTTGCAGTTTAACTCTTTACCTACGAACTCAAATCTTTAACAACAATTGAATGAACGCAGGCCACATACAAACAAAAAAATTAGGTTTTGATTTTTCGTTGTATTACTGATTTTTTTTCATTATGGGTTCCAACTATTTGTACGGTACTGGTTTCCAAAATCTTTCATGTGTAATTATTCAATAGCTGAAATATTTAACTCGACCTTTGATTCAATGATCAAATTTTTGAGTTCAAAGAATAGTCCTATAAAAATGAAATCTCAAATAACTATGGTGATTTTTTTTTAATCATCACTTTTTAAATTCAAATTTGTGAATTAAAAGGAACAAATTTCTCGTTAAAATCTTTGGTGTTCAAAAAATAAGAAGTGAGTTTTAGAAGGAATCTTGAAAGACTTACTTTAAGATTTATTGATGAACATTGGTGAGTGCACCAATTGATCTCATTATATGGATATTCCAAAGTTTCGCACCTATATATATATATCTATCTAAAGAACCAATCCAATTTCAGATTTTTATTTTTAAAAAATATAATATTTTTTTGGGCTGCCCAATTCTCCCTTGTTTTTCAGTTATTTTTGCATAACTTTTTCCATAAGTGTTGGAATGAAGAAATAATTAGATGCGTGGTAGGTTTTTGAATTCCCTGCCTTGCATAAAAGTTTCAAAAAATCACATAAAGTAGTTTAGCTGTAAGTACATGCCCAAAACTCCACTTGGCCCCAAGGGACCACTTGGGCCTTTAGGGGTTAAGTTATAAAAAAGGAAATACAAATTTATGAAGGGGCTGAAACAACAAATGAAGAGAGCAAGGTACAGGATTGTAGCAAGTCATGGCAATTGCAAAACATTTTTTTTGTTAAAAAAATTAGAATATTTTTACTGCAATAGTCTTGGAAGTGGAGCACATGATGATTTAGACAAAAATTTAATGCTAGAAAGTTAATACTCTCTAAAATTGAGCTAAATAGACGGCATAGTTGCATCTCTCATCCACTTGTCTTGGTTGGGATCACAGCAATTAAGTTTGAAAAATCCACAATGCCATTGTTGCAAGTTCCAAAGATAGCCTGCATGAAGAGTAAAATTGGATTGGGGTTAGGCTAGCGTTGTCGACTCCCTTGCCTTAGGTAGTCGCTGCTTGCCATTGCTAGTTGCTACTAGCCCGTAACAAGAATTGCAAGTGCGCTCCCTCCAACTGCAAGTCGTCTAGCTACTCCCCAAACGCTTGCTCGTCAATGGCCGACGCACAACTGGTGCACCTGCGCCCCCAATGTTTGTATTTGTTGTCCAATGATTGTCCAACTAAATTGCCAGCCCAAACGAGCTTTTTGCCTTCCTGCCTTTTTAGTATTTCTCAGCCTATTTTCGTGCCAAGTGTTACCTTTTTAAGCCGCCTCTCTATATTCTCATACACACTACAAATAGTATTTTGAATTAACCCATAAAGGACTTGATCCATTATGAAATGGTCAAACTTCATGTCTAAGTTAAACTTTGAGTTCAAACAACAATTTTATATTTTTATTGCTTGAAACTATGAATGATAAATCACTGCAAGAAATTTCAATTTGTTTCTTGAAAAAATGTAATTGATATCATTTTTTTTCAAAAATCAAACATAAATAAGTTAAAATAGCAAAAAGAATCCTAATTACTTGAATTTTTCTCAAGAGGTACAAGCAACATTAAAGATTAGTGTGAAAAAATTTCAATTGGTTATTTTATTTTGTACACCCAAAAGAGCCACAACAAAGAATTTAAAGTCAAATTTGATTATGAAACCAAGTTTATCCTTATATTAAATTAATGTATAAATTTGGATGTTATTTGCTAGAAGATACATTCATTTTTGATTTATATTATTAGTTTTCAATAAATTTGATGAAAATTTTGAATTATTGTGATTTTTTAAAGTTAAATGTGGAAATAAAATCATATCAATTAGAAAATATATTAAAAGAATCTGTAATTTCTACGATAAATGAATGGTAGAATGAGAAATGTAGTTTTGTAGTTTAAATTTAAAATACATTTAAGAGTAGACAATAGGAAAAAAAAACACACCATATTGTGTAATTTGGATTCTAACACTTGGAGCTTTCAATGGCAATAACTCTCTCAATTTTTCACATTTTTCAAAAAAAAAAAATGGGAATAGAAAGAAAACTTGTCAAGTTTCATTTTCTTGGTTTAAACCACATACCATAAATTGATATTTTGAAAGTTACAATTAGGGTTGACCAAGGCGCATACACTCTTTGGATGCATGGACCTTAAAAATTTAAGAATATGCAGTGCTATCAGAAACCATGAATTGTGTTAGAAGAACCAGGTTGAGTCCCATCTTCAATCCCCATGAACCACCTGCTCAACTACCTTGTTTTTTGTGCCCCAAAAGAGTGCGTCTCAATTCAATCAACTTTCTAATACAAAGGAGAGCTCTTGCCCATGCTGCCCCCTCTCTCCCACTTTTCATAAATTCTTGCATAACTTCTTCATCAAATGTCGGAATGAAGAAAAATTGGATGGCCACATAGGTATTTCAATTCTCCACCTCCAATAAAAGTTTAAAAAAAACATACAAACTAGATAATTTGCAAGTATATGCCCAAAAGTTCATCTATCCCCCAAGGGGGCAGTTGGTCCTTTAGGAGTTAAATTTTAGTCACTATTGGGTTGTTTGTGCTTGATTGATTACCAATTTCTTGCAATGCAACTATGAAAGAGCTACCTTGGAATACAAAGAATTTTTTAGCTCCAATTATTGACCAAAAGTCATTATGAATGGAAGACATTTAGGGGTGAATGATTTCAATATGTATAGCAAAGACATTCAAAATGAAATTAGCCAAAAACACATTTGTACTTTACTAAATGATGAATTTTTAATAGAAGGGCTTGAGATTGCCAAAGGGAGATGTTCATATTATTCTCAACTTGTTACTTGTTTTTTCAATGTGGCAACTTGTTGTAGGCTCTTAGTGACACTATTCATCACACTTTTTGATATGCCAAAGACATGCTTGCAATTTAGCTTCCACCAAAAACAATTAGAATATAGTATTGAGGACATTCAAACTGAACATTGAAGCTAACTTCAAACTATAAATTTCCCAAAAAACATGAAACAAAAGCACTCAAATCTTTGTCTTCATCAAGATTTCAAAATTTATTGAACACCCAAATTTGGTATCTCGCATTAGGGATTGATTGAATCATCCTTTTGCAAAGATCAACCAGCTATTGTGACATCAAACACAAGTTCTATCTAGACAAACATTGATGGCAAGTTCAGCTGCCATGGCTAGTGGGAGGCACATCTTCCAAACAAACTCCATCAAGTAACAAAAATATGATAAACTAAGAATTCAACTTGAGGTGTGGTATAACCGAAGTTTGAAAAATAAGTTTATTATTTTTTGATTAGGTGTTTGGTAAAACACATCATCATGCTCAAAGGGTATAGACTTAATCATATTGTATGAGTCGAATAGGAACATTAACTACTATTAAGTAATGTCTTTTTAATAATAATAATTAATAAAATTTAACCATGGTGACCTCAACATTGAATTCTCTATAAAAATTTGAAACATTTTTGGAGATGGTATAAGAAAAAATAGATGTGTGTATGGATGTTTCCTACACATCCATGCAATCAAATCTCAATATCATCAATAATTCTTCACTAATTATTATGTATATGTGTGTATATCATGTAAGATAATTAAAATGGGATTTTGGTTTTTAGGAATTGAAAATTTGTATGCTTAATTGGGATTGCATAAGAACTAGATATCAATGATGCAAGATAAAAACAATGTCAATTATATTCTATATTTTAAAAATTTCTTTGAAAGGTTGAGTAAACTCAAGATTCTTTAGGGGAGTGTACACGTGTCAAAAAATCAATAGAAGAATGTACGATGCCCTCCAATAAAGGTTGTCACCCTCCTTTTACCACTCAACATGTTATAGAATAAACATGGCATGAATTGGCATTTCATTATCCTGCATCTTTTAACCCCTAACACAACATTTAGTAGCACAAGTAATGGCTGCCCTCCCTTCAAGAGAGTGGTGTGTAATATTCCACACCCTTCTTTAGCTATGGGGACACTTGGCTGAATTCATTAGAGTTTATGAAAGGGAGGCTTAGTTCAGTGCACACACATCAAGGGGGTCAGATATGTCAAAAAAATTATTATTATTATTATTATTAATTTTTTCAAGATGAAGTTCATGGATGATACCTGAAGAGAAGGAAAGGCAGCCTCTCTTCACGCTACTAAATGTTATGAAAGGGCCAAGCCCTTTTTTCTATGAAAATCACTAAAAACTGCCACTTCTAGGAGGTTTAGTAAAATGGAATTTTATGTTTTGTTTATTGGGAAATCCAACCGTAGGATCTTGCCTTAGACTAGAAGAGGATTACTTGTGGGGAAAAAAATCAGCTCATTATAGATGGAGAGGAGTAAGATATTTACATCTAAAGTGAAAAAAAAGTTTTTTTCCATGTTGCCCAAAAATTTCAGAAGCCTTTGCCCCCTCTTATAACAAAAAAATTGCTCTACCCAAAGTTGCACTTTATTTTTCCCATATAGGAGATCAAGTTAGGTATATGTGGGAGAATTTTCAAATCAATTGGAACTATACAACACATGGGAAAAAATAATAAGTAAAGAGAAGTAGAGGATGAATCAAAACACTAAATTGTTGAGAATTAATTATTGAAATGAAAAATGCAAATTCCAATGGCTATAATGTTGTGATAAACAATTTACTTCCCTTGGTTTAATTTTTTTTCCAAAATATTGAAAATTGAGTAAAATAAAGGACTTCAAAGTTTATTTTGGAGTAGAGAATCCATAACTGCCCACAAACAAAAACTCCTCATAAATTTCATTTAATTGATTGAAATTGAATGATTCAAAGCTTCTTAAATAAACAAAAATCTAAAGAACCAATTTCAAATTTTCATTTTCAAAAAATGTAATTTTTAAATAAGTTTTTGGGCTGCCTGGACAGGCAATCTTCTCCATAACTTCTTCATCAAATGTTGGAATGAAGAAAAACTTAGATGCCCACATAGGTTTTTGAATTCCCCAGCTTTGTAAAAGTTTCAAAAATCACACAAAGTAGTTTAGCATAGATATATGCCAGAAGTCCAACTTGTTCCCAAAGGGACAATGGTCCTTTAGGGGTTAATTTACATTTGATTCTAATCCACAATCCTAATCAAGCATATCAAAATTCAATCCCAAAAAACCAACACCTTGTTTTTTGGTGAATTATTTTAAATAAAATTTGTGGTTTTACATGATAACTAATTGATAAACTTTGGTGATGAATTTGTGAGATATGATTGCATATAGTCTATATGTAGAAAAAAAAATGCACATACTTCCTTTTAACAGTACCTTTTATGGAAATCTCAATGTGAGGTGTGATATGACCAAATTTTGAAAAGTTATATATCTCTAATTTTTGACTAGTTTTTGACAAAGTAAATGCAACATTGTGATCACATGCACTGACAACTGGTATCATAATCTATAAGCCAAATAGCAAATTCAAATTATTATAGAAATTTTCATAAAATTTAGACATGGGCAATCCCCATATTGAAATTTCCATAAAAGAGAGTTTTAAAACTTTTTTGAAGATGCTTATTGAAAGGAGAGATGTGCATCTATTTTTTTCCTACAAATTCATGCAATCATATATCAAAAACTCATCACCAAAGTTTATCAATCAATTACTATGTAGAATCAGAATATAAATCTACAATGATTCACCATAAATAGGATTTTGGTATTTTAAGATTGAATTTTACTATGCTTAATGGGGGCTGCATGTAAGAACTGATATAAAAAATACAAGATAATCAAGTGCCAATTCATGCCATCCTTATTCTATAACACGGTAAGCAGGAGGTCGATAACGTTTGTTGGAGGACATGGTATATTTGCTTCCATTCAAATGGACGGACAATGAATCCTCTTGACATTGGTTGATTTGTTAACCCTTTAAGGACCACACCCATTTTCACAAAATCTACTAAAAACAGTGGCTGTAAGCTTAGATGTGCAATTAACTCAAATATGGACCCGTTTTTAGTAATTCAACCGTATAAATGGAAAGAACACCTTATTTACTATAAAGCATCAAAATTTTAACTAGACCTACTGTTGGAAGTGAAACATTATAATGATTGAGCAAGCTGTATGCAAAAAATCTTTAACGTTTCATGCTTGTGTGGTTTTGAATGTTATTGCTTCATGCAGGCTTTGATTGAAAAGAGCCTTACATTTCTAGAAAGCAAGGTTTTCCACCTTTCCAACAAGACTAGTTTCACACAAAATAAACAAAAATAGCAATCACAAGGTGTAGCTAAGTGGACAAAAATGGTAAAAAAACCCACTTTCTTTGCTACCCTAAAATGGTTCTACAAGAAATTTGATAATTATTCTAGAAAATCCAATTGGTGAGAACAATCAATAATTGGCCTTAAATGTAGGATGACAAATTTTTAAGCCAAAATGACAACAACATTTTAGTAGATTTTCAAATACTACAATTATACTACTACCATACATGAAAACAATACAAGCGTATTTTTTAAGCAATTTGAATTTTGTTAGAATTGTGCAATTGAAATTTGACATTCTTCTTGGTTGTTTGATGTATTGTGTTGTTGCTTTGATCCATCTTTGACAAAAAAATGGATATGTATTTTGAAGCCATCTTGTATAAACATCATTATTTGTCAACTCACATACCCGATTGCATTGTTATTTTTTTAGATGGATGCAAAATTCTTGTGATCACATGTGTACTTCAAGACCAAATTCCAAATTATTAAGCGATTTCAACCTAGCCAAAAACCACTCCTAGCAACCAAAATATGGTCGCATGTCCTTAAAGGGTTAAGGGAATTGATATGTGCACACTAGGGGGTTGATATTTGCACACCCCTGCGGGGTAAATTATTGATTTCTACCATCAAAAAGCTGCATTTGAGAAATTTGAATTCAGATTTGGACTCAGAGACCATGATTTAGTCTAAAACTATAGAAAAAGTTGCAATTGAACAACACCCAATGAAAAAACTTAGTTAGAGGGAAAAGTGTTACTTTTACTTTTGTTTATAAAAAAGATAAACGTTCAACTACAACTTTTTTTTATGGTTCTAGACTAAATCATGGTCTCTAAGTTCAAATCTGAATTCAAAATTCTCAAATGCAACTTTTTGATGGTAGAAATCAATAATTTACCCAGCAAGGAGGAGTACAAATATCAACCCCCTGGTGTGCACATATCAATTCCCTTTGTTAATTATTTGAAGTTTGGATTACTAATCCCCCAAGGAGATTGAAACCTTCATCTCCAAGGGATTTAATATTAACCCCTAAATGCCCAAGGCACCGGATTCTAATATCCAAAAAATTTCAAGAAACTTTGAAACCTTGTTGAAGGCATAGATTTTATTGTTTTGAGGTTTTTTTCTTGGAAAAGTTGCGCATTGAAGTTAGCTTCATCATTCAAATTCAACTTCCTCCATATCTTATTCCATTTGTTTTTGGTGTAAGGTTAACTATAAGCATACATTTTTTGTCATGAATAGTGTTGTGAATAGTGTCATGAATAGTGTCAAAGAGCCTATGAGAAGTTGCCACATTGAAAAGATGGGCATCAAGTTGAGCAAAAGGTGAAGATTTCCCTTGGGCACTCCCTTGGGCAATAAGGGCCTTTTTTCTAAAATTTTGACATCTAACAAAACCTAAAAGTGCTTTTGGACTAATTTCACTTGGAATGTCTTTGTTATAAAAATTAGAATCCATTCACTGTTGAATTTTCCTTCATTCAAATTGATTTTTGGTCAATAATT
Source organism: Ulota crispa (assembly GCA_963920765.1). NCBI lineage: Eukaryota > Viridiplantae > Streptophyta > Bryopsida > Orthotrichales > Orthotrichaceae > Ulota > Ulota crispa. The sequence continues at coordinate 1,961,942 of OY987243.1, forward strand.
GAAGCTAAATTTTTTTTGTATTAGACGGTTGCATTTTGACAGTTGCGTTGCAAGTTCATTTGTGAAATTGTGGTCATGGATTTGGAAGAGGGGCCATTGGTTTTGAGATAACAACAATAAACACTAAAGCATCCTAAGCAATTGTTTCCCAATTTTGTATCCAAAAGTTGCCAATTTGCATTAGAAGTTTTGGACAGCTCCAAAAAAAGCAAAAAATCCATACTCATCATCATTCAATTACAAATATTTTAAAATCCGCAAGGCCATTTTGGATTCTTTTTGGGTAGTACCATCTAGAAACCTTGAAGTTCAAGATTCAACAATTACAATTTTGTCTTGATGTTTACTAATGATCTTACAAGGACAATTCAAAAACTTCAAAACTACCTTCCAAAAACAAGAGAAACACCCTTGGGCATTTAGGGGTTAAAACACACTTCCTACATCTTCTCTAAGATGTACAATACATGTGAATTGGATTCAACTACAAATACAGAAATAGCAAACAATCTAAAAGTCAACAGTTTAACCCCTCACCGCCCAAGGGGCCCAAATTGGGCTTCTTTGAATTTTATTCAAGGATGCTCAACCTTTTTTAAAAGGGTTTTTTAGTGATTATTATTATTTTTAAACTTTTATTGAAGTCTAGTTTCAACATCAAGAGTCTGATTTTGAAAATAAATTAAAGTAATTTGTCTATTCAAGATTTTGTGCAAGGGTGTCCATTGCAAATCTTCACTTTTCAATGTTGAAGGCTCTTGGAAATGAGCTTCAAGTACATAAGAACATGGAGAAAAAATCACATTAAAAATTCAATTAGAAAAATTATAGAATCGATTTTGAGAAGCCATAAATTGATTGGGGTTGTGAATGTTATACTTTACATACTCATATTCTTTTGGTATCCTCAATTTTAGGTTTGAGATGCTAAAAGAGGATTGAAAGGCTTCAAATCACTTTTGCAATTTTAACACCTTCAAGATCAAACATTATAATCTTTCAATCCATACATGATATTGTTCTGATTTCTTTTCCAATGTGATCTATAACATGTCTACTTTGAATTTGTACGCTTGCACTTCAGAAAAATTTAATAAGATTGATCAAAATGCCAACATTTTGTTCACTTTCAAGCAAATTCTGAGATACTCCAAACTACCATGGGCGGTGAGGGGTTAACCATGGTTTCAATGATCCTATTTACAGTCGCTTTTAATAGTAATGAAGGTTTTAGAAATCTACTTAATCAATTGTAATACATAGAAAAAAAATAGACACACGCATATTGCATGATCAACATCCTCTCTACTGCAAATTTTGTATTAATAAAAACTATGGAAAGGCCAGAGCTATGAACAGCGGGAATCTCGCACATCGCTTTGAAAGTTTTCACATAATACGTGTACTTCAGGACAATAAACAATCAAGTGCAAGACATTGGCGAAAACATCCTCAAAACGTAGAAACTTGATAATCAAAGACAGCATAGACGTGTATAGTCCTGAACCCCGTCAGCATAAACAAACTCAAATTTCGGAAATTTCCTTTGCTTCACTTCAATAGCAGCACTCAGGAAGCAGGAGAAACTCATTTTCAAACCTAATGTGAAGTACGTTGCTCAAGGAAACAAGTGAGTAAAAAGAAGCAACCACAAAGGGACTACTGTACCGATTGTTTGGACGCTTCCAGGTGCACATTACATTTCCTGTAATTGAGGCACCATCCCACAGATTTCCGGTGAATGAAGAAAGTGTGACCATACATACTACAGTAAATAATTGCAAGCTCTAAAAACACTGATGATGTGAAAAGGCTGTCATTGTCATATCAACAACCAATGCAGAATGTCCTAAGAAACTTCAGTATACCAGAGCTCCAGAGTAAACAGAGAAGAATGAGCAAAAGCAACTGACACAACAGAGAAGACGAATCACCTTGTTTCTATAAGAGAGATCAAAACTGCTCCAAATATCGTAATAGGGTAACAATCAGCATTTTACTGCTGAACCAGTTGTCGGAAATGGGGTTGAAACCTTTAAAAAAGAGAAAAAAAACTTAAATAAGACCGGAAGCTCCCAGTACCTCTGCAGTTCATGCCAAGACCCTCACCCTCAGCGCACGAGCTTGGCCAAGCACAGCCTAGGAAACTCTTGATACCATATACACATATTCCACATTTAATTACCGCCGAAAAGATAACCCAAAGATGACCCTCCACCAGGGGCAGAGTGCACCTTTGTTGAAGGCCGGTCCTGCAGTCCAAAGCACATGCTCTGATTAGAGACAATCTTAAATGAAACAGCACTCGTACGTCGTGAAACAACGACCTAAAGTTGCAAAAGCATTTCAATAGTACTCTTGAGCACAGCAAACATGATAATCTGCTTGAAAACCTAACGGAGCTAGAAGTAGGGGATATGGAAGAAGGTACACTAAAAAAACGACATGTACACCGATGTGATTGACTTGAATATGGTATCTAAAAGGACAGCATGGAGTGGGATGTGGAAAAGCTCACAGTGATGAAGTTGCCGTTGTTCTGACCATCAGCACGGTGGTAGTTGTTGGAGTTCCTGCCCATCTTGGCGGCACCCATGTCCAAGGACGTCCCGGCGTCGTCTACCTTGTGCGCTGGAGACGCTACGGCAGCAGCAGCAGCAGGCTTCTCCCCAGAGGCGTTGTTGTTGTTCCGGGCCAACCCAGCCGCTCGCTGCTCCGCTGGCGCGGTGGTCGGCTCAGGGGCTGGCGTCTTGGCTGCAGCCGCCTTGGGTGGTGCAGCATCGGAGCCGAACAGGTAGCCCAAAGAGCTCTGTCCTCCTCCGCTGCTTCCACCGCGCACCATTGTTTGCTGTTGCTTGTTCTTCTAATCTGGTTGCAAGGAACGAAAAGAACACCGTCAGCCACAAAGATCCAATGCAGACTCAGCACACAGATCGAACAAGCCAAGCTATGTTGGCTCATCCGCAAACCCAGTTCACAGATCGTGCGTCCCCATACCATGCAGCCACACAAATCTGGCATCCCCGTGTACCGTAGCCAAAGCAGCAGTTTGAGAGAAGACATGTAAACACGAAAATGTACGAACAACACATAACTTACCCAGACGAGGCAACAAGCAACGGAAATGTGGTACGAAAACAGGCACAAGAAGAAGAAGAGGGGGAATGCAAGAAGCGCAGGTGCACCTGATGAGGAGCGTGTGGCAAGACGAAGCGATGAAGAATCCAAGGAAGGGGTCAGGGGAAGTGAGGGAGAGAGTGAGGGAGTGAAAGCTGAGGGAGGAGCTGTGGGGGGTTGTGTGGGAGCAGAAGCAGTGCAGTGAGGGAAGTGGGTGAAGGCAGCGTGCAGCAATATGTTTGGATACTTTACTCCCGAGGCTGGCTGGCTTGCTGGCTCGCTGGCGACACGGGGCGGGGAACCCAAGACCACCACTCCAAAGCTGCGAGACGCCTCCCCCACCAATTCAAAATTTGGTTCTTTACTCTTAAACGTCATTTGAGTTAAGGACCTGGTGGGGTCAAGCCCCAAGAATCTCATTAACCCTTCAACGTCTGAAAAATCCTTTACTGCCGGTACAATACGAGGGATTTTCCTTATATTTGGAAATTGGAATGGATATACATTTTTACTACATTCGATAACAATGAATTAGCTGAAGTATAATCAATAGGGGGCAGCGTTTTTTCTGAGTGACAGTGGTCTGTGTGTTATTGTTTTCACGTTGGTTTATATTTAGAGGGAACAAGCTACATTGGGCGAAATCTGTCAGATTGGCAAAATTTTGCCAAAGAAAAAAAACCCTGATAGGGGGCTTTAAACATTAACTTTTTAGGTGACTCATGTTACGATTCACTTCTGTGAATTCACTCGTGAACCACAAGGTGACTCACCTCTGGACTTCACTCCCTAACGTGATTCACGTGAGGAGTGAACTTCAGAAACTCACCTTTGTGGCCTCTCGCAACTCATTCACCTGCGTCCTCAAACCCCAAAACTTCTCTCGCAGAAACTTCCGCAAACTCACTAGTGTCTTAGACTTTGCAAGTGCGAGGGAACAAAAACAATTCACTAGTGACGAAGATCATGTGAGGTGAGAAGATCGAAGACTAGATTTTATGTTTGAAGCTCCCTAATGTGGTTGTATTGAGCATTTTGAAATCCCAAATTATAACTACTAGTTGGTATCAAATGCCAATTATATAGCAATGTATCTACTATGTCCATGGGATGTTTAAAGGTTAACTATGAAACTTCCCAAGATTTGTAAGGCAAGTGCATGCATGTGGTGAGGTCATTGAGGACGTTCAAGGGTAAAGAAAGAGACATGAATAATGAGGCATGTCACGGATGCTTGACCTATCATAATAAACAAAAAAAAGTATATAGACAATCAATTTGAAACTTCAACAAGAATCAATATACTTTTTAAGCATCTTATGTGCTCATTGCGAGCAAGGCATGAAAGAATCTCATGTTTGTTTGAAGTGCAAAAGATGACTTGCATTGAGCTAAATTACGGAGACCCATACCTCGGCTACCACACCTAAGTGACACTCTTGTGCAAACAAACATTTTGTAGAAATCTATTCTCTTGAAGTGGGTGTGACATTTTATGATGATTTTTCTAAATGTCTCTCAATTGAAATGACATTTTTGTCTAAGGTGCATTACAAGTAATGCATTTAATACATTTTTTAAAGAGAAGATGTGGTTCCAAAGTAAATGCATTACATCTAGAAAATTTGATTCTTTATTGTTATTATTTTTTATAAATAAATCAACTTAAAGTTTTAGTAAGCAATATCCCTTCTACGACTACTCACACTATAAACATATTGTAGGGGTCTCAATTATGTCATTCACCACCAATTTCTTTCACATGCATTTGATTTGTAAACAACCCGCCCAATCACCAATCACATCTCCGTGAACAAGTCATGACGACCTCTTGGGGTTGTGACTTCATATTCATTGGTGAACAATTACTCATTCACGACCACTTGTTCACTACCTTTTTGAGATATCTAATCAATTATATTTAAAAGATATTGTCAATGTAAAATCTTGAGGAGCTTGTTTTTTCTTACAATTTAAAAAGTTCATTTAATACAAAAAAAAGATGGAAAATTATTTGGCTTTACCATTGTATAGTACAGTAATGTAAAAACTTTATTGATTGAGTTTCTTGCATAACCCCTAAAGGCCCAAGTAGTTTTCTCTAGTGAAAGTCATTGTTAACTGCCATTTTGGGGGGAATGAGTAGAAAAGTAGGAAATAAAGTTTGTTTTGCAAATCCAACCATAGGATCTTGCCTTAGACTAGAAGAGGTACTTGTGGGAAAAAATCAGGTCATTCTAGATGGAGAGGAGGGAGATATTTACATCTAAAATGAAAAAAAGGTTTCTTTTTGTGCGGTCCAAAAAATTTCAAAAGCCTTTGTCCACACTTACATGAAAAAAATTACTCTACACAAAGTTGAGGTTTATTTTTTCCATGTAGCACACCAAGTTAGGTATGTGTGGGAGAATTTTCAAATCAATTGGAACTATACAACACATGGGAGAAAATAGTAAGTAAAAAGAAGTAGAGAATTAGTCAAATCACTAAGTTGTTAAGAATTTAATTATTGAAATGAAAAAATGAAAATCCCAATGGTTATAATGTTGTGATTAACAATCTACTTCCTTAGGTTTAGTTTTTTTTTCCAAAATATTAAAAATTGTGGAAAATAAAGGACTTCAAAGTTTATTTTAGAGTAGAGAACCCATAATTGCCCACAAACTAAAACATCTCATAACTTTCATCTCATCAATTGAAGTTGAATGATTCAAAGCTTCCCACATATTAAAAAATCTAAAGAACCAATTTCAGATTTCTATTTTTAAAAAATAAATTTTTTTAAGAAGTTTTTGGGCTGCCTAGATTGCCCTCCCTCCCTTGGGCAGCAGAAATTTTGGCATAACTTCTTTGTCAAATATCAAAATGACAAAAAAAATAAATTCTTGGATAAGTCTCAGAATTCCCCAAATTCAATAAAAGTTTTAAAAAATCACAAAAACTAGATTAGCTACACGTACATGCCCGAAATCTCAACGGGATAAGCAAGTCTATTCCTTATGAGCTCCACATGGGCTTTCAAGGTAGTATAGTAGAGTACTACTAGTGTGTCCGAGGCAATTAACATGTGTTTAGCATGTGTTTAACTTTTATCTACCACAAAATCTTTATCACAAAATCTTAATCACAACGTGTTGCCCATCACTTAATCTTGTAAGAGGCCACAAATATAAGGCAAGTAAGTAATCCAGTAGAGGCTTATACTTCATTAAAAATTGTAGAAAAAATAAAAAACAAAATAATCCTTTCTCGTTATAGCTACAGTCTTTCAATATCCGCAAATCATATCTTGACACTGTTGAGCTTGTCAAAATATCCATTGTTCTGAGGACAGGCTGCATGCGTTGGCCATTTTCAGAAAGGAAGAGATACAACTGTTACCACCCAGCTCTTAATTCCACCTTCAGCAATATCCATTTAGAACACAAACGTCTACCAATGACACATAAGGCAGTTTAATAAGTGATAACGGTAATTTCTACCTTAGCACAAACTTTTCAAGCAAATGCTTGTGGACTTGAATACCAGCAACCATTACCTCTGCAATTATTCAGGAATACAAGCACTCAACCATATTCGTATAAATGCTTGCAGATTGTGAGATTATTAAGCTGTCTGTTGCTTTTAACCCCTAACCGTCCAAGAGAACAAAAATTGTCCTTTCAGTGCCGAAAACACACCCGAGGGTGGAAAAAGATTTTCATTTCAAATTTTTTTCTTGAAAGTGGTCGGAGAGATGTGCCACATCACTAAATGTCAAAAGGAGCTGCTTTCAATGCCTCCATATTTTTTAAAACATGTACAAGGTTCCTGCTGCCCTTTTTGTGAGGGTAAGATACACTATTGACTTTTCCTTCTTTTGAGGAGAATATTATCTCTCTTGTACACATGCCACAGGCTGTTTACTGCCCATGAACAGTGCACTCTCCTGGGTCTGGGCCACGGGCTCAGGGTCAGTCCTTTAAGGGTTAAACAAGTACCGGCTACGTGAAAGCAAGCTTCCTGTGAAACTGAGGATACTCTGTCAATAGTCAGATGATGTAAGTGCTGTCCAGGTCACTGCAACGCTTACCGAGATTTACAAAGCTTCCCATATAGCAAAGCATTGTTAGCCTTCGTGAAAACAATCTTGCAACAACTTCAAGAGAGTCAGACCAACAGACGGCGATAGATGTAGACCCCCATAAAAGATATTCCGTAAGTTCTAGAAAACTTCATAAGGCCTTGCACTACTGCACGTTACATTTCGCCTGGTCATATTCCAGCTGAACCAAGATCATTGTCCTGTAATACCAGTAAATGAAGTAGTTCTTAAAAAATGCGATTTTTTAATAATATATTATCAACTTCTTAACAGAGTCCCAGCATTCAAACGATGGGTAAATAAACACGAACTGCAAAGCGTCCGTACAAGTATCAAGAGAAAGACTTGAGCAAGCGCGTGCATGAAGCCCAAAACCCAGGAGAAATTGGGAACAAATAATTTGAGTGGACAAAACTATCTTCATAGAATGCATACTATTTGGTGAACGCTCAACGAAACGTGGAAAAGGACTAGAAAAAGCTTCTCGTTTAGGAGCACCAATATCACGAGTATACAAGACCTGCTCCATGAATAAGCATTTCCCACCTAAGCACTCAAAAGCAGAAGCAGGAATTAGAAATCAGCGTCATAAACACCCTCGGAGAGGAATGCATGAGACTGTATTATAAACCTAAATACGCAGCTCGTATTCGCCTGCTGTGGTTATGTACCGCACCCACGGCAAAGCCTGATAACCGCTCTTTTCAATGATCTTCAAGTATCGCACCTACATAGCAAGGTACATAACAGGACTTTAGAGTAACGACCAGACCGAGGAGGGCTGAATCAAAAATCAGAACGGAACAAGCGAGGACTGGATTCACAACACTTGGTCCCAGCGCATAACAATTACATTCGCCGTCCTGGATCTGAAGGTACCTACGTCCTAGAGGTGTGCTCTAAGAAACAATCTATAAAGTTATCTAGTCTCTAATCTCACAATCATACTTTTCAGTGCTTAGAAAGTAATAAATTAGAAAAGGTATATAATAAACCCCATAAGTCAACCTCAAAAAAAATACTAAGATTGTTAGCTGCTCAACAAATAGGGGAAGGGGGACGTTTACCTGGATGCCAGATACAGTGAAGTACGGAATTTCAAACTTGACTCGAATGGGCGGTCGCTTCTCAACTACGTTTTCCTCTGCTTCAACGCTTGGGAGCCCAAACTTCGCTCTCATCATGTACTCCTGTTGAGTGCCGGCAGATATGATCAACCCATTCCATAGTACTCCAGCAGGAATATGTGGTTTCCATGCTATTACATTAAGTAATTAAACGAGTGGTACCATTGCACGGCAATGATAGAGGGTAGATCAACCTTAACAAACATGAAATTACAAGCGGAACATACCCCTCTGTCCAAGTTTTCTCACCATACCATAACATAATTCATCCAAATTAAATAAACAGTATGATCCATCCAAGACAGAAAGATATGGTACCTTCCCCCCTGGAAAAGACTTGATTTTCCAAATCAGAGCCTCCTTCTCTGGAGCATAAACAGCTGTACCCATGGAAGTCCGGACAGCAGGAGTTGAAGCATCAGCTGGCACAGGAAGCTCAATCTCTACGTTGGAAGCCGTACTGTCAACAGGAGACATTTCTCGTTTAGTTCTAGACCTCACTGAAGGCTGTGTAAATCCTATGACAGAGACAAAGCATAGATTGCACATTATCCTGTCCAAAGATAAGATAGTCTGTACTTACAAACCAACTACAGAATAGAAATAAATACCTTCGCTCCTTGAACTGACTCCGTGCCTTGATCATAAATTCTACGCGGCTTCTTGAATGTCGCTCTATTTGAGCCTCCACCCAAATCAGGGGCCTTACCTGCAACAAGCAAAAGAATCAATACTTGACCTGAACTGGAAAAGTCTACAAGAGAAGAATGTAAAGAAGTCGCAGAATCTGATCACAATTGAATTCGATTAATGCTTGGGTTTGGCATTGCTTGACCTGTGTACTGAGACGATACGTCATCAAATCGAAAGCACCGTCTGGGGGAATGAAGGATATAGTCCGGTCGTTTTCAAAACGGGCTAGTCGTACACACCTACACACAAAACTCAAATAAGCAAGGTGGTACAAATCTATTGGGGATTGCAGAGCCCACAACTACTGTTAGTCTTATCACAACTTATAGATACTCTAATTTTCGGGAATTTCATTATGTAACTTGAGAGACTACCTTGAGATGTCAACTCCACAGCATCTGTAGACTAAAACTCAGACTGACACTGACATGTATAAACCTACATGTCTACATATACAAAACTGTTATTCAATAGACGAATCATACTGGTGGAATTTGATGTCATCAAGATCGATAGCCTTCCCCTTCGTAGCTCGGCCTTGAGCTTCCAAAAGAACACGGTCATTGAGGCCAAGCTTGCACTCCGGCATACCACTACATACACCACAGTAATCTAGTAAGAGATACAGCATAAAAACCAACCGAAACGTGTTTTTGACTAAAACCAGGATAGCAAGGAATAAGATTTTATTTTCGCTGTTATAGCTAATAATAACAGTAAAGAAAAAGCCAATGATGAGGCAAGTATGAAGAATGACGTTCAAAAGTAGGAAAGCTAATCTCACGTCAAGTATGTGCGCATCTTCAAGGCACCGACAACGTCCGAACGAATCAATTGACCGTTGCTGTTGACCAGGATATTCACACTTTCCACAACGTCAAGGAAAACCTGTCCAAGATCCAGAAAATTAGTCAACAAGCTTTGTAAATCATGACGAACTTTGCAAAACTAATTTCAAATAAGTAAATACGAAGATCAAACTTGCATCGACTACCAACATAGCCGTCATGAGCGTAAGACTCTTTCCAAAAACTGGACTAGAACAGTAAATGCTTACCTCATTCTTTTTGTACTTTACGCCTTCCATTCTCCAGGATACCGCGTTTGTTACTGCCATTGGAGGCCTCTGAGTGACCTCCATTCTGTACGCGTCGGTTTTGATGAACTCGCTCAGAATCTTGGCTTCTGTGTATTGCGGGTAACCAAAATCCATCATCTCATCGAGAAGCTCGTACTGCAAAGTTCAATGATAGAATGTTAGACCACAACACTGAAAAAATCTGATACCACGAACCAGAGAGAAACCATCCTTACAGACACGGCAGCAATATCCAAAACAGGGCCCGTAGCAGCATACTGTTCCAACCCCGTTTACTTACAACAACAACAAAATTGTCACGCAGAGACTCCTCTTCCAGCTCCTCAAAGTAGTGCTTGAAAACCTGCATGTGGATTATTCAATTAAGGCCATGAGCATACCATCACATGAGCTCCCAATCTAACAGCTAAGTCCTTAATTCGAATGTGAATCATCAGCAGCAATAAGTACGCTTCAAAGACGTTGACAACATACTAAAACAAGGAAACTTACTCCTCGAGCAATAATATTCTAGGAAAGAGAAATCACTCACATCGACAATGCGATGCAGGAAGAGAAGTAGACTAGCAGCATTGCAATTCTGCCTCGACGCAGTCATGACATAAACGTTGTTATGCTGAATGAATAAATAAGTAACTCCGTTCTCCAGCAAAATTGGATCGTGGGAGGCTGGATCACTCTGCACAAGAGACAACACTTAATGAGAAAAAAGTATGTCCATTACCGCACTGAGAAATATCTGGTTATTTAATAGAACCCTCCCCCCCCCCCCCAGAAACTTCAAAAACAGGAGTAAGTCATAAATAGAAGAAATAAAATTTCTGCTTGATGAGCAAATATACGATTCTGGACATCTTTACCTAGATTCATTTGGAATACCTGTTGCTTTAATCTGTAAGCTAACATTCAGTCTTTAGAAAAGCATGTATTCAGTGGTCCTGCTACATGAAAAGAAATTTAGCTAAGGGAGATCATACTTCTCCATCCATAAGCTTTGCAAAAGCACGCTCGGCCTGCGGAGCAGAAACATCGCCCCGATAATCTCTCCATATGAGCACTCGGCCCTTCATGTCCAGTAAAAAAATGGCAGACGCGGCTCCTGACATCTTGTTCACTTGTTTAATCCACGAGGAGGGCCCCTCCTTTCAGAAATGCACGACTAATCTACGATTCGTCAAATTCACAATCAAGGTTCGGTAGGGCCCGAACGAGTTGATCCCACTGGTGAAGCTGTTTCAGGTCCTACACCTGCTAAAGACTTCAAAAGCTGCAAGACCATCATGGGAGCAACATCACTCTGCATCAACTCCCAAATCTGCACCCAATCACGTCTGACAACTTCAGCAACCTCTCTACAGTTCAACATAAATGAGGAAGCAAGTACTGATAGAAATGCGTTAACTTGGGCGTTCACGTAAAAAAAAAATGTCAAACGCACAGACGCAAAACCAGAATAACATTCTCGAAATAGGCTCATCACCCTTCGGGCCCCTCAGCTATTAAAGAAGTTCTACAGTTACAAATGCTTTGGGGTCACTGACTGTTGACATTAGTTGTACTCACATGATTCTGGTGAAATATGTGAAGTTCATGCTAAACGTGAAACGGTGCACGCCCAACATTCCTAAGAAATGTTGTGTTCTTTGTTGGTAAACATTCGACTCAGTGTCAAAATTGTCCAATTATCACAGCATGAAATTCAGAATGATCTGCATAACCTCTTGGATGCTAGCTGGTTTAGAAATACATTTAATCAGCAAGACAAATTCCCCGATCCCAGAATGGATGGAGCGCATGAATGCGCAAACTCTGTCAATGCCAAGAGTAACAACAATAAATGAAATGGGATGTAAGTGTGACAACTATTGAGAGCATCAGCTGGAACCTCCCCGAGAAACAGACAGAATTTATTTGCAGATCTACAAAAAATATGACCGAGTCTCGAAACACAGAACTCACAATGAGAAATACGTCCTCTCGAATATCAAGGCCCGCAAGTTGAGTAAGCTCCAACACGCTCTGTTGCTCTGTAGATCAATCAACAATCCTAGGACGATCATCAACAATGTAGCCCTAATGGGAAACTCAACCCGAAAAAGCTCCCAGAAGTCAAACCTAAAGAATGCATCAACTGAAACCCTAAATCCAATCCTGCGAGATCGAGATCGTGTGACAAAGGCCGCTGATCAACTCCGCGAACTAAGTTACGATTCTGCAAGTCAGAGCACACAGCTCCGTCGAAGCCTTGTCAACTCCACTCAAGAAGATCAATCACGCGCAAAACGGCAACAATCGGCATGATCCGGACACACCCCATTCTACGATCCAGAATCTCGGCCTGGGCTGCAAGCAAAACCGAGAGAGCCGGAGCTGGCGCAGAGCGCAACCAAAAAGGAATGGCCGGAAGAATGGAGGCGGCCATGGCAGGGCGCACAAGGGGCGAAGACGATGGCGATGGGGAATACCTTGCGAGAGGGGAGCGGACGGCGCCATGCGCCATAGCCGGGGTGTTGATGCGAGCGAGCTTGGGTTGCTGGAAAAATAATGGCAGACGAGGAGGTTGCGACTGTCCTAAGCTTAGAGTCCCCATTTCTTTGAGAGCGTGACTTGGCTTCTACTCTCTCGAGTCCTTTCCACCCTAATTTTCTTTAACCTCTAAAGAGCAAGCAGCCCTTTGCGACCAGTACAATACGGGGTAATTTTTTATATTTGAAGTGCATTTACGCCTTTATTACATTTGAGATCAACAAAGAAGTTAGAATATAAATCAATGTTGTTCTAGTGAGGTAGTCAAAATCCTAATCTAGCTTTTTGTGGGTAGCAAATGCCAGTTATACAGCAGCGTACATGGTATGTATTATAGTAGCTCAGTCATTCAAGGGTTAACAAGTGCTCAATCAGCCATTTTTTGGTCATTGCCTTTTTTGGCGGGTTGCTTGGTATGCAAGAAAAACATTTAGAAAATAATGATATTTATGATAATAATAATCTCAAATAGGACAACAAGTCTACTTTTTAGCCCAATTTGAATCTTGTCAATCCAAGTTAAATTCCACCAAGGATAATTTTTCAAAGACAAACATTTCAACATTTACTAGTGTTATAAAATTTATTATTGTGGGAAACTAGTGATGTTCTCTCATTTGAAAAGATTGCATTTTTGAAATTTAAAATAGATTGTCTATTCTTGACCAATCATGCCAATTTTTAAAATCTATGAATAAATTTTTTAGGTTTGATGAATTTTAAATGGTAATTGCTTCTAAATTCATTAAATAAGAGTCCTAAACTTTTTTTGTATGGATATTTACTAAACATCATGATTCTTGTTTTCTTTTTAGAAGCAAACTTCATTGAAATTGCAAAAGTATCATTTTATGACACATCTATGTTTTCTCCTTACCCCTTGGGCATTTAGGGGTTTAATACCACATTCTCTAATATTGGTACCCAAGAATTATTGTTGTTATGGTCAACATTTAATATTATTATTGCAAATCATTGTATCAAGCAAGATCATAAACTTTACATCTTGAGGATTCAAAAGCTTAAATGTACTCTTGAACTATTTAGAAATTATGTCATTTTAACAAAAATATGTGTACAAATTTAGGCTCTTTCAAACCTTAGGTATCACTATGTATATAGGTTAAACATAAATTACTATGGCATTGTTTTTTATGACTTATAGTATTACAAAAAATATATTATAATTTTTTTAGATACATTGGTGTTTTGAATGGAATTTTGATTTTCTACATTTTCCTTTGATTTTCATTTAATTATATTCTAAAAATCTTAATGACTTTTAACCACCTTCTTACACTTGCCAAATTTCAACAATATTACAATTGTTTAGAACAATCTTTGCCAAAAAAAGTACAATGGTAATTTTATAACACAAGTTTTCAATTACATATATGTGCTCATTACAATTTTGTGTAACAAAAAATGGAGTGATCTAATCAATTGTACGGACTTTAAGTGTAATTACCTTCATTTTAAAATAATTGCAACTTGTAAGCACTAGCAAAAATGCTCAATGTTGTTTGTTGATATTTTTTAGGTTTACTCATTCAAGATGATGCTAAAAGAATTGGATTGAGTAACTAGAAAACTCTAAAAGACATTGGAACATTCCTTTTCAATTTAATCTTCTAATCAATAGAAAAATTAACCAATAACTTAAAGCAATTTTAATTCTCACCAACTCACCAATTCATGAATTAGAGGTCTTAGATCATTTTTGGACTCTTGCTACCCTAAGTATTTTTCTAAAAAATTATAGAAAAACAAAACTACTAGTTATTACTATTGTCATCCACAATACTAAAATTTGCCTTTAATTTTGTTTGAGAAAATGAGGCATTTTGTAAACAAAATATCCATTAGTGACTCTTACAAGTGACTTTGTTTTGGTCATAAGCTTGGCCAACTTCCATTCATGCATATACAAGTATTTGATTAGAATGAATCAAATGTGATCCACATTAAAGTTGAAAATGAAGGTAAAGGAATGATTCACTAGTGCAATGAAAATTTCTTCATTCCATGATGCAATGTTATTGCAAAAAAGATAGTTATTAGTGGTTGCATTCTAAGTGTTGATGATTTAATCAACACTTGCGATTATCATTATGAGTGTACTTTGTGATAACAATAAAGTGAACTCATACTCACTACGACTACCACAAATCACAACGATTAGGTCACCATTACTGCCTTGCAACTGCACAAACAATTGCACAAACAACTGCACAACAATTGCACAAACAACTGCACAACAATTGCACAAACAACTGCACAAACAACTGCACAACAACTACACAACTAGATTGTAGTTGTGCAAATGTTGTGCAGTTGTTTGTGCAGTTGCAAGGCAGTTCTGGTGACCTAGTCATTGTGATTTGTGGCAGTCGTTTATCCTTGTTTTTCTTCTAGTGGCTCTTTGTGAGATGTTTATGAGGGTACATTAAAGAAACACTTACCAAATTCACATTATCACAATTATTTTGATTGCCATTCCCTTCTTGACAATAGCTTACACACAAAATATATTGGGGAAATTACAAATCGGGGCATGAAAATGTAAAATATTACAAGTAGGGGAGTAGTTTCACAAAAATTACAGATAAGGGCAGGATTTCAAAAAAAAATGATTCTCTTGTAATTTTTTCTGGTTTGGAAATTGGTTGATTTAGACACATACATTAAATGTTAGCTAACTTCCAAAAAACTTAAAAGTCTCCAAAAATTGCCATCTCCTACACTAAAATTTCTTTATTTAGGCTTGATTTGAAGAGTCTTTTAAAATTTTTGGAAATTAGGTAACATATAATATGATGTATCTAAATCAATCAATATCCAAACCAAAAAAAATTGACAAAAAAATTACATTTTTTTTGGAATTTGTGAAATTGTTTTGAAACTACGCCCCTTTCTGTGATATTTACCTTTTCATGCCCCTATTTGTAACTTCCCCAAATATATTTGAATGTTTTCAACTTTTTCCAAATTGGTACAACCGCCACAATATTTACAAGAGGACCATGTACTTGAAAACTCAAATAAGATTTTACTTTTCAGCATAAATTGTAACCGTAAATACTAATTTACAATTCAAAAAATAATAATCTCAAATTAAACAAAATAATCACAAATTAAACAAAACAAAACAAAAAAAAAACTTTGGATTTAAGAATAAAAAATACTTTCTTCAAAGTAGATTGATCTACAACTATACAAAATTATGTAAGAGCCATGTTTTGTGCTAATGTAAAGGTTCAAAATTTTGAGCATAAATGAACATCTTCCTTCTTAATTTAAGTGAAATTTAAGAATGCCATTTAACCCCTAAACGTTAGCCCGTTGCCTCCAAAAAAAACTATGTATCCTAGAAAAAGATTGATTTTGATCTAGTTTTTTTTCAGAAGTGATCATAAAAGCGTAGTACATCATGGAAGGCAAAAAATTACCTCTTGAGATACATTCATTTTGTTTTGTAAATTAAATTGTGATATATGGTGTTAGCTCCCGAGTTGCCCTTCTTGCAATTTTCATGAGGGCACCATGCACTATTGACTTTTCTAACTTTTTGAAGCAATACTACTGGTGCCCATGTGCAAAACATTGTAGAATGCTACAAGCAGGGCAAGCCTTGGTGATCCATCCGTCCTTTAACCCCTAACCGTCCAAGAGAACAAAAACTGTCCTTTCACTGCTAAAAACACACCCCAAGGGTGGAAAAACATATTTTTTTCAAATTTTTTTCTTGAAAGTGGTCAAAGAGATGTGTCACATCATTGAATGCCAAAAGTAGCTACTTTCAAAGCTTTCATATTTTTTAAAACACCAATTTGTAAAGAGATGTACAAGGTCCTTGCTGCCCTTTTTGTGAGGGCAGGATACATTATTGACTTTTCTTTTTTTCTAAGAAAATATTATCTCTCTTGTACACATACCACAAGTTATTTGCTGCACATGCATAATGCATATTCTCTTGGGTCTGAGTCACGAGTTCAGGATCAATCCTTTAAGGGTTAAGGGTTAAATATTATGTGCAAATTACAAGAAACCAACGCACATAAAAAGATTTCCTAAATCCTTACGGACCTTACCCAATGTTCAATATGCAAGAATTGAACATTTTCCAATAAATGTACGAGCGATATAGATTCTTCAGATCTACGGATTATTTAGAATTTAGGGTTTCTGCTCGATTTGTCATTCTCCTCTTTACCGTTCGAATCGAGGAGAGTGCTTTGTTCCAATCAGTGCTCAAGCTCTGCAGCGAGGGTTTGAGTTTTTTCAAACAACTTCATCATGGCCGCGGAGATCAATAAGGAGGTGAATTTTCATGCTCGCGTGGGCTTTTTGTGGTGTCAAACATTGACAGAATGTGAGATTTTTTATAAAGTAGCTTGAGTTGGAGCGCAGGCCTTTGTGGAGCTCCAGGGACGGCTGGTGGAGACTACCTCGAAGCTGAAACAGGTGCGTTACTGATCAAATCGAGCATTCCAACAGTATAGATCGATGCCCGTTGCAACAAGTATTGTTTATCAGCGATAAAATTAGGGTTTGAAGTTTTTGAAGTTTTTTGATATCAGGTCCAGGTACAAGTTCGGAACAAGGAAGCTGAAAAGAAGCGTGCGTTTCTGACATTGGAAGAGTTGAATAGCTTGCCTGAAGGAACCAACACGTATCGAACTCTTGGTATGCTCAATCGTCACTTCTAATGTTGCGTAATGTCCTTGTCATTTTTCGTTGACACGTTAATTATTCAAGTTCTTTGTTGTGGTTGGCTTTGTTTTATGTCATAATAAAGACTTGAATGTCGGCTTCAATTTTGCATGTCTTAGCTCAGGACCATGTTGCACAATTATTCAAATCAGCAGTTCTTTCATGACTAATTTATAGTTCTCTTTCTACTTCATATTAGTCCTTAAATGTCATGTAATTTTCTCTCAATTTGGAGGGTCGTTTTCACCTCTTTAATTTCATTTTTTCTATCCTTGGCATGTTGTACATTGTAGTTCAGATAAAAATGAATCCAAAAATTTAATGTTCTCCTCAGTTTGAGTCGATCTTTGAGCTCTTCTACTAGTTCAAAGCAGGCCACGCAAGAACTAATGATCAAAATTATAAAAGACATTAGGGATTCTGAATCCTGCAATGAATCTCAAAGGAAGTCATTTTAGATTGCGTGCATAGAAACATCCATATGAAATGCCTCGAATGAAAAATCGTTATAATTGACGAAAAATTCATGGGTCCATGATCGACCAATTTGGTACGACTGCCGATTAGTTTGTAATATGCAAGTACCTGATCTTTTATTTTGTTTTGCATTTGTGCAGGAAAAGCGTACGTTTATTCTGCCTTCACATGTTTTGACAAGTGTGTGCCGTGCGGGTGGTGGATCTAAAGGGCATTGTTTCCCGTAGAGATGGAGTAGAGTTTTGAACAATTCTAATTGTCCGACCGGAGTGACACTTCCGAGGACATTTAGTAGAGTATGCAGAAACGTTTGGAAATGCTGCATGGATCATTGATGGATTTGTCATTTTCTTTATTGACTTCAGTTTTTCAATTTTTGTCTAAGCATATATTCACCCACCTCTTGTTCTTCTAATGTCATGGGAATGGTGCTGCCTCAACCTTGCATTTGAGCTTGTTGTTCACAAGAGTTTCTGAGTATTTGATCGATTGCACTGAAATTCGCTAATTACATTTTCTGTTACAGATTTGTACTAGAGCCAAAGGATGAGCTTATTAAAGAGCAGCATATGAAAGCTGACGAGTGTGATACTGCCATTGCCGCACTAGTGGTAATGATATTATCTGTGTACCCGATTAGTACTATGCTGACAGCTGGAGTTTTTATCGTTGTTAATCAAACATCTAGGTCACTAGTCTGTTGTCCTTCTTTCCATCGGTGCAATTTGGTACCTCCCTTAAAGCTTCCTAAATGAATTATTTTAACTCTTTTAGATACGAAAGTGGTCTTTTTTGGCTGTGTAGGAACTTGTCTATCCGAATATTTTCTGATGCTGTGTTTGTTGTTTGACCCCCCCCCCCCCCCCCCCCCAGGGTTCGAAGGAATACTTGGAGAGGCAAATGAAGGAGGTTGAGAGTAACTTTAGGGAATTATTGCAGAATTCTCCTGAGCTTGCACGACAAGTCATGGCAATGTCTGTGTCATGAACATGGACACGCACTTTCAATGTACACCATTCAAGAGGCCGTTCCGCGAACACAGTAGTGATGACTTTAGAACAACGACAACTATTTGCAAAAAATGGCACCTTCAGAAGGATGAAACACATTCTGGAGGGTTTTGTGCCTCCTGCGATTAACGTTAGTGTAAAGACGGATGATCAACTCTAGCGGCTGCATTCATCTACAGTAGCCTTGATGGTATCAGTCTAAATAGCTTGAAGTCAGGATAGAAAGGTGTTTTGAACATTGAGGTTGCATAGTGTTTACAGCTCTTGGCCTCTCTCACCACAACTGTTCAGCTCACGTGCAATGCTGTAGTTCAGTCTTTTGTGAACCGGCAGTTGGTCTCTAGTGCTTAAGCAACCAAAGACAGACGGTCAGGTATCCATGTAGGTTCATTTTTTTCACATACAATTGAAACTGTGTCCACTTGTATGCATCTTTTTTGTTACTGGTTTATATTGAAGTGTCGAAGACAATCGCTCTATGTAACTCGTCTGGGAAGGTTTTCTATTTTCCGTATTCCCCAGAAGAGAACATTCCCTGAGGTTTTCTCTCTTCCATTGAATGTGCCACTTCAGTTCTTCTTTATTAACGTCATTATATATCCTATGATACTGAGAATTCCCAGGCCTCCAAAGTTTTTTGGAACCGAGTCTCTAGTGTAAATTTACAGGCTGTGCCCGCTCTTCCATTGGATTAGTGGAGGCCCCAGTACTGTGTAGTCAGGTATATATGTGTACAGATCAAACCGCAGCTTTACAGACCGTATACTTCGGGCGAATGGTATCTAAGATGGTTGATTTTGTTGGAGCTTCGCCCACCGTCCACAACGAAGCGTTGGAGTTTCCACATGCGCCCAGACAACATTGCCGGTAAGGGTCCACAAAACCTGTTTTTTTCCACTATCTTGTGGGCAGTGTTTTTAATTTTAATCTAGCAACAATTTGTAGCTCATGAAGAGAAACTAGAAATCCTTAATTTTGGAAACGTTTAAACCACTCAGATTTTTTTTCTCTCTGTACATTTTCGTTATACGAATTTTTTCATCCTACTGACAAGTATCTCTGAGATTTTTTCTTCTTTCTCAATTCCGACCTGGACGAATTCAATCCCGTCAGATTTAGAGATTTACAGTCGTTTCAATTGCAAGCTTCAATCTTTCGCTCACCGTATCTCTCACCATTCTGGAATGGATCCTGGAAAGTTTTGGTCATGTTGATAATGATGATGCTGGATTCGGGTGGTGACTTCCTTATCCCCGAGGGTGGTCAACTTCATTGCGACCATCAGATAATCGATTTCCCATTCTTTTGATCCCCGGCCAAGTCATCTCAAACAGATATGGGAGGATTTCACCTGTGTCAGTGAATCACTGAACGCATACACACCTAACAGCCTGTATAATTGAAGAAGTCCTGTCACATTATTTATTCAATTCTTCACACGTCGAAGGTTGTAACCCTGAGCTATACTCGACGCTTTTGTAACATAGCTTTTGTATTTTGTAACGATAACCCATGGTTTTCAGCTGCTTCCGCCTTTGATCTATCCATACTTCCTCAACTGTTCCTACTTGAGGATGTTTGACATGTGACTGACTATGTTCACCTTTGCTTGCACAGGAAGGCCTAGAGGTCGCTCAAACTCAAAATTCTAACCTTCTACCTCAACTGCAGGTCAATGAAATGTAAGGAACCAAACTCACTGCGTTGATTGATGACCGAGTAACGATGGAGATGGTATATTTTACTTGAAGATGAACAGCTACTACTTCTACTTCTACTTCAGTGCGAGACAAGAGGGCAAGCAGAAGTGCTCTTACCAGTGCCTATGCAAGTCTGAATAGTCAGAATAGAACTTCACCCACGACGTGCACAGACGAAGTTCAACTTGAGATCATATCTACAAAATACCAGTACTGTTTCAAATCAGTCTTATGTCAAGAAAGGGAAGTAATTTCAGGTCACAAAAGAAACTATAATCAGTTTGGTTTTAAAATGTTTGTGAGAGATGTAGTCATGTCAGTCAAGGAGATAGCCGAGCCATTCATTTTGATTGCTGTCTCCGGTGATTGGAAATACATAGCTGGCGACTATGGTCGTGCCGACTGCGGGGTCGAAGGCTTGTTTAATTTCTATCTTAATTTATCAATTCAACCCTGAGCCCTATTCAAAGTGTTGTATGCGAAGCTTTTTTTTATTTGCGTTGCTTTATCTGGCTTTTTGTTTGACTGGCGTTTGAGTTTGCATTGGCAAAGGTGGCCTGAGCTCATGATACTAGTCCGGCATACTTGAATAGTATGTGTTGTGAAAGGGTGGTAGTCTCTTAAATATGTATACTTGTCATTTCGCCATGGATTAGGATGACAGATGTTGAGATTATGGCTCTTTAATAACAGTCAGTCTGACCGACTGAACCACACAACTGATTGTAGGGTTAGACAAAATATACAAGTCTAGCAAAGCAGGCAACTTCTGTAGCACCGTTGCGCTTGATTAGTATCTATGCAGAGTGTGAGGTACTGTACCCTAATGCAGTTAGTTACCCTCCTCAAAGATCTGCACTTTGAGCTTCTGCACTGTAAGGGATCCCGCAACAGTATTGTGCTAAAACGAATAAAGAAAAAAAGAAAAAAACTAGGTAAAACTGCACCAGGGTCCAAAACATTAGTGCTGGATTTAGGAAATGTGTCCCATCTGTACATGACTCCTGCCATTCATTGTAATACCTTCCAACCAATTAGGAGTCCCGCACTGTACTGTACAATAACAAGAAATAGGCCACCTCATCAGCAAATATCGTTGCCATTTGTACAAGCAAAAATACCAGAAGTAACCATTGTAACAAAGTGGTGAGGAAAGACTTCATCCATGAGAATGACTATTAACAACGTGAGATGAGTGAGATCATGCCTTTGTTTTAAATTTAAGTACGAATTTAAGTATGGCTCGTCATACAGTACAATAAATGAGAAAAGGCATTCCAATACAATATTCTCATATTCAATCATCCATTTCCATATTAACTAGTCCAGCAAATCTGCAACTTGCTAAATCTATGCATTTGCTCTGCCACAAATAAGGCTAGATTTTTCCAAAATTTCTTCCGTTTTTATTAAGATTATTTCCTTCAATAAATGTACATATTAGTGGTGGATTTGAGAATGTAGCACATTTATTGTCCTCAACCACTTCAGCTCATTACGAAGATCGCATTTGGGATCACAGCAATCTGCCCTCTTTCCAGACTTACAAATTTGCTATCCCGTAAACGAGTGTAATCAAAAGGATTTGCTGTGATTGATTGAACAAAAATTGAAAAAGACTGAGAAGACTAGATACACCTCAATTGGAACTCATAGCATATTCACATGAGCGGAGGGTGGCAATGCACAGGATCAACAGGAAGAAACAGAAAAACACTCCGTTAAATATTTAATCATTGCTTCTGGTCAAAATTCGCAGTTTTGGTGGGCCTTCTGCTCTACAAGCCAGCGCTGGAATCTAACAAATGTACACAAAACTGAGAGGGGGGGGTAAGTCACTAGCTATGTATGACATACAAGAGTCTTCTCTCTCAACCGCGCTCAAAAGCTCCATCTAGCATATACCATGATTTCTCAAGCTGGAAATCGAGGCTAACCCTAACGAAGTAATACGTCCTGCAGCTTCATTCTAACCGAAGTGGAAGCCACCGTGCAAAATGTGGAGCTCTGGTATTTACAACGCCCGAAGTGTAAGCAAGTAAAAAATGGCGGAATTAGCGACACTAACTTCCATCCGGCACAGAGCTGCTGTTCTCGTCGTTGAAGGCCTGGTTCTCGATGTCGTCGCTCTTCTGGTTTCGTTGGGCTTGCTGCTGGTTGACTTCATTGCCGTTGAACACTTTGACAGCACCTGCCACGTGTTGCGGCCAGAAGGAGGACCGCTTCTTAATCCTCTGGAGACGCGCCAGCAACTTGTCCGGGGCGATGGAGCTCGTGACCGTCACCTTCTGCTTCCACTGGTCGCACGTGACTCTTTGCACATCTGCACACGAAGTCGGTAAAAAAAAACATCGAATCATCAGCATTTAGTCCAAGCGTTTCCACAAACATTAACACCTGCATTACCCCAAAATATATATGGATACGGAACTCGCATTGCGTTCGAACACCCTTATCTTAAGCATCTTATTTACAAGACCATTAGGAGATAAAATTCGTCCAAGCCCATAATTTTCCCTCAGTGGAACTGGTCGTAATCCAAATTAAGACTCCTAGAACTGTGAATAAGACGGAGAATAGACAGCAGCTGTTCGTTCATGGCATACCGTCCAAGTCCAGGAGCTGCTCCTTCACCTTGTCTTCGCATTTCTCGCAGCACAAGGGCACCATGAAGTGCAGCGTCTGTGGAACCACACGAACCAATTTCGAGGTTAGTGTCGGTGAACATACTCATTATCTATATATATGATGGGGAGTTTCAGAGCGCCGACACTGGGACATTCACGTGCACAAACAAAAATTAGTGTGCATTGTAAGGTAATTCGACAGCTGGGGCCAGCCATGGCTTGCTTACCTGGACGTGCGTGCCATTGCGCGGCTGCAGCACCCCAGCGCGGGCGGAGCTCTGGGCTTGTTTGTGATTGTGGTTGTGGTTGTGCCCTTCGACGGCAATGGCGTTGGGAGTGGCGCCATGGACGAAGTACTGAGCCTGGTAAGGGTACATGGCGCCCCTGACTGCAGCGGTCCCGTCCGGCGCTACCATGCTGGCGTAAGGCACGGCGTGGGGTTGCATGTAAGGATTGCGTCTATAGGTGAAGCCGTCGTCCGCGTAGATGAGGTAGGGATTGGCAACGCTATTGGTGTTGTGGTTGTTGAGTTGCTGCTCGTTGATACGCCTGCCTGCAGCTGCGCGGTATTGCGGGTGCACGATCCATGTAGGCTCACTTGGGCCATAGAACAGCTGCACTCCAACCCAACCATCCCACGCAACAACAATTCAGTACAACTCTCCTTCCCAAAGCCACAACGCTGCTTTCACAGAGCTACCCCACCAGCCGGAATGCATTTCAATGAGAAGCCGAGGGACATACCTCAGTCATGGTCATCATCTTCGCTCCAAAAAGCAGCTGCCTCGGATTGAATCGCTCAAAAGTCCAAAACCAGTGCGGCTTGAACACCAATGGCAACCTATAGACAGGCTCACTCCGCGCTCCGTAACGTAGCGAGACGAAGGGCAATGTCCACTGAGCTGGATGTGAGAGAAAAATGAGCAGGAGGCGAAATGGAGAGAGTGAGAGAGCAGGTGGGGAATTGAAAAAGAGAAGAGGTAGTGCGGGAATTGCGGAGGGAAGCATGAGGGATTATATAGAGCCGCCGGGGGGATGGGGGAGGACGGACCGTTGTGGGGACAGGCAGAGGGCGCAACGGCAGGGAGGGTGGTGAAGTGGGAACTGGGGAGGACTGGAGCAGTGGCCTTGGAGTTGAGGATTCCCAACGGAACTCGGCCGGACGCATGCTCTGCCGCAACAGCCCCTTTTGCAACGGAACTCCTGTGAAAGCGATCTCTGCTCCTCCCCCTTTGGCATCTGCCCGCCGCTGCCGTCACCTGGTCTGTCTGCCCCTCTGCCTTACAACCGTTCCTGTCAGCTGATTTGCACACATAGGAATGGAAAAATATATAAAGAAATATATATACATACAAATTATCTACTGTATGTATGTATGTATGTATGTATGTATGTGTATATATATATATATATATATATCCTAATTTTATAACATTATATAAATAATATAGAAAAAAATAGCTTGAGTTTTGAGTATTTGGTTCAAGGACGACAAGAAAAAAAAGTGAATTTTTGGCCTTTTTGTAGAGTATATGTTATGATACATTTAATATGATTTGTAGGCATGTTTTTGAGTTTTCTTCCAAAAGACTCTAGAATGTGGGTTTTGTTGGTTTGTAGCCATGTTGAGTCGCATGTGAATGGTTGAAGCCCTTCATCACAACAGTTTTGGGATATGTTGGAAATTGTTTCAATTTTTCTACCCCATGATAGAATTGAGGGGCATAATGAAATTGGGTTCCTTGGATTCACATCCGAGCCTCTTTAGTTGAGGAGTTTCAATTTGCACGGGGTTAATGATTTTGTCATTTTGATGGTTATGAGCAATGTATGCTAAATTGTAAGTGCTAATATAATATAAATGTGTACTTCAATGAAATGTTCAAAGTATTCGTCCTTTTTTTTATGAAATTTTAGGAATTCATGAATTTTTATATTTTTGTATGTTTGTTATTGGAAACAAATGAGATAACAAATATCAAAGAAATAAATTAGAAATTGGTTGTTTATATTATAGAAAAGCCACAATTATCTACCAATTATTTTATGTGCCATCCTTAGAATCTTCTAAACAATACTCTCAACAATGTTGTCACATTTTAGTTTTGTTTGTCAAGAACGTCGGCATGAAGTTTAGAATGTAAAATGTTCAATAAAAACCATTGCAAGTTTTCCTAAATATCATAAAAACTCAAAGCCTATTTGCCTACTTGGATCTTGCAACACCTTTTTTTGCATGACTAAAATGAAAAAATCAAGGGAAATAACACATTTGTATAAAATGAAATAACACATTTGTATAAAAATGAAAGTAGGAAAAATCCAAAACAGTTTGGCTTCTCAAATTTAACAATTGAGGTCTCAAAACTTCAATAAGTGATCCAGAGCCCTATTCACCTTGTACTCTATTCTTCAATAAACACACCGTTATACAACATCCTTGTGATGTGATACAACAGAGTGTCATAATACAAGTACAGCAGGGTTTTAAACTAAGTATTTCAGGTTTGCCGGGATGCCAGGGTTTGGTAAGAGAACGGATGGTACTGAATCAAAAACCTTGAAACTGCCAAGGAGCTCAGTATTGTTAGAATTAAATGTTCCTTTTGTATTTTTTGGTATTTTAGCACGCTATTTGTATTTTTTTGTGTTTTTTGTATTGATTTTTGAATTTTTTGAAGGACCCTTGGGGGATGGAGATGACAAGATGTTACGGTGATGTGAGGTAAGGAGGGTCAGTCCATGGGCATTCCTTCCGCACATGTGGAAAGATGGGCTACCTGGCTAATCACTTGAATGATATTTGGCCCTTGTACTATTGCTAATAGTCATTTGTGCCTTGATTGGGGTGGGGATTAAAGTACTCCACTTTCGTGTTGATGTGCCACATCAAAACTATGAGCCCTCCAAGTGCCCCTTAATTTGCTATTCTCTTAAAATATATTAAGTTTAGACAAGATACATAAGAACTCGCACGGTTTTTTTTTTTCATTTTTTAAGAAGTGTCAAAATGGCAATTTAAAATGTTATAGTGGTGCTTCATATTTCAACATTCATCCATATATTGGATAGAAAATATCACATTAGCACATATTACATGTTTATAATTTGGTTTTCATTCACAATTTGGTAATTTCATCCAAGTTTTTTTTAAAGTTTGAAGCTTTTTGGGCAATTTCATCCAAGTAATCCATTTTTTTCCTATAGGCTTGGTGCCCGTCAAAAAAAACTGATGCAATTTTTCCCCAAATAACCAAAAAAAGAAACCTTGATTAGAAGTGTGTATGATGTATGGCTACCTTATATGACTTTCTTATTGTACAAGCACTAAGGGTTACAAAAGTATGGATTTAATAAGGTATTCAAACATGAGTAGACATAATCAAGCACTGTGCCACAGTTTTTTATGATTTTTTGGTGTTGTACACCATCATGATTGAATGATTGCCTTGTTTTCATTAGAACTCAAGGCTTTTAGCCATCATTGCATTCAAAGTTTTGGCTTGGGAAAAATAGGTTGTAAGGTATTTTTCTTATCTCAAAGTATAAGTTTAAACTTTTGTTGGGGCCCTTTGAAAGGGATTTGGAGGGGGCATTTAAAGGGTTCATAATTTTGCGAATGCTTTTGCTCTTTTAAATCAACTAACTGCCTAAATTGGAAACTAAAAGTGAGCCATCTATGCCCTGTGTAGATTTTAAGCTTTGATAGAAGATGCATTGTGTGCATGGGTGATGATGTTGTGAGGGTGGTGGGTTGGTGGCCATGGCATTGTTCCCTTAGCCCAAGCCACCTTAAAAGTGGTAATCTGTAAATATTTACCACTTTTACCACTTTTGAGGTTGGCGGTTTACCACTTTTAAGTCTTTGGATCAATATAGGGAATGCTAAATCATGACGAGGGATACATGAGCCGTGAGCCGTGCCTAGATTTATAATCAAAATATTAAATTTTACCTGTATTCGTGCACATAGGTCCTTATAATTGTGCATTATAAACATCTTTCTCTTGAAAAACTTGCTATTTTAAAAGTTTTCTATTGATTTTGAGCTCATAATTGGTGTCCATTTACAAAATCTTGGCTCACCGCTCATGGGCTCATGGTTTTAATGCTCACAAAATAGCATTGTCCGGATGGATACACCACTCATGTATGAGGTTCACCACTTCTTTGCGGATGTTCCCCGTTCCACCATTCCCCACTTCTTTGCAAACCATTTTTAGTCCAAGATGACATTTGCCAAACTGCCTTGTGTTGAAATTTGCCTAGCCATCACTTCAAGTATACAATGTTTGAATTGACATGTCCAAATTGACTAATTGTGTTTGAAGTGACAAAGATGTTCAAAGTGACAAAAAGATGTCTAAATTGACAAGGTTCCTTTGTAGTGTCAAATTGAGATGGACCACAAAGTCATGCACACATCATACTTGAAGGGGGGCGGTTTTGCTACTGTGTTTGACAATTACAAACACAAGACATTTGAGGCTGGTTGAAAGCTTGTCAATTAGCAATCTAAACCTTGCTTGATTAGAAGGGAGGTATTGCCACATTATTCTCAAATGGTGCATTTGTGGAGTTTGACTTTTCCATTCTTAGATAGGAGAAAGACAAATATAGCAAGTCTATCACCAATTTTTTTTGAAAAGTGATCTGCAGTTCTAAAATATTTGCACATTTAATATAAGCTTGTGGGCACCAATACAAATGACAAAATGATTAAAAGTGGTTGTAAATCCTTTTAACTCTTACCAATTACCACTTTTAAGCTAATTGTGGATAAAAGTGGATTTACCACTTTTAAGGTGGGTTGCCTTAGCCCTTAACTAAATGTAAATAGGTCCTTTGCACATTCAAATTTTGTTTTTTTATCCACTCAAATATTTAGAACCATGTTTTGTTGTTTTCAAACATCTTTGTATTGTAGCAGCCCTATTAATTTCATTTTTTGTTTTTCTCTTTACTTGCCAAATACATGAGTTGTAGGTTGAATTTTTTCAGCCCACCTTGAATTTTAGTAGTGGGCAAGTTGCAATACTTTCTCATTTAAGTTTAGTATTTTGTTTACAAGATTTTTCTTGCCTAAGAACTTTTAGCTACATGCATGGCAGCTTATTAGGTTATAAATGGCAACTTTTAAGTTTAGTTCATATATTCTTTAGTTGTGTGAATCGGTGATGTCTAACATCAATCTTCAATAGTTGTTTTATTTTGTTAGTTATAATGCTAAAATTGGACATTTGCAAAGTGTACACTAACAGTTTTGTCAAGAAGCCACTAAAAGACTATTTAGTACATTTGTACAAGCACCAAACCCTGCCATGACACAATAACTACAAGTAGTTGTTTGAGGGAAGGCAAGTGAATAGAAAGCGTATTTACACTTTGCATTATGGCTAGGTGGGGGAAATCAAATGTGATTGATGGTGCTCAAGTTGTCTTAATCTGAGGTCCCATTAGCGGCATAGCAACACGTCAAATTGCACCTCTCCTCAAAAGCAATTTTGCATCTTGAGACTTTGGCTAATTTTAAAGATTTCCTCTTTGTTTTTACAATACAATTTTAACGCAACTAGATTTGAGATACAAATTTTGCAAAATTTAACTAGATTTATTACTGCTATATTGTAGTTCTCAAAAAAATTATTTGAAAATATATATTGTGGTTCAAAAAGTACAAGTATTGTATTTACCTAAAAATTTGACTTTTTTAACACAAAAATAAACCTTCAAAAATGACTTCAATTAGTAAGTAGTACAAATCACAAATAATCACCACAACTAGAGTTTAGTAATTCAAAATGAAGAGAAAGAAGAGTTCTTGTGAAATTTTTTTGATTTCTAATATGTAATCATTTTCGAAGGAAAATTTTAATTACTTGGTTTGTTTTTTTATTGATGAAAATTTGATAAATACAAGAGTACAGTAGGGACATGATCTATGGCATCATTAAAAGCTTTTGTTGATGTGTCATTAGTGGATTCTTTTTTTGGTAGCACTTAATAACACACCTCTTCACATTAACACATTATCTGTGAAAATGACACAGGGCATGTGGAGATGTCATAGGTAATTTTGTTGCAAATCCAAAAGTGTACCATCAAAATTACGCACTACAATACATCCACCATTGCTTATGGAGGTTGATATACATTTGTCAAAGTCTACTATAATTTGATTATAAGAAACTACGCAAGCATGCCATGAACAAGCTCATGTAACTACCTTAGTGGAAGTAATTTCATGACATGGTGAATCAATATTATTCATGAAAAAGGTTATTGTTCATAACAATATTCACACCCACAATTATTGAAGTTTACATTGCAAATGAGAAACCTAATCCAATGGTGTAGCTTGGAGTTTTGGTCAACATCAAAATAAAAATTCACATGCCAATATGATAAATTTACAAACACAATGTTCATTTGTGAATTGTATAAATCCCTAAAACTCTTCTTTGTATCTATTTTATGATTCAAAGAGCACAAACTCTTGTTTAACCTTAATAACTAGATTATATTTTTGACAGACAACTGTTATTTAATGACTTTAAAAAACAAGCATGAGAAGAAAGAGCTTCAAAGAAACTGACCACAAGTAGAACTTAACATTCTGAAACTAAAAAGAAAATTTCGTCTTGCTAAAATAATTGGTTTTTGATGCATTACTCAAATTTAGATGGGATTTTTGAAAAAAGCTGATTTCAAGTGTATTGATGAAATCTAGTAAGTGCGATAGTGGACCCGACCATACTGATATGATTTGTTGATGAAAGTTAATATATCATGTTTAAGATTTATCATTTGACTGTTCTTCTTGATTAATTTTAATAATATATTTTCACATTTTGGATGGATTTTTACACATGAGGTACGTGAATTGTGCTATGTTTTCAAATCATTTCCGTTAATTCTATATTTCTGAGATGCAATTTGAATTCTCATAGCTTGTGGACAACATTTGAATAGATTTTGTTGTTTTCTTGGAAAACCTGACAAGTGAAATGAATGTAATAAATAAAAGACTGTAACCTAAAAGTGACGTGTAGTCCATTTTTTGGACAATGTTTAAGAATCATAATGATGTCTTCTATTTGTTTATAAAAAATAAGTCTTGATTCTTGTGCTAGCTAAGTAACACTTGAATTGTGAAAATACTATTAGACTTAATTTCTACTCATATTTTACAAATAGAGGGTTGGAAGTATGTGAGGTCCAAACACGTGTCTTTTGAAATTCAAAGAGTGTCCTTTAAAAATGGGCTTTTCTATGGATTTGTTTTTTTAATTATCCACATCACAAATTACAATTACAAATTCACTAGAAATAATCATATCCTATAATTAGCAGTGTTAAAGATGTAAATCATTTGAGAAGGAAGTCAAAATTTTGGAATACAATGTTTATTGACAAATTTGGGTGGTTTCAACAAGGGATCAAACCTTACTAAGGTAAATCTAAGTTCAAACTACAAACTCTCCTTTAAAACCCATACCAATTTATTTTTCTTTATTATCATATGTATTGTATCTTGAAAACAAGTCAACATATGAATCATTGCATGTAGGGATTAAAGTGGGAGGATGTTATTGTGTTACTCTAGGGACTAAAAATAGGATAAAGAGAATAATTTTTAATAGGACCCATATAAAATTGTAGGTAACTAGATAAGTAGGCTAGATTTGTTGAAACTAAATGTTATTATTGACATGTTTAGACTTCTAATATTATTTCAAAATAGTGCGAGGTTCTTGAACACAATACATGATGGCAAACAACTTCAGTTTTGTTCAAAGATTGGTGATCATTGACATTTTAGTCAAATCATAGAGTTATCTCATTTGCTAATAAGTTTAACCATACGTGTGAACAAACAAATCGTTGATGATAAGAATTACCATAGGAAAATTATTTAAATTTTAATAGTACTTCTACCAAATAGTTTTAAAAACACCACCCAAATTAATAAAAGAGACCAATTCAAGTTGGAATTGTCAATCACTTTGAGTACAAGTAGTTTGATGCACATTTAGGGACTTTGAAGGGAATTGCATAACACAATCAACTAATTGAGACTACATCCAATGCTTGCATAGAACATAATAAGTGTGAAATAATATAGAAGCAATATAACCAATCAAATCAAGAATTGATCTTGAATTTATTCATTTTCAGGTACAATAAGAAGACTCTTCTTATTCTATATTGACCAACGGACACGTTTCTACATGTTCATAATATTTTGTGAGTATACCCTTCTTTTAGGCTTGTATACAAAATGATATGTAAAAGTTGTGAGTTTGCAATAGTATCACTTGAAACCCATGTTGTTTAATTCCCATTCAAACATACTCAATACAAAAACTATCTAATGTTAATTGATTGTGAAAACTTTCTTGGCATGCCAAGAACAAAAGAAAGTGCAAGAACATAGGAGGAAAAGAACCAACAAACCCAATTATAGGAATCAATTTTATTTTTCTTCACTTATCTTGTGTCCAAATAGTCTTCATTTTCCTATCTTTTTCCCAAAGGACGCATCTAGACCGGTTATGCAATGTTTTGTGAGCAAACAATCAACCAACAAGCAAGGAGATCTAAATAACAATAAAATGTCCAAAAAATTGGTTAAAATGTGAATCAACCAAATAAAAGTTGGCTATATTTTTGGGAAGAATTCTAATTATGGTATAAGCATATAGTCAAATGTTTTTTGCATACACTAAAAAACCGGTTGAAAATGAGAAATGTAGGATTTTTATTAATGAAGCTCAAAATCTCCCAAAACATTGCCATTAACTCTTAAACACCCCATGGATATAATAGGTTAACAAGAATATTTAATTTAGGATCTCAAGTAGCTCACTAGAATTGCATCAATCAATAGTCCAACTTATTTGTTAATCCCAAATATAATAAAAGTGTGAATCCATTCCAAATACAAGAAAAAAAACCTTGTAATATATTGGCCGCAAAGGGTCTTTTAGACGTTAAGGGTTAACCCCTCATTGCCTAAGGGGACGGTTTCTATCCTCTAGCAATCTATCACTACAACTTGAAGTGCTGCAACTTTTGCATTTATTATCCAAACTTAGTAAAATTTGTTGGCAAAGTTGCGTATACTATTCCAATTTTTACAATAGACTTTTCAAATCAATCTAAGAGATATTGAGTTTGTGAAAGCCATTCAAAGTTCACAAGGTCAATTTGAGTTCACCATGGTGCATTATGATAGTTGCAACTTTGAGGGCTTGTATCTTTTTCATCAAATGTTTGTTTTCAATAAAGTTTGTTTGATTTTGTATGTTCCCCTTAAAGTCTAGTATTTGTGGTAAGATTCTCATGTCAATCCAAGTTTTCTTGAATATTTAGGAGCAACTCAAAGTTCAAAATCCACACATTTTTTCATTACATTGAACTTTGGTGGCTTATAACTTCTTCATATAAACTTTTTTAGTATATGTTATTGGAAAAGTTGCGCATACTAGTCTAGTTGTTGTGGTTAAAATTTCATATCAATCCAATAAGTTGTGAGTGAATTGGAAGCATTTTAATATAGGGAGGTTTAGCCATAGATGTGAATTTTTGCTAGTTTTTTCACTATTTTTTGACATTTCAAAACAATTTTGCAAACCAAACAAGTAAGTTGATTGATACTTTCTCTCACTAATGTGTTTGTATATTAGTTTGAATCACTTTACATTTTGATTTTTTTTCATTTAAGTAGGTTTGGAAATGAAATTTCACCTCCAAATGTATTTTTAGGAAAATTTTAGCATCTTTTATTAGCACAAACATTATAATCTTCCAATCTATATGGTCAAATGACCCCAAATTTGATCCACATTATTTACAACATGCACACTACAAGATTGTACAGTTGAGATTTTCATGCTCCACTGGCATTGATACTTACAACACTTGTAAAGCAAGGATGCCCTAAACCCTCTTTGAATTTGGGCAATGAGGGGTTAACCCTTGAGCTCCCGAGAGACATTATAATGTCTCTCAAAAAAACTAGGTCAACTCAATTTTGACCAATATAATCTCATTACACATTTGGTGAAACCATTTTTAATTGAGT
This sequence comes from Ulota crispa, assembly GCA_963920765.1. Lineage (NCBI taxonomy): Eukaryota > Viridiplantae > Streptophyta > Bryopsida > Orthotrichales > Orthotrichaceae > Ulota > Ulota crispa. The sequence continues at coordinate 1,995,202 of OY987243.1, forward strand.
CCAACGTGATGAAAACACTTTCCACTAACAATTCATATGGTCCCAATCTTGTGAATTGTATTTTTCAATCCACAAGGGTACTTTGATTGCACACAAGTCAAGCTTTTTTTGTTTCAACTCTGGGCGATCAGGGTTAACCATTGAAGTGTCCAGGTAATTGAATTGGCATTGCAAAATTAGTACTGGCACGATTTGCTGGGAGAGTCAACCTCCATCAATGCCTGTGCTTCACATGAAAATTGGCACTGATCAACATCAGCACTGACTTTTTCTTCAAACGATTTTGAGATTTAGCAAGTTTAAGGTATTTAACAAAAGTCAAGCTGCAGATCCCTCTATGGATTGCAGCACTCATGGCAATATCGAAATAACCTTGAAACTGATTCTTACTAGACCTTGAGTCCTTGACCTTGTGCAAAATAGAGCCTATAAGCCCAATATTGAATTTAATTGTAGCAAATGATAATTATATAATTATTGATTCATTGAGGAAGCCAAATAATAATGTAAGACAACAAAGTTTCCAACAACTTTGTTGGAGAATAAATATTATCCTTAAGGTTTTTTTTGCAGTTTTTGAGTGAAAAAAATGACATATCAGACGTGTATAACATCACAAACAATGTCAAGAGTCCAGAACACTAGATTTGGAATTTCAACAAGATGACCTACAACCACGCTACGACCTAGTTTCGCTTTAACTACTAAAGCATTAAGCTCAATTTTTCACCAAAACTGCTCCAAAATGGCCATCCCTAGTACAAGTACCAAAGTTTAGAAAAATATTTTTTTGACAAATGTAGTCGTAAGATCTTGTACTACACTAGTATCAAAAAACGTGTAAAGAAAAGTTTAGGAGTTTTCACCATGTAGATTGCTAGATATTTGAGTTTGAATTGACAAAAAACCATTTTTTGCCCTTGCAAAAATCCGGGCAGTTGCGCTTCACAAGGTCATATTTGTATGAAAAAAACTCCAAAATGGTTGTAGCAAGTTGGGTACACACTGGAATATTTTCAAATCAATTGGAATTGTAAAACACATGGAAAAACAATAGTAAGTAAAAAGTAGTAGAGAATGAGTCAAACCACTAAATTGTTAAGAACTTAATTATGGAAATGAAAATTTCCAATCCCAATGGTTATAATGTTGTGATAAACCATCTACATCCTCTAGTTTTTTTTTTTTTTTTTTTTTTTTTTTTGGTTTTAAAAATATTGAAATATGAGTAAATTAATGGACTTCAAAGTTTATTTTAGAGTAAAGAATCCATAACCTCCCGCAAACAAAATCTTCTTATAAGTTTCATCTCATTGATCAAAATGGAATGATTCAAAGCTTCCCAAGTGTATATAAATCTAAAGAACCAGTTTCAAAAAATAAAATTCAAAATATGTAATTTCTATAAAAAAAAAATTGGCTATTAGTTAAGCAAAGAAAACTACATATCATGCAATAACTTTTGAACCATGAAGCTAAAAATTATGAAATTTGTTGGGCCTTAAAGCTACTCCTTGAACACATCATATGTGAAAATTTCAAGAAAAAAAAAATGAAAATCCTAGTGGTAGTGAGCTACCCAAAATTGTTAGGTTGCCAAAAAAAAAAAAAATTCAGTGACTTAGGGGTTAAAAGCAACCCAAATGATTTTGTCTTCGACACCTAAAACCATGTGTGCAACTTCCACACCTGCAGAAAAAATGAGTTTGAATTCCAAGTTGTGAAGGTTTTGAAGGTTTTTGATGTTTTGAAGGTTTGAACGCGGTCATTCAAATCCTATTTGCTACGAGTTTGACCGCATACGGATCAACTAAGTTGCCACATTTCCAAACATCATGTGCAAGTTCAATTGGCATTTTACCATATCTGAAAGTTTTGTTTTTGTGTTTGTGTTTGTACATTATGAAACAAAATGATGACTATTGCTGAAAGAAATTCACTTACTTGTAAGAAAAAATAAGATTGTTTTGATTTTTATAGCACTAGATAAAAGCACATTTTTATATGTAAACTCTTGATATATTTTTAAGTGGAAAGTCTATAGACTGATACGTTAGTGGCATTGAAAAATGTTTTCTGAGATTTTTGAGTGATTTGTTTCATTACATCATAAACACTCAACTGTAGCCTTTGATTCAAATTACTATGACCATGTTAACAAAAGACTTTGCAATCTCAACCAACACAATTTTTACTTATTTCTACCAAAAATGAAGCATAGACTGAGATAAAGTTATTTATTAGTTAAAACTTTCAAAATCTATTAAAATAAAAAATACCAATGAAAAACACTTTTTGATTTGGATTTTAACTTACAGAGCTTGCAAGTGTTAAGATTTACAAACTATTGAGAATTCTTCAATTCTTTAAATGAAGAGTAAATTTCTCTTTCTTAAGATTATTTTTTGCTTTATTTGAGTCAAATAGGCATGAATCCATATTTTAAACATCACACTTAAATCTAATTTTTGGATGTATGGAACTTTAGAGATTTAGGGTTAAAGTGTTAAAATTTCAAATGCCAATATAGTCCACATTTGACTAATAAATGAGCAAAATAAAATTCTAAAAGTTAAAGCATTTATGATTTTTAATTAGATCAGTCCCTTGTTCCAATTTTAAGCATTATTGTCTACAAACGCTAGAAAGTCATAGCAAGTGTAACATGTGGATGAATAAAAAGAATCAAATCTATGCATGCATGGAGTATAGGATATAATTGCATTCATTATTGTTCTAAATTAGAACTTTGGGTCCTTAAGGTATTAGTTTTGGACATCTCTATTATCAGGATAAACATTCATCACCACCAAAAATGGTGTTGGTTTAAAAGCCAAGTTACTTGTTTGTCCCACCCAAGCAAAGTATTAGTATGTCAACTTTCTAACCAATCAAATGTCTCCAAGTATGTTAGAGCAAAATAAAAAGAATCCTCATTTATAAAATATCACAATTATTGTAGAAAAAATGTTTCTTTTTAGCAAGACTTTAGCTCTTCCAATTTTTTCTTAAGAGTGACATGTGAACATTTATAGTCATTGTGGATTAGTTGTTTAGGACACATTTACCTTGTAGTGACAAGCCCAAGCTCAGTGCCAAATCCATATTTTTATAGGATTGTAAAAGACTAAAAAAATTTAAAAATGCTTGACGTTTCATACAAAAAGAATTGTTAGACCTTTAGCTCCCATTAGAGTAAAGTTCCACTTTTGAGACATTAAAACTTTAACAAAGTGACGCCCTCCAAGCATTTTTGATGATGAGAACTCAATACTAGGGACAATTTGAAGCTAAAAGTCCCAATACAAACCTTCCAAGATTTTGAAACTCGAATGGAAATTCAAAAATGGCAGTTGTAAATTGTATTTGGAGGAGCAAACAAATTTTGACCGTGGGTCCCATCATTGTTTGAGCACTTTTTCATCCAACCATAAGAAATGCCAGGATTTTTCTCAAATGATCTCCAATAGACTACATTGAATGAGGAGCATTTGCACAAACAACAAGAAAGCACTTGTCACACTCTCTTTAGTGCTATTCTAGGTTTCAAACCCAAAAAGAAACCATCACATTAGTTTCTTTGAGGAGATTACTAAAAATAAGTGTAGAAGTAAAAAATGTGAATGATTGTGATTCCTACTTTCATTGCAGCAAACTAGAGATCTTTTAGTAGTTATATTCTCAAAACAATATTGTAAGAACATTGTCAATGCATGTATCAAATGCACACATGGAATAAGGTGGGTATTATGTTAAAATTGCGGCATGAAAATTTGATGAGTTTTTTTAAGTGCATCATGCTCCAATGTAGGTGCTATAAAAGAGCAAAATGGCACTTTTTGTCACTGTAACAATCTCCTCATTCAAGGTAAATTGTTTCCTTTATGCGCCTTGAATCCCTTTGTTGTTGCCATGAAAAGTGGACAAAACCCGATTGTGTAACACACAAATGTTTAAAAAATTCAAAATATTTTGTGTGGGAATTTTTTTTGAAATGCACACTACCAAGAAAACAAGGAGCACTCTTGTATCAAATCAACATTTCTTACTCCCAAAACTTGCACATAACACTTTTTTTTGCTTGAGTTCTTTATCTGACATAGCATTGAATCCAACATTGCATTGAAGATGTTTTAAAACAATGCTTACATAGGCCTTTGGAGGTCATGCCAAGTTGGTTTGGATCAAACCCAAGTAGCTGGAAACACCAGAAGACATCAAGTACCACTTGGTGTGGCCCTTCATCAAGTTGGCAATTGTCCATTGGACCCTCTTTGACATGTACATCCAAGTTGTACTTCTACTTGGCCTTCATTTATCATATTTTCATTTGTTAAGCAACACACCCCATGTAAGAAAAAAATGGATAGAACCAACCAATGTCTAGGGAGAATTGGCATTTAGTGTATTGTTCAACCGGTTGGAATTGCAAAAAAGTAGGTTGAATTTTGAAAGTACTGGTTAAAAATTTGGTTTAATTTCACCCAAAAAAACTACTTATAGTATCTTACAATACAAATATAGAAAACACCCCTTGCAGTTCAATGTTGAAAAGGAGAAATGCTAAATTTAGCCGGTGAAGTCAAAATTTATCCCCAAACTTTGGGACCATCCTTATATGCACTCTCTTCCATAAAACTAGTTTGTAACTGTAATTCTTTTTAAAATGATGGCAAGTGCAATGTTCTTTTTGGAGAGATTTGAGAACTTGTACACCATAATTAACTAACTAACAACCTCCATACTTAAACATAGACACACTGAAAAAATAGAGGTCAAATTAGGCTTGTATGGTTTAGTTTAGAAGGATGTACATTACATTTGGAGCTTTTTTGATCATTATAACCATATTCAATCCATACTTGTCTAGATTTAGCTATTTTTAATACATACATGTGAGCAAATTTCTCTAACAACCATGATTGTGTATCCATGAGGTCATCATCTAAGAGGAGAAGGGTCCAAATTTCTATTATTTCCTCCATGTAGTTGAAGTTCCAAAAAAACATTTGAACTATTGTTTACAAAAAGGTATAGGAGGCCAAAGTTGATTGGTAGGTGTTTTGAATCCATGCTCCTAGTGTTGGACATTTAGTAATGAGTATTGAAAATTCTTTAACAAGTATTTATTTATCTATTGTTTAGACTATCATTAGGGAACCTATATGAACACATCCCAGCTCTTAAGTTTGTCCTAGAATATAAAAGAAAGTATGATGAACAAAAATTGAATGAATTTCACCGACAACCACATTTGTGTACCCCATAAATCTAATATTTTAGCCTCATGTAGGCAAATTATACATGAACTCTATGAAGTCCAAGAATGGCAATTGGATATTGAGTGCAAAAGTTTGAGATCTCAAAAACTCCTAATAAATCTTTTAATTTTATTCCCTAGTTTTGAAGATTGCTGTAGGGTACAGGTTTTGGAAGATGTACATGGTAATGGACATCTTTGTCTTTGAATGTTGAATGCAAAATCTGTATCACAATACGTGAATTCTTTTCATGCAATCTCAAAATTGATGACCGCTACAATCACAATGGATATTCTCATTCCAAAGATGATCCAAAATAAAGCTCAACCAAGAATAAAACAAGTATCTAGTACTCATAAATGGACAAGTAGCAATTGATAAGATGGTTAGTGTAAGAGATTGGATCGATTTCTAAAGGTTTTAGTATCCTCTACCTTCTAGCTTCCTATTGGATCATCCTACCTTGTAAGGAAGGATCTTGATGCCAACACAATCTTACATAATAGCAAATGAACAACCCAAAATAACAAAGCTTACCCTTCTAATGCACATTTATGGTAAGATAGGATGATCCAAAAGCAAGAGCTTGTTCTAATGAAATATAAATTCTTGTTGGGGGGATGGGCAACAGTAGTTGCAAAATGTTCGAGTGTAGGAAATGGAAAGTGGAGCACGGATTTGGAAAATCTACCAATCACCTCCACTAACTTCTACATAGAACATTCAAGAATCATTGTAAAAGTTCACCTAAATTAAGAAAAGCAAATTAATGCTCCTAGAGAGTACCATGGTTATGAGAGAAATTTGAAACAACTCTTTCTAAACAACGGGCTCCCAAATCCCAACCACTGCCATGAACAGCATTTCACACCAGGCCTTCATCTAGTTAGTGTACATACCTTGAAAAGCTCTAGCAGCTATGAATGTTGCACACCAGATAACTTGGTATGAGAACAATGAACCTACTTCCACCCATAGTTCTCCAAATGAACATTTAGACTGATAAGTACCGCAACTGCTCTAAAAAGGAAAATTAGCTTCAAGCAAGACAATGACAAACTATCAAAACTGTGTCATACATGTTTTGCTACGCAAACTTTGTACTCCTTACAGCCAAAACTAGACAACCTTCAGCTATATAGAATTCCCCTGGTGCAAGAGAAAACTAGAAACAATTTTAACCACCTCACAAGCACGTACAGACTCCGACATTACACCAAAAATTGCTCACAAGCGCCAACTCCAACTTCCTTGCTAGCGTATAGCAACCCAACTCATTCTCTTTGAATTCAGTCTCATAAAGATTAAATACAAACTCAAGAACAAAATAGGAAAGACCCCCAAAAAAATGCAAAACTTCATGAACCGTCAAGGTTTTTCAATACTTTCAAGGTTAAGAATGACAAGATAGCCATCCATCCTACATGAAGGCTACAATAAGCACTACGCAGCTGCACTATACACAAAAGTTAGACTGAGAAAAAACATTCATGGGAACTAAAGTAAATGGCACTACCAACACGCTTAATCCTAAGAAAAATGGATGTGCTTTGTTTCCAAAGAATATGCTAGAGCAGAGTTTAAATCACATCTATCAAAAATTATGTCACGGAAAACCCTTTCAAAATTAAAAAATAAATAAATTGTGCAGGTGTGTAAATCCAGCAACTCTTGTAAACTATTTAGCTTCTCACATTCTGTGTCAGCTTTGCATGCAACACAGAACCTTCTTTTAGTATGTCCTTAGCATCAGTGTCCATGCCCAGCTTTGTAAGAGGCGCCGCTTGCATGAAGAACCTCAAGTGGATCACTCTTTATATGTTGGGTACTCCCCATGCGGCAATGAGGTATTTTTTAAAAGGCTATATACTTCTTATGCAGAAATAAAAGGGCCTCTATAATTATATAATTTGACAAATTGACTTATATTAGGGCACTTTATAATTACTTATATGGCCTAGGAGATTCCAATTTTTCTCATGCTTTTTTTTTTATAAGAAAAAAAACAAATTGTCAAGCAAAGACAACCAAATGTTTTCAATAAGAGGTACCAAAGAAGCATATGAATATTTGATGGTTGAAATTTAATATTGTAAAATAAATTGGTTTTCTTTTTTACATACTATTTTTTTTGTTAAGACATTTTGATTGGTGTTCGGATTGGTTGGTGCCCGGATTGGTATTAGATTTTAAATTTTTTTCACGTCTTGTTTTTTTTGTTTAGACCCTAGTTATGGCACCTTTATTTACACAAAATTTTGATATTTATTTCACTCCCCATTGTTTTGTTAAACATTATTGTTGGACTTAAATTTATATTTGGATTTGACACCCAATTTTTTGCTATGATATAGGCTATAACACTTTGGTTGGTTTTAAATTTTGATTTCTTTTCACTTCATATTATTTTTGTTAAGTCACTTTTGCTTTGACTTTTTATCTCATACAACTTGGCCCCTCAAATACCTAGCTACCTGTACAAACCCATACTAAATACAGTCTTGTGCATAGAACAACTCCAAATTTTGTGTTTCTGTATTAGTTGTAAAAAAAACTAACCCCTTAGATTTGTAGTGTATTTATATTATTTATATTTGATTTAGAAATTTGAATGTTTTCTTCTTTATTTGTAAGATTGTTATATTTTTTATCTCAAATGAATAAAACTCTTGCTATATTATGCCCCGCGTTAATTCTAAAATGCGCTAAGTGATCCACCCGAGTAAAGAATGCAGTTGACCATTCCGAGTGAACGTACTGAACTTGCATCACATCACAAAATATTCTCTCTGCCCGTTCACTTACCAAATAGGCTAAAATCCAACGCGCAAACATAATTAGTGAAACCATTGTCTCTACATCAATAAATTGAGGATGAGAGACAACTATAAGCATCCAAATCAGACGTAGTTTGCAGTTCCAGTACACACTACAAAAATAAACATTACTTTCCGTATCTAGATATACTTTTGATTGCAGGTAAAAATAAACAGTACTATTCCAATACCTCTAAAGTTTTTCAGTCAACTTCCACGACTATAATACTTACAACAAGTTACACAGACCATGCAACAAAAAAAAGCAATATAATATACCTGCAAATAACAGTCAATGGCATTTTAAAAATCTATTTTTTAAAACGCCATGCTGTCATGCTGTTGAGTAGAGAGAAGCAGGCCTTGGAAATATGCAGGGTGTCTAACTGCAATCGTGCGTTGCTAACTAGGATGTGTCGTCAATTTTCAATCTTCACTCTTCAATTTTCAATCTTTTGTTTTTCGTTGGCATATCATATGGTTGATTCTAAGGGTATAAAGGTCAAGATAGGGATAAGAGTCCACTGGATACGGAACGGGTAAAATGGAATAGTAGATACAAGCTGCCGTCCAAATGATCGAACCTTAAAATCAAATTCACGATCTGCTGGCCAGAACTACAGATTGTGAGAACAGAACAAGTCTCAACCACGTGAGTGATTAATCCTACTTTGTCACTACAACAATAAATGGGGTTAAGTTTGGTTTAACCCAAATTGCTCGCAACAAGGTTTACAAAATAGAAAAGATATAAATTGACAAACCAACTTCTAACACCGACTATGAATAATAAAGCCACATATCATACTAACATAAAAAATAAACCCATAATATTCCTTTTGAAATCTTCATATCTTTAGATCTTCAAGTCTTTATGTCTATAAGTCTTTATGTTTTCAAGTCTTCATGTTTTAATAAAAATAATGGAAAAAATCACAATCAACAAATCCTAGAAAAGCTGCAACTTTCTACCTAGTGTTTCAGATGACTCAAAGATCCAAATGATAAGTGTAATAGTATTTTGGAAAGCCCTTCTAATTATCTTACACTTCTCCAGTATTTAGTTCATTTTAAATTATTGTATAAAAATTATGCAGGATCAAAATAGAGACTTCATTCCATCTTTGCAAACTAATTACTGCCTTTTCAAACCTCTATAACTTTTGATTTATAACTCCCATAAATAAGTATGATCTCAATTTGAAAAGACAACACAACGGAATAAAATTCCTAAAAATCTCACTTCATACTAAAATTCTCTTCGTAAGTTTTAGTGAATCAAAATTGAGATCTTAATTTTTTTTAGAGCATCTAAACCCCAACTTCTACACACTATAACTTCATCAATAAAACTTCAAATAGAATAATTGATGACAATTCAAAAACTGTAAAAATAACCTACCACTTCTAAAAATTTGAGAGAAAAATTTCATACTGTCCAAGAGTTGTAGTTCCTCAATATTTTGGTTTTTTCCCAACAAAAAAGCAATCACTTCCAATCCTTCACACTTCTATAATTTTCTCTTCCAAACTCTAAATCACAAATTCATTGACTTTCTACAAAGATAAGATTAAGATAAACACTCCCTCCAATTTTTGTTGCAAAATGACATACAAATCGTAAGCTATGGCTTGTCAAAGTCTCAGTCTTTCTTCATAATTTGATTTTTTGAATCCAGAATTCAAACATTCATAACTGTTGCATCTCAATTCCAAATCAAACTTGCAAACTTATTTTGGAAAGGTAGTCACAGAAGGAATAGCTCCTCCACATTTCATTTCAAAATATTGTATACGCAAAAAGTTTTTTCACATCAAAATTTTGGATTTTTTTCTTCTTCCCACACATTCATACACTAAATTCTAACATACTAAGGAATTTCATCTCCTACATTTTGACCCTATCTAAGGTAAAGGATGAGGCATATCAGCTCATACTTCTCTCCATCATAACCCTACTATAGATGTCAAACATTTTCTCTTTTCACACTTTTCCAATTCACTTCTAAATTTTTAATATTTGCATTCAAATAAAGGCAAAATATATGAGCCTTCCAAAACACCTAAATAAACACATAAAATAACAATAAATAAAAGATAAATACCATCGTAAAGTGGCCACGTGCCTTTGCAAACATATAATATGGTCAAACGTTTGTCTTCAGTCGCCAAGTCGTGAACTTGGTTGGTTGGAAAAGCGGTCGTCTTTGGCCACCTGCCGGTCTGAATTCAAACCCAATCAAATTCATCGACCGGTGACAGCGGCCCACGATTTGGCACGCTAGTAAAGCAAGAAATTGGCTTAACCAACCCGCTACCTATTTCATTGAGCTGTGCATGTGACAAAACGGCGCAACCCCTTAGAATCTATGGCCGCTGCGTTATCATCAAATCGTAATTCTCACCACGACCATCCATTTTATCTCAACTATTGATTTATTGAAATCAATACAAACATAGACAAATAACATATATTTACATGATGAGGGCATCTCCATCAAAACAATACTTTCAGTACTTGAGCATGTCTAACATTTGTTTAGTTCATATCTGGAAAGATAATTTACTTCCAATAATAGTCCAATTACTTGATCTTTTTTAGCAAAATCATGCAAAAGTAACATGATTCTTTCAATGGAAGGATGATCCCACATCTCTCTCTTCTTATTAGAAGAGTCAAGTATTGAAGTCATAAGTTGGTAGACTATTGAATAATCTGTAATTTTAAAGTTATAACAAGGAAATATCACTTGAAAAGCTTGAAAGTAAATCAGATGACTATTCTTACTTTGAAACTAAGAAAAACTTTAGAAGACAGTACATCTAGGCTTGAGTACCGACACTCAAATCAGACTCGAAAAAATCAATATATGTAGCTAGACCTTCAAACCCCAGTTCCAAAAAGTGTACACCAAGGTTTTTTTTTTGTTTTTTGACCAATGCTTGTGTGGCATTCTCTGATAATGGTTTGTACCTTGCAGGCTCCATCCTATTTTTGGTTGGAGTTGAAAGTGGCACCTATGCATGGATTTTTGCAATATCATGGGATTTTTTTTTATAGGCAACAAATATTCATTGACACTTTTTGGAAATATCCAAATTTGTTTATTACATGAAATTGGATTAGAGAGTACCTCAAATAATTTTGAAGTGATGGCATCCATTCTCAATTTGACAAGAATTTTATGGAAGCCTAGACCCCAATGCAATTTTTATTATTGCATTTTGGCATTTTTTGAAAAAATTCCCCCTTTTTCTTCTATAGGCTTGAAGCGCACCTTTTTTTTTTTAAGGCAATTGGGCCTTAATTGCCCAAAAAAAACACTGGGGTACATGAAGCTTGAGTGAGCGCAGGCGGTGATTTAAATGGATTAAGAGCACCAAAACATTGCAGGAAAAGGTGGAAGCTTACCTCGTTATCAATGCCCTCGTCTATTTTGTAGACGCTTTTCACAAGAATCACATGCACTGCAGCAAGATCAATGCGAGAGCAGGCTTCTCCCAACGAAGACAATAAAGGTGGTGACGCAAATTTGTCCCTCTAGGAAAAGATTACGGAAATCATAATCCCCTTTAAAATGAAAGAAAATCACACTTCGAAGCACGTCTTAAATAAACATCCAACCAGTTGAGACGAGGCCCTCTTATTAACCCACCTGCACAACAGCTTTCCCCGAGCATCCAGAGCACCAAGCATTACAAAATGGGCACAAAAAGCAGCTTACGCATAGGAAAAAGTGAAGCACGTGGGCATTCTCAGGCCAACACTGAGGACAAATACGAAACCTCAATCAGGCAGGCTATGACTCTTCAAAAGTCAGAGGAAACAGTGTGCACAAATAATTGAAGAAAAAAATCCTTGCAAACAGTGCTTAACCACAGGGAAGCTTTGAATGAAAACAACTGGAGAAGACATGTTGTTACAGTCACAGCCTCAAAAGGGTTTACCACTACTCAGAAAAAGTGTCAAAATTCAGGGACGGGTACTTTTCAAAGCAGAGCAAATGTTCGAAGTGGGGCGGAGTGCCTTGCCCACTTATGACAACATTCGGCTTTTGCAAGTGCATGTCCCAATTTATAAAAATGAGACCTCAATCCGCAAGCCTGAAAAAGAAAATTGAAAATAAAGGGATGTGCCCCTACTCTGCTCATCTAGTTCAAAGCCCTGCCTGCACTGCTATTGATTCAGAGACACTTGTCGACCAACTATCTCTGTTCTCCGCTGGAGAGGGGTAAGTGAAGTCACAAGCAGCTTGGCATTCGGTCGTTCACGTGGCTCAAGTTGCAGGCACCGGGATGCCAGACGAACAAGCTCTACGCCATCCTCACTCGCAAACTGACCTTCCAAGTAGGAGTCCATGAGCATGAGCATGTTTTTGCCACGTATCAAATCCAAGGCCTGCAGCCGGTTACTCATGTCAGCCACATACCTCTCATCCCCACAAACTCACATTCTAAACGTTGACTTAACAGAAATTGACCAAACTTGGACACAAAGCATTACAACTTCCGACTTAAGAGCAGGTTACAAAAACTCACATGGCTTGGAGGAATGTGTTTCCCACTGAGCAAGTCCAGTAACACAGTTCCATAACTGTAAATTACGCTTTCTGGTGTCACCCTTCCTGTAGCCGCCAACAAAACAGAAGGATCAGATCAATCTCAGGATTTCAATAACCAGTGTTTAGCCTTTTTTACAGACTCGCGTCAACTTCAAAAGTCATGCTATACCAAGCCTCACCGAATCACAAGATATCCGAGAAACCCTGAATTCATGACCTGAATACAATTGTTCTCTTACTTGAGCAAAACCAGAGCCAATACATCCAAGATTCATAAGGAGATGACAAGCACCATGTCAGGATATTACCTGTACGTAAATATTCAGGAGGTGTATACGCAAGGTTGGTGCTGTAACTCTTGCCATCTCTACTGTTTTTCATTAAACCAAAACAAGATAACCGAGGATCACCAGCCTGAAATTCAATCACGTCATGCAAATCAACAAATCAGCAGCGTCTGGGACCGGAAAACCAAGGTGATGCAACAGAAATACCAGAGCACGAAATAGTAGATATAAAACACTCGGGCGGGGAAGGGACAACTTTAGAGTTCAGGATTTCATAGCCTGACGAGGAACTGGAGCACGACATACCTGGTCAAACATCACCCGGTACGCATTCAAATCGTGGTAAAGGCGAAGGTTATTGTTTGAACAATGGTCCAGAGCCTGTGCGACGTAAAGAGCAGCACGCACTCGCATGCCCCAAGACATAGGCTGCTTCTCCCCTGCAGAAGATAGCCACAGGAACCACAAGTGGATTAGCTCTTCTCCAACGCTGATCAGAAAACCTGTCACTGTGAATATGACCACTCATGCAAGTATCAGTCTCAAACATGAACTCTGCTTAAACGCATGAGATTCTAAAACTGTACTAGATTCCTGTGGGCCTAAGTTATAAATCCGTCAAAATTCAAAACAAAGGATCTTAAAAGAGTCAAGAGTTCGCACAGCATGCTTACAATGAAAGAGATGCTTCGCAAGAGTGTCGTGGGGCATGTATTCAGCAACGAGAAGTCTCTCATCACCGTCAGCACAGTATCCGATCAAGTTCACCAATCTCTCGTGTCTTACTTGACCCACCTTCCAGGCCTCGTCCTGTCATTCAGGCATAGTGCAGAACATCAGCAAAACAAAAATTAAAAAAACAACTAAAACGCTAGCAACTATATGACCAGTAATAATAACAGAAACGTACTATGGTCTACTACAGGAGCACTCTAAAACCGGTAATAAAAGCCGGTCTTGATTGTACAAGCAGTCTAGGATTAGATTGAAATGAAAACACGAAAAAAAGGAATTACCGAGAAGCCCTTTGCATCGGGCCATGCCGTTTTGGGAAAGCGTTTGACGGCTATGACACGGTTTTGGTCGAGCTTGCCTCTGTACACGAAATTGGGGGCTTTCTCACCGCTCTCCGAAACGATGAGATCAGCGCTGAACCCTTTGGTAGCTAGTTTCAAGGAGTCCAGTGTATACTCTCTGAACGCAGGCACAGCCTCTGGTTCAGCTCGTCTTCCATGGCTTTCTGCACATCATCAGAATGCAACTGTCTGTCATTCTGGTCGGCCCAAAGTGAAGGATCACGTGCACTAGCAAGGCTTTCAACTCTCCCAGCTTCAACTCATCTCTGTGCCAAACAAAGTATTTTCACCTCCTTCAAATTTTAAAAAAAAAAAACCACACTCACAACAGTTACCGACACAAGATGTTGATTCCTCTAACCTGAGATCCGTGAGCAAAACCATCTGTGATACTATCACAGCAATAACACTACCTTTACACTAAAAGCACAAGTTAGGTTAAATACGAAAACAGTGTCAAGAAAAGGTCCAAGAGTAGCGCAGTTGTGCTACCATGCCGTGTGAATTACCAAATATAGCACTCAAAAGAAACAATTCACAAGATGTGCAAGCTATGTAGAACACACTTTTCCAGGGGCCTGATCTTGTGGTCTAAAAACTCTTGATATCGAAATTGCACAAGAAGTGTAGAGGCTATTCGATCTCGACAGAGTTGACTCTTATAACCTGAGGATCACTCCACAGCTCAATGTATATCGCAAAAGTACACTCCTACATACTGTTCAAAATGCTGGGAGTGACGCAAACACTGATTTCCACCTTAGACCTAACTTAGAGAACTATCCACTTGGAAGGAAGCAACAAAGATTGATTCTAGTCCTCACGCACGCTCTCCTCATCAAAAATCAAACATCTTTTGAATTCTGCCCTGCGAGTTTTGCATCCACCACAACAATGCCTAAGCTACAAATTACAGGCATCCCATCGACAGCACATGAGAGACAGCACTGCTGCTTTCCCCTTCTACAGGAAAGAAACTGCAAGCAGCACCGTCTCCAACATCCAAAGCCAGGTACCCTCCCATGACAAATCAAGGATCACCATCGTCTCCCTCCACTAACTGATCGAAGCAGAGAGTACCGCACCCTGGAGTACTTCAACAAGAAGAAGAGCCCAAACAGAGTAGAGAGCTCAACAGCAAACGAGCCAAAAAAAGCCGCACTACAATTGGGAGTGGAGAGAGACGCACAAACCTAAGTCAAGTTTTTCAGGATCTTCAACGTCACGGCTGGGTCGGTGCGAGGCCTTGGGCTTGGAACTGAAGCAGCCCATCCCTGGACACCGCTAAGTTATTACCCCCCGAGGCCAGGCCGTCGTCAATCTGCCATTGCCGACACCAATCCTGCCGCCACTCCCTCCCGACAATCTGCTCCCAACCCCGGGCACTAGAACTCTCAGTGTCGCCGAAATCCTGGGCTCGATCCAAAGATTCCGTCCTTCCCGCCCACACTTGCTCCCCCGAGACTTGGATCACTGGATCGTCGTCGTCGGCGTCGTCGGCCTCGTGTCACGACCAGGTTCTGCACAAAAGCACCAGACAGACAGACAGACAGACAGACAGAGGAAAGCGTGTGTGCTGGTGTTGGGGGCTCTTGGTGTGGGGCTATGGCTATACAGCCATGCGGGCAAACGGTCGACTGCGGGGGACGAGGGACGAGCATGATATGATGTGCGAGAGTGAGAGTGCGAGTGAGCAGGGCAGTGCCACCACCATCCAAGTGAGGAGAGACCCAAGGCCGAGGGCACTGGGACTGCTCTTTTGTTTTTTTTGTTTTTTTTTTATTGGGGGGGGAGTTGAGTTCCCTCCCTCCCTTTGCTGTGTTGTTGTTTTTTCCTTTTCGGCTAAGTTACTGCTCTGGCTTACTGCTTTGGTTTGCTGCTTTGGTTTGCTGCTTTGGTTTGGCCTGGTTTCTGCTGTGCCCTTCCATCCTACCTTGCTTGCTTGCTTCCCCCGCAATGCCTAATATGGCAATGAATGGTCCATTTTCATGGGGGCTGTCAGACGGCCCAGAGCTATAAACAACAACCCAAAAGCACCACCTCGTCCCTGCCTCTGGTTGCGCCCTTTATTATGTTCCTCTGCACGGGCTAGCGCCAGAAACCCCTCAATGCCCTCATTCCCTCCTCCCCCTATCATATCACATCCAATCCCACGAGGTTTTCGACATGCTTTTGGAATTAGAATGAGCTTCAGAAAGTAGAAGTGAATGATCGCTTACTTTCTTTTAACCCCTGAAGGATTTTGCCTAAGTTACCAAAAGTGTTGTATGTATTCGTACAAAGACCATTTAGTACCTCAAGAAATGACTTTGTGATAAATGCTAAAAATTTCCCAAAAAATCCTGGTTGATCAATAATATGCCTATGATTTGGTTTGAATTTTACAACTCCAATGGGACTCATTTGCTACCCAAATGTTCCATCCATATACGGGTGCCTGTATACAAGACAACAACATCCGTTAGGGGTCTTGAGCCACAACCTTTCGACTAGAGCTGAAGAATATGTTTGAATATCAAAAACACACACAAAATAATCAAACCAACAAAATCAGAACAATAAACTTGCGTATAGGACTTGGATGAAGAAGAATTAATCTTCTTGAACTTGAATTGTTGAAGCTACTAGATTATTCCCCTTGGAACCAACCAAGTAGGAGTTTTGTTTTTGTTTTTTGTATGTTGGAAGATTTGCCACACAATGATCCTCTAAATAGAATGCTTTGTTTGGGAAAAAAAAGAGGGAGTTGACACCTACTGCAATTGCTGTGAGCAGGATTGTTGTATTTCTTTTATTGATATGGGAGGATTAAGATGGAACTTTTAGGAGAACACATTCCATTGGAAGAACTTGTTTTTTTTTTGGAGAGAGGTTTGTGTTTCAAATACTTTTGGCATGGCAAAGAGCATCCATGCAAAAAAGGAGGCAACTAAATTCCAGCTAGCATGTGAGGATTGAGAGCATTTGGCACCCACTTTCATCCTTAGGAACTACTTGTAGATTATCTCCAATTAGAGCCAAATTGGGTTTGAGATTTTTTTAATTTGGTTTTGCTAACATGTAGAAGGAATATCTAACTACCTAAACTAATGTGGCAAAAAGGGAACTAGTCCAAGAAAGGCCTATTTCTCAAATACATTCTCGAATGTTCCCCCAATTGATGAGCATATGGTATGTCACTGCAACTAGGTGATCTTACACTGGTACCCCTTTCCAAGGAAACCAGGCAAAATCTAGAATACTCTTCATTTTTACCTACTGTAGAACCAAAATTATAGAGGTGGTCCTTTGGGAGTTTCAAATATGAGATTGTGAAACATGACAACATACAAAACTTGCCCAACATCCAAAGGTGGGATTGTTCAGTCTCCGGCTGTAGGAGCAAAAATAGAAGAAGCTTTCCTGCACTGAATTCACATTTCTTCAACCAAAACTCCAAAAAAGTATGATATTTTCTTTAGAAAAAACCTTGCAAATTTTGCAATGTTTCTAAATCCATGGATTTTTGCCTTACACGAGGAGGTCACAGAAGGGGGTGGCCTGATGGCAAAGGGGAGGGAGGAGGGGGTGATTGGAAGTTGGCAGGGAGATATTGTGACCCACTTCTATGAAAAGTAGCCCTTGTCAGGGTGTTGGGCGAGGAGTTGACCTCCAAAATTCTAACTTGATAAGCAAGGCAAGGCTGGAGCAGTGTTTTTTTTTTGGGCCTCATGAGGCCACCCTATCAGAAATTGGACCAATGCTCCTCTCTCCCTCTCAGAATTCTCCATTCTTGGGAGGGTACATGGCGGCTAGTAGGTGAAAAAAAAACACTGGGCTAGAGAGCTGGACATTCATTCAATTTTGAATGGGGGTTTGGCTAGGCTTGGGGAGGGGGAAGGGAGTGGTGGTGCCAGTTGCATAATGCAATAAGGTAGATAGCATGAAAAGCAACACTTTAAGGGCTGATCTGCCTTTTCTTTTCATGGACATTTTGAGACAAGAAGAGTTTTGTTTAATTTTCGGACGAAGAAAAATGATTGTCTAATGTAACATTTTTTTTTCAAATTTTTGAAACACTGTTGAATTGCTAATGAATTTTCAAAATTTCATGTAGTAGCACCTATTTGTGATTCTAGGTCTCCCATAGACCGTTCTCCTCCAACTTATATAGGGACAAGGTGAAATCAAGGAATACAATTGACTCTCGTAATAAAATACATCCTTTCTTCTATGACTAAAGAAGGTCCATTCAAGGACCACCTCATATCCATTAGAACTACCTACGAGACGCTTTACAAGGGAGGGTCACAATTTGAGCTACCTACCTTACAATGTTGCCAAAAAAACACACACAATGTCCACAAATGTACCTAAATTAAGCAAAAATTCTACGACCTTTTTCTGGTTCTGATGATCCAAATAATAAGCAAACTTCACAATGTTGTGATTAATTTGGGAATTTAGTACATTAAACAATGCTGAAAGGGATCATTGAGCTAATTAGCTTGATAACCGGATGAAAAGTGTCGTTTATCATCACTTACAGTAGGGTAGGAGTCATCCAACCAGAAGCCTCATTTTGCCTTCGGCAACGTTGCAGTTTCGGAGTTTCTCGTCATAACCACAACTGGTGAGGTTGGTGCGGAAGGTCCAAAATATTTGCACGAGGGGAGATACGATTTCGCCATTCCACTGGCTGCAGTTCAAAGTGACGGGCGCAAGGATTGATGACTACGCTGCATCATTACTGGTTGATTTTATGGATTGCCCAGTTGTAACTTCTGCATTTACGGTACCGCCCCCACAAAGGGTTCCATTTTGGACGCCAAGTGATTGTCACAATTTATACAGCAAGAGTGCCGCTTTTTATATTTTATTTCTCCAGCTGGAAGAAATTACCTGGCAACCGATCAAACTTGTGAACTTTTAGGAATCAAATCCTAGTGACTTCTTAAGGCCGGCGCACCCATAAGCGTGGAAATAAGGGTTTTGGAGTAGGTAAAACAATTGACTAATTTTGAAAAAAATACTCTAAGCTAGGAAATGGAAACCAAAAATATTGGCATTAATTTCAAGGTTCCAATTGCAAGTATTTGTTCTCAAAGATTTTTTTAAGTCCAAAATCACTGAAATTGTAAGAACCATGTGTAAGAGATGTTAAAAACAAGGCTTGTTGGTTCTTAAATAGTGAGATGGGTACTCAAAACCGTCGTGTGAGTCACCTACAACCATCACTTTGTCACCCATAACTATCACTTGATTACCCATAACCATTTGATTTATATTTGTTAGTCCCTGACCATGTCAAGTAACGCCCACGGGGACATGACGGGGATGAGTGCCCCTACCTTATACAAAAAGCAACTAGAGCGCAAAATGTGATTATTTATAAGTCCTCCAAAACGTCACTTTTTTTTTTTTTTTTTGGCAACATAGCAATTTTTGGGCATTCAATTGTGAAAAAAAATTGGTATGAATTCTTTTGGTTTTTTTTAATGAATTTTGTGCACTAGGAGTACCTTTCTAGGATACTAATTTTCAAGAACACTAAACAAAATGTCAATAATTTATGATAAAACATTTAATTTTCTTTCTAAAATGTGCAATTTGGGAAAGCACAACAATTATGCAATTGGTCTGAAATTTTCACACATATTCTTAATACACTGGTATAACATGTTCCCAAGAGTTACAATGTCCAGAAGCACTTGAAGTGAACTTATGAGCCTTCAACAACAAGTTTTTTACTTTTTTGTGGTGTCTTGAAAACAAAAATCCAATTTATGAAGGCTTCTCAAATTAAAAAGTATTATTATTGTTATGATTTGTTTTTCATGATTGGTAAAGATTAGATAGTAAGCTAGGTGCTACTTGTTAAGGTCTTCCAAGAAAATCAAGTCACTATCATTTTCCTCCACTCAAAATCTATTGTGTGTATGATGAAATTGCTAAACTACTTTTACAAATAATTCATTTATACCATGATAGAGATGTCTAGTTGGTCTCATGTTTTTGCACATACTCTCAACACACTTGTGCAGCATAAATTTAAGAGTTACTAGATACAAGAGTACAAGGTTTGGAATTGCAAGCCTTTTTTGTAATATCCAAAAATAAAATAAACTTTATCTTTGAATGCTATGATGTCTCCAATGACATGTAAGTAGGGATTGAAAAGAATCATCTCTACATAGAAGTGCATGAGCTTTGAAATTGTATAGTTAGATGTACTAAAAAACACCCTAAAATTTCAAAATTAGGTGTTTTATTAAAGAACAAAAAACTGGCACTTTTGGTCTCAAAAATGTCAATTGCTTTTAGAGTTAAATATTTCAACAAAACTAAAAAGATTATATTAATAACAACATGTGGTGGTGGAATTTTTTATATGTATTTTTCTCACCAAAATAAGAAATCATAAGTTTAGGATATATCTTGTCATCCCTTGAAGTAGTTGGGCAACTCCATGGGCTCTTTGCATTAATTTTGTAATACATACAATCTCTCAAGGAATACATAGATTTAATCAAAGTTGACTTTGTCTATGCATGTTGTTTTTATTCACTCTGTACACACGCTAAAGTGCTTTTTCCATTTTCATTAATATATGTGTATATATATATGTAGCAATCATAGTAATAGGTGACAAATGAGAAAGCCCAAATCTATATTTTAAATGTTTTTTCACAAAAGATGAAGTAGTTTCTTGACAATTTTGTTCTATTGTGTTTATTTGCTTAATTCACTTATTGGCAACTTAGATCAAAAACCACTTAAATGCAATATAATATGATATAATATATAGAAAGCACTCATTCTTTGATAGTAATTAATCCAAAAAATTGTGATAAAAATAGAGCTATAATTTGTTTTCAATCATTGAAGTTTGTATACTCATGCAAGGTTCATTGGAGGAGCTGTTCACATTATGTCCTACATCACAACT
This sequence comes from Ulota crispa, assembly GCA_963920765.1. Lineage (NCBI taxonomy): Eukaryota > Viridiplantae > Streptophyta > Bryopsida > Orthotrichales > Orthotrichaceae > Ulota > Ulota crispa. The sequence continues at coordinate 2,016,132 of OY987243.1, forward strand.
CTACAAGTTTGAGGACAATGTTAGTTCAATTTTGTTGAGTTGTGAAGTACAATAAGAAAGACTTCCTTTGTCTTTCAAAAATTGGTTAATACAATAGTTTTATTGCAATTCATGTTTTTACAAAGTTAATTCAATAACATTTAAAAATATTATATATGGCAACAAAAGTAGGACTTCAAAACTATAAGCAAAAGAAAGGTTTAAAATTGTCTCCCAAGTTGAATCTCCATTTTTGTTGCACCCAACTCATAAACAAAGTCACCATTTTGTTGACATCAAAACTTCCAAATACATGTTGCCATGAGTGTACTAAGTAAATTGAGACTAGGAATATTTTTGTAAATCTACAAGTCTCAGTTTCCAGGTCTAGCTTTACAAATCAGATTCTACGATTCAGTGGGACACTAGACATCATGTGAACAGCCCTGAAATAGTTTTTAAGAAATTTCTAAAGTAAGTCTAGTTTTCATGTCTCTGGTGTTTTAGGTACATTGTTTTCATGTATTAACTTATGTGTTTTGTTTGAGTCTTCCATTTCACTTGAGTCTACTCATCTAATTCACTAATATAATATTCTCATCCATTAACATCATCCACTTCTTCCTACATCGTTAAAATTCATCTGGTTCTCACACGTGATTCACTAGATTTGTACATTAAGAAGAAATATCTAATTCAAACACAAAGTTTACCTCTCGTGTCTAATTTGCTGATTCTCATACCTATTTAATCATTCTCATGTTTAGTTCAATCATCTAGTATATCTCCTTTCCACATGAAAAGTGGGACATCCATTTAGTGCCATTTCAAGAGTTGGTGTAGGTTTTCAAAGGGTTATTTAATTCAAAACATTGGTCAATCAACTTTCCTTGAAAAATAAGTACAAGTTGCACGTAACTCACTTTAAGTAATAAGTTTTCAAATTTTTGTTGAAATTGTTGTGGATTCTTGAAGTTGGTACTAGGAACTTTCAAGTTAAAATAATTCAAAAGCATCATTGCTTTTAAACATTTACTATGTATAGTACCTTTGCAATTCTTTACACCCACTCTAATCCACCACTCAATGAACTTAACATTTTATAGAATACAATTGGCATTTTTGAATCTTGTGTCATTGATGTTTAGTTCTTATACAATCCAATCAATCGTACCAAATTTTGAGTCCCAAAAAATCAAAACCCTACTTTTGGTGAATTATTTTTAATTGATTTCATGGTTCACTTGAGAATTGATTAAAAAACATTGGTAGCAAAATTTTGAGATTTGGTTGACTAGATCTTTAGGAAACATCCATACTCACATTCTTTTTTTTAAAGAAATCCTCCAAAAAGCTCCAAATTTTCTTCTATACAAACTTTAATGTTAGGGTGATCATGACCCAATTTAGTATAAAAGATATCTCTATTTTTCAATTAACCTTTGGCAAAGTAAATATATTATCATGCTCCCAATCAGAATTTGGTATGCTTGATTGGAATTGTATAAGAATTAAATAGCAATGATACAAGACACAAAGATGTCAATTGTATTCTATAGAATGCTAAGTTCATTGAGTGGTAGAATACGGAGGGTGTAAAGATTTGCATGGATATTGTATGTTGAAGCTCCAAAACACAAGAAATGTACCCCTATATTCAAAGGTGGGCATTGTTACAACTCTACTCACATCCAGTTCTCACATATAAGGAACTTCCTTTTTTTTGATGCAAACATGCCAAGCAAGAAAAAGAAGGATAGAATCATGCATGTGAGTGTGTTTGTCCTTAAAATCAACATAATCGTCTCTAAAACTAGGCTTGCCAATGTGGCGCAACTTGATTGGTTCCAAGCACACTAGTTCTATATTGATTACCATAGCTAGAGAACCAATTATGAAAATGACACCTTTGCCATGGCCCTAAATTGAATCACAAAAATTTAAAATAATGATTGGATCATTTGGTAAATTGTCACGGCTTGACTATTGTCACCAATTACTTTTGTGACATGGCCAATTATGTCCAATGATTGTTTTGAGGACGCCAATCATCAACAAAGTTGACGGCTTCTATCCTCTCAACTAGTGTCTGGGGAGAAATTTTCATTCCATTGGTTAAAATCCACCATTTCCTAGTTTTGAATTTTCACTAACATGCACCAGTTATTTCTAATAAAATTTATATATTTCGAATGTAATATACTATAATTAAGATTTTTGGGAAAAACTAGCTGATTTTTAATCTGATAGTTTCAAATTACAACCAGTTTTTTTACAATTTCAACCGACTAACAATACACTAGTGGCCAGTTCTCCCCAAACATTGCTCTCAACAACGCTAGCTCTCCATTAATAACCAACGTCCTAGAAATGATCGCCTTACACCAAATTTTGGCAGTCGTGGTGTTTGTTTAAGAGAGGTATTCAGTTTTTTACCCAAATTTTATGAGTTAAGGTAGCTAGTGTCAAAACGAAGTAATATTGTGACTCAAATTTGCCTAAAACGGCTCCTAGCTCACATCCAATCAACACGCCTGGTTCTCAAATCCCGTCTCCAATCTAGTTTCCACACCTGATTCTAACATTTCATTTTGACGTTCACTTTCAAACAGCAGTTTCCAGCATTTCGTTTCGACATGAGATTCTCACACGCAATTTCAACATCTGTTATAATTCAGTAGTAGGTACAACTGAGGCTTCTTGCCCAAACCCTTCAATGAATTAAAAACCTTACAAGACAGTGTTATTTTAAAAGACAGTGTCACTTTAAAATTTCAGTGGGTGTATAAAGTACTGATAGGATAGGGGACGTAGCCTCCTCATGGGGGCTATACCATCTTGTGTCCAGGTATGGGTAATTGTTGCGCAGTCAATAACAAAAGGCAGACAGAAATTCTGTACAGTTTGGAGGCGGAAAGTGTTCATACCTGAAGGGGTACAGAGTCTACAGACGATCAGTGGTGTTCATGCGCATGAATTGGATAAGCATGGCCACTTTTGAAGGTGTCATACCCTTCAACGTGCGGCGGCACACGTCAATATTATTCATCACAAAAGCAGCCAAAAGATGCTTCTTGGGCTTGGAACCCACAGCAAGTACGGGCACCACGGACGGCTGCCGAGTAAGTTAGTAGATACAATTAGTTAGTAGATACAATTTTCAAGCCAGCAAATTCCCTTGGAATTGGTACACGAGGTGCAAGGAGCAGGGTGATCCAAGAAATAATAGAAAGTCGGCCCAGTTGAAATATTCAGCAAATTAATTGAAACTTGAATCACCTACATAAAACTGGCTAGATTTTTGGGAAATGTCTAATTATAGTATAATGTTAGGGGAGAATGGAGAAATTTTAGCTTCACTAGATGAAATCTGGCATTTCTCAATTTCAACCAGATTTTCTCTAGCATGTATTGGTTATTTCTTAGAAAACATTTAAATTTATATTATCATACATCATATTTAGATTTTTTTGGAAAAAAAAGACCAATTTTTTATTTGGTAGTTTCAAGTTTCAATTGAGTTTTTTTTCAATTTCAACCTGTTGACAATACACTAACCGCCGGTTCTCTCCAAACACTAATATAATTATAGAGACAATTTTTGGGCATGCATTGAAAAACCAAATGATAATGAAGACTGCAGGTTTTTTATAAAGGAAACTCAAAATCTTCCCAAACACTAATGGGGTGGGGTGCAAAAAGTGCTCTTCTATGAGATCATTTGCCCTTTTACCAATCTTGAACCATTTTTCACTGAATTCTTTGCAAAAAATTAATGGAAGTTGCAGTAGCTTGTTTTTCATGTTATGAAACTAGTTGTGAATTTTTAAGTTGGAATGATAGATGGCTCAAAAAATGTTATTTTCAACAAGTATATTGAAAATTATAATACTTGATTCCCATTGGAGGATACTTTTAGAATCAATATATGTGTAGAATTTTGTTCCCTTAACTTTATCACAAGGAGTTCCTTGTACTTTAACTTATTATATTCAATGCCTATAATTCATGGAACATCTATGTACTCTAAAATAAAAGTTACTAGAAAGTCTTCAACAAAAAGTACAATTAAGATAAAATAGTTAGTTGTATCATTAACTTGGACAATTGCACAATTTTAGGCTCATCTTGTTACTAATAAAGCAATTGTTTTTTTTCAACAAGCTAACAAATTGATGGTTGTGGCAAAGTGGTAAAGTGATTGATATTTCAAATATTTATGTCAAATTTAATGCTTGGTCAACCACAAAGTGGTTGAATTTTGCACATTTTCATTCACATAGGCCAAATCACACATTCAAGGCATTTTCTTGCTAAAAGTGAATGGTACCTCTTGATTTCACCAACATGTTACAAGAATTATCAAATGACTTGAATCTAAACAACAATTTGTAATTAATAAAAAGTATAGGAATCTTTTTTTTCAATTTGAAAAATTGTGCACCCATGTGCAAGATTGATGGTCAATTCCAAATAATAAAATTTGCCAAAACCACCTTTCACCAAGGGTGTGAGGACAAGATTTTAATGGATTGAGTTTCTTAAGGCCTTATTTTTTGATTTGTTGAACTCAAAAGACAAAAATCAAGTTTTTATTAGTTTGTAGAATTGTTAAGGTTTATTTTTATTATACAATTATAAAAATTACAAAGTAGTGAGCATATGAAAGTACAAATTGCAAGGCACTTGTAAATTTTGTAATTTAAATCCTTAGAGAATGTCAATTACACTAACAAAAAATCTAGAATTTCCTACTCTATAAATGACTCCATTTCTAGTCACAATAGACAACATTATAAACATGTTGTAAGGGGCAATCAAAGTCATTTGATTCTCTAAATTACTTGCTTTATAGTTTGTTGAGGGGAATTTTTGTTAACCATGATTGCATTTTGTTGATTAGGCTTGTCCAAACATAGGAGCTTTTTGCCAATTCTTGTCCATGTGGCAAGAATCTACTAGCTTGACTTTCTAGTGTATGACTAGACAATTATTATTAGGGTCTTGATACTGCCACCCCCCCTTTTTGATACTGCCACCTCCCTCTTTTACATCATTGTTTGATTTTTAATGATTTTTGGTGGCAATTTTTTAAAAAAACATAGGAATAGATATGCATCAAACCTAGTGATTATTTGTTAATTCTTTTCAAAATGATAAATTGCAATCAAATTTTTTGATAAAAAAAGATAATAGAGTGCTGTTTTTACTTATCAATTTTTTTTATTGCAAGTTATCATTTTGAAAAATATTAACAAAAAATCACTTAGTTTTATACATATTTATTCCTATATTTAAAAATTAAAATTACCCCCAAAAACCACTAAAAATTGAACAATGGTGTAAAAGAAGGCGTGACAATATCAAGACCCTTATTGTTATTGGTGACACACCTACAACATGGTTGTTTAACTTATTGTTGCTTCTTGTGGTTGTTATTGGTTGCTAAAACAAATATATTTTTTATTTTTTATAATCATTCCTCAAAAATATCCATGCTACATCATAGATTCCAATAAAACAATCATCTTGAGCCATTCAGTTACAACATGGATCCATCTAACCAAATATCCATCCACATATACAATGTCAATTGATTTGGTCATCCAAGTGTATATATTATCCAAAATTAGCCATACATCAATTGGGTCATCCATCAATCCTTGTATAACTAAACCGTCAACTTGTTCTTTCATCCATGTGTGATTAAACCATCAACTCATTCATCCATCCATGTATAATTATACCATCAAGTTATTCATCCATCCAATCAAACAATTTCACCACCATCTACTCATATATAAACATAGGGAATTGCTAAAGCCACACCCAAAATTGTTAAGGCCACACCTCTATAAGCATGTAATTTGAGAGTTTTATTTTTATTTTTATTTTTATTTTTCAAGTAGTCCATCATTCATTCAATTACAACATTATTACCTCCTTGAAAGAAAGAAGAACAAATACAATTTTTTTGGAACTTATATTGCACCATTATAAAAAATTTGATGTATTTTTGCTTCAAGTAATTCAAAAGTCCCATGTTTTTAGTTTTAAATTGAAGCACCTCCAATTTTTTTGGAATATAACTTTAGAATGATTGAGGTGAAACAAATCTTTTGATCTAAATATATAAAAAAATCAGCATTAAGTTCCCACATTCATGTTCAAAGCACACCCTAAAGTGTGGCGTTAACAATTTTGGATGTGGCTTTAGCAATTCCATATATATATATATATATATATATATATATATATATATAGGAAATTGCTAACTTGACACCCTAAATTGCTAATGGGACACCCCATGTGAGCATGAAATGTGAATTTTAATTCTAAGGCTATACTCAAAAAAAAGAGGTGTGTTTAAATTTGAAATTAAAAATATAGGACTTTTGAGTTACTTAAAGCAAAACTATATCAAAAATTAGTATTGGTGCAATAATATTTCAACAAAAATTTGTATTTGTCATGTTTTCTTTCAAGGAGGTGATCTGTATATCTATCTATATATATAATAGAATACACCTCAAAAGTGTCCATGGTGGTAGTCCTTGACAATTCTGTAAGTAAGGACAACAAATTTGTAACCGAATTATGAGGATGTAAGTGCATGGGGTTTTGTAACCAAATTGTGGAGATGTGAATGCATGGGATTCTGTAATTGAATTATGGGGATGGGAGGCATGAACATTAAGGGCACGGGGATAAGGGGCACAAGGATAAAGGGGGCACGAGATAGAGTGGCACAAGGATAGGAGGCACAAGGCTCAACCCATTGGTACAACTGGTGAGTAAACTAGTAATACCATAATTGAATGAATGATGGACCACTTGAATAAATCAAAATCAGCATTAAAAATCACATTTCATGCTCACAAGAAATGTCCCGTAAACAATTTAGGATGTCACTTTAGCAATTCCCTATATATATATATATAATATTCATCAAACCTGAAATACATGTAGTCATCCATGTAAGTAATATCCATTAATATAATCATCATTTCATACACATTCATCCACAAATAAGCATGGCCTTCAGCACCCACTCACATGCGTACTCATACATACATGCACCTATCCATTCATATGTAAACTCATTCATTCACACTTGCACTCAACCATGCAATCATTTTTACCACATTATCCATCATCTGAACAACCCATGCATTCATGATTGTATCCATCTGAACCAAATAGGTCAAAGGTCCATTCATCTAGTCATCCATCCAAGCAAACAGTCCATGACCATCCATTCACGCATACGGCCGACTACACATACACCATCCATTCACGCATACGGCCGACTACACATACACCATCCATTCACGCATACGGCCGTCTACGCATACGGCTAACCATCCATCCACGCTTGTATCTCGCCCGCTAGGTAATTCATTCATCCAAGTTCCATAACAACGAGAATCTTCTCGACCATGATACCCGGGAAGAGACCCGCTACGTCATACCCGTCTCATCCACTTCCCCTTCAGCTCGCCCCATCGAAGCATGCCGGAGCTGGCTGTGTGGATTTGGAGCATAGGCATTTGGCATTGCGAATTGCGTGCTCGCCCTCAAGCAGCAGCGATGGCGATGGCGAGCATGAGCATGGCGCTAAACAGGCCGTTGGCGCCGTTGCAAGGGCAGCAGCCATTTTTACGGAGCAGGACTAGTCGTTGTGCTGCAGCTCCTGCCATGAGGATCTCTTGCTCCGCTGCTGTCCCTCCGCCCGAGCGGAGCCAACAATGTGCTACTCCGGAAGGACTTGGAAAGCGCGTTGGCGGTGTGCTCGTGCCGGTCTTCGCCGCTGCTGCCTTGGTTGGTGAGTGCTTTGGTCCCCGCACTAGATGAAGAATGCTATGGTTTTTCTAAACACAATGAGGAGTGCTTTGCTCGGAATCTGTTTGAGGAAGGTTTTGTTCGAATTAGGTTATAAAATGCGCAATAATCGTAGGTGTATTGCTGGTCTGATTTGTACTTACTTTCGTGTTATTTAATCCACGGTAGTGACTCCCGAAACCGCGACTTTCGCTGCTGAACACTTTTTCCTGCTATTAGGTTAGTTCCTTTCTGTTGATTTCCCTGTTAGAAAATGAGAGAGGATTCCGGCGCAGCAAAAATTGTGTCATTTGGATACCGTATGCGCAAGTTATGACAATTCGAAGGTGCTTCGTTCTGAATTCGTTTCAGGAGGATTTCCTTAGGGTTTTAGTGGATTTTGTCCAAGTTAAGATACAAAATGCTTATTTGTAGGGTTTCTGTTGATGTGGTTTGTGCTGTCGGAATTTAGGGGATCTAATGAAGTTAGGGTTGGATCGTTTGATACCTTGTGCATTAGTTATGAAGGGCCAGTGTAGATTATTATTGGTAGATGCTCTGAACCAATGTTGACGATAATGTACATCCTCCGAATACCTATTGGTTGAGAATTTAGGGTGACGGCCCTAGCTTAATCCGTTGCAATATTTTGGCGCTGCTTTGAAGTTTGTGTCGCAGGAGGTAGTTTTTTGGGATTTCATTTTGTTCTTAATTTCAAAGGGTTTCTCTTTACGTTACTTCTGTTTGAGTGTTCATAACAGTTCCTCACATTGTTACTTACTTCGGTTCCTTAGTGGTATCACTTTTTTTTGTGATGTGGAAGAACTAATCGACTGGTGATTGGGGGTTTTAGCAGGGAGCACTCCAACCCTAGTAGAAGCTGTATTTGCGCCACCTTCTGCAGATGCAGCGGAAGTGGACTCGCCCAATCTGGATGGTTACAATGAGCTTCTTCAGAAGATCAAGGTTCATTCACTGGCTTTCTAGCGATATCCTCTTCTATCCAACTACACTCCATAATACCTACACATTGCTCAGGAACGTATCATCCAGTCAGAATGGTCCCTAGAACTTGTTCTAGCGATCTGCTTCTCTTTTTAAACTTGTACAGAAATCTGACCTTCTTTATGTGTGCATTCAGGAGAAAAGAGGAAGGCAGTATCGAGCCCCAGACTCAGCCCCAGCTCCAGCTGTACAGCCTCAGCAACCAAGCGTTTCACCCGCAGTAGCTGTGAGTTCTCATCAACCACAAGATGCTTCTCAAGTGTTCAAATCTAACAAATTAGACCTCACCATCCATGAACTTGACACTTGCTATACTAATGGTTGATGAAATTGGGTAATGATTTGATGAACTTGCTTTAGATGTATGAACGGAAAAAATTCATTGATGTAATTAGCTGTAGTTGGACGATTTTGTGACTTCTTATAGTGATGGGCACTTCATCCAGATGAGCAGCAGGTTATGGCATATAATTCGAGAGAAGATTTCTATCAGAATGTGGACATTTCAGCAAGATGCTTGTGGATGCAGACTATGACTGGTCCCTGTGTGCTAATCCCTTTTGCATTGGCTCAAAATTTCTCGATCTTTGAGTAGAGTTGCTAACCTCTTTCGTGGCAAGTGTAATTATACCCTCTTCGGAAAAGTGTCGAAAATGATCGAGTGCATTGCATTGCATGGTGCTTGAACCAAATTTTAGGTTGATTATGCTTGGAAACCTTTCTTTTAAGTAATGGTTGTTCTTGGCTTCTTTTGCAGCGAATTAAGGCTGCCGCGGAGAAGGCTCGACTAGAAAGAGAGGCTGAAGAAACCAGGGCTAGCGAGAAACGTGAAGCCGACAAACGAGTTGCCGAGAAAGAGGCTGAGGCTCGTAAAGCACAGGAGTCTGCTGCTGCCATAGCTGAACGGGAGAAACTTGCTGTTGAGAAGGTGCTCTTTTCTAGACCTTCATCGTAAATCAGCTGTAATTTTTGTTGGGGTAGTAACGGTGTTGCTCCAGACAATCTTCAGTTGCCCGTCACAAATCCTCCAATCTCAAAAGTTTCAATGTGCTACCGTAATGCCAGTTAGGGCTTGCGGCATTCTGCCGAAGCTTATTCAATACACAACTCTCTTGCTGTTGTGAACTCCACCTTGTTTCCTCCTAATCGATGACTAAATTTACTTGTGTGGAGAGCAGGCTGCACTTAAAAACGACGGTGTGCCAAGTATAACCATCAAGAAGAAGACACACGGATTTTTACCGCTTTTCGTCTCCCAATTTTTTTTCCTCTTAGCCGCGCTCGGTGTTGGAGCTCTCTTGTTCATTTTGCCTGAAAAGCAACTGAAGGAAATCCAAGACGTAAGCGTCATACTCTCAAGCCACCTGACTTCTCTTTACTATAGTTTATCCTGAAAATCTCCTATCACTTCTCAGCATTCCTATGGAACAGATCACGCTTGGAATTCCTCCTGCGTTTTAGTTTTCCATTCATGTCTCTTCCTTTAGTTTATCAAGGTTGTTCATGTATTTCTGTGGTTTGATATACAGAAAATTGACGAGTTCGTAGGCAAGGCAAGTCCGGTTGCAGAGGACGCTTACACGAAGGCAAAACCTTACGCGGAAAAGGTAAACATCTGAAGCGACATTTGTTGACGTAACACCTTTGATTTTTTAATATTCAAGTTGCTCGTAGTCCGTCGATGCAGTTGAGGGAACCGTAGACTTAGCACCGAGAGGATACTGCACGCAGGCATGGGTGAAAGCACAAGAGGCTGGTGCAGTAGCGAAGCCATATGCTGAGAAAGCATGGGAACAGGCCAAGCCATTGGCAGCAAAAGCAGTTGAAGCTTCAAAGCCGTTGCTGAAGGAGGCCCAAGTCAAGGCCAACCAGTTGTTGCAAGAAGCCCAGAAGAAGGCCAAGTAGAAGAAGCTATCTGGCAGGTCATGGGGCTCCACAAACTAACTTGATTTCCTTGTGAATGATCTGTAGATAGGACCAATCTAGTCGTGGTAAGAATCTGAACAAATTTACCTCTTTCGAGTGCCAGTGTGTCATGCAATTTGAGCGGCACGAGTTTGTTTTGATAGTTGTGAGGCGAAAACATCCAGTCTAGGACTTCCTTTGGTTGGAGTCGAGTTGGTATTTTATAAGAGAGCGAACATTCTGGTAATAAAATCCTTTTCTTCCTGTCTCGCTGTAACCCATGCCGAGACTTGAATAAGTTTACGATCCTTCGAAGGATCACTCAACCCTCTCTAATCACACTCCCTTGAGAACAAATGAGAGATGTGGGCTTTTCAATGCACTCTGGCACGTATTCACAACTTGATATGTGAGAGTGGTGTATGAGATGTGAACACACCATGAGATGCTCTTGGGTTAAAGTGGAAATGTGCAATTACAGAGTGCAATTATAGATGATGATTAAATGCATCTGTATGCAGATGAGCCGGTCTTTGCCATTAGTTACTCTGACTGTTAACGGAACTTTAACTCCTGAATACTTTTAACTCATCTCTTGATTTGTAAAGATGTATGATTAATAATAGCTCACAGAAACCCCTAAATACTCAAGGCACCAAATTTTGGTGTGCAGAAAACTTTGAGACTTTGCTGAACGCAGAGATTTGAATGTTAATTTTTTGGAGAAGCTGCTGTTTGAAGTGACCTTCAATGTCCAATTTGATAAGCTTCAATGTCCAATTTGATATTTTTTGTGGAAGAGAAATTGCAAGCAGTGTGATTGAATAGTCTCAAGTGTACAATAAAATAGGTTGCCTTACCTTGGAAAGTTACCCCATGTAACTCTCTAAATACTTGAATTTCACATCTCTAAATACTTGAATTTCACATGGTTTATGATGTGAACGCCACTACTTTGTGTTGTTGGCCAAGCCCTTTAAAATTTGTTTATAACAATAACTATTGATGAAAACTACTATAGCAGCAGTAAATATTTATATGATATAAAATGTCCAGAAAATACGCAATATTCAGTGTAGTATACTAGGAAACCATCTCCGCGCAAAATGTGGAATTCTACAGCACTACCTATGTGTGGGGGAAAAATGAAAGAAAATGTGGATGCTTCAAACAATTAATCTCTGTAAGTCTAAAATTGTGCATTGCCGCTTGGTGTCCAACCAACATATTTTTTCATTTTGATTTTTTTCAATAATTTAATCGTAAGATCTATTTTGTCACTTGCTTATGTACATCCTCTCAAAAATACAAACTTTGTGAGGGCATATTTCATTAGATTGTAACACTCAAAATAGGGGCAAATTTTTTTTTGAAGCTTCTCTTAGGTGCCAATTTTTGTTTTGGTCATTCAAAATGATATCTTCCATTATGAATTTCTTGTGCAATTTAACTTTATTGCAGAGTATGAAGTTGGCTATATGCCTCACAAATTTCATGGTCACTCAATGCTTAAAACATAATGGAAAAAAATCAAGAGTCAGAATTATTTTGTTCTAATTGTCATTACACTAAGAAAACTTCACTGAAGAGATTCTTATAGAAATAAATCTCAATTACAAAATCCGTACAGTAGAAACCTAGAACATCATGTGGAGTACTTGCCAAAGTAGATTTTTCCAAAAAATCAAAATTAAAAATAGAAGTTATTATATAGTCACAAAGAGTTGACTGCAAATTTTGCCCATTGACCAAGCCATTGTAAAGTGCTTTTGAACACTATTTGGGCAACACCCTTCCTCAATCCCTTTGTTTCTAATTTTTTTTGAGGATGCCCGTATTGATATCTAAATCACATATGGTACCATATCTCACTCAAAAATTATTCAATTCCACTTTTTTTCTGGAGGTATGCAAGCTTTTTGAGCACATACACCCTTATTTTCACAATCTTATCTTATGTATTTACTTGCAAAAACTTGCCCAAATATCCCAAAAACCCAAAGTAGACTCATTGGTCCCTTAGGGGTTAATTCACAAAACAATGTGGATTTCCAAAACTACCATTCTATTTATTAATATTATGTAAGCTGCAAATTGGAAGTATATCAAGTCCAAAAGCATATGTATTGTATTTCAACAAATGGCCTTAACCCCTAAAGGCCCAAGTGGTCCCTTGGGGGCCAAGTGGGGTTTTGGGCATGTACCTATAGTTAAACTACTTTTTGTGATTTTCTAAAAATTTTATGGAAGATGGGGGATTCAAAGAGGGCATCTAACTTTTTTTGCATTCCAACATTTATTGAAGAAATTATGCATGAATAACCAAAAAATAGGGGAGAAGGGGCAGCCTAAAAAAAAAAAACTTGCTTATTTTTAAATTAAAAATTTGAGATTGGTTCTTTTGATTTTTATATATGTGGGAAGCTTTAAATCATTAAATTGAGATTCATGAGATGAAAGTTATGAGAAGTTTTAGTTTGTGGGTAAATATGGAACTCCCAAACCTCCATCTCTTTTTCCCCTTGTAAAATTTGGTGCTTTACTTTTTTGAGCTCTTTGTGTGTTTTTTTTTACTTTTTTTTTCCCAAGTTCTAGTAGACTAAGATTCCTTTGTTTTCACCATTTGGATCAAAGTAATTTATATTTCTCAATTTTACATAAATCCTCCAATTTTGCCTAGTATATATGCAAATTTCATGGCCTTACGGCACTACAAGATTTTACAAAGTATGTATCACACTTCCAATTCATTTAAAAATTCTCCCACACATACCTAACTTGGTCTTCTACATGGGAAAAAAAAAACCTCAACTTTGCATAGAGCAATTTTTTTGATATAGGAGTGGTCAAAGGCTTCTAAATTTTTTGGGCAGCAAGGAAAAAAATTGTTTTTTTCACTTTAGGTGTCAATATCTCACTTGTGTACATCTAGGATGAGCTGATTTTTTTCCCACAAGTACCTCCCATAGTCTAGGGCAAGATCTTATGATTGAATTTCCAAAAAAATCTTTTTTCCTACCATTCTACTTATTCCCCTAAAAGTGGCCATTTTCAGTGACTCACAAAAAAAAAGGCTTGGGCCTTTAGGGGTTAAGAAATGAATCAAAAGAAAAGAAAAACAAAACTAATAAAAAGACAACCCCAATGAACATAACTACTAATGAATCTCAAATTCCATGGATAAATGTTAACAACAATGATAGACACATGGAGTGTAATCCTTCAGGCATCCTCAATTCAAAGCTTGCATCAGGCTCAGCTAACGACAATTACTCAATTTTGTTGCTTGGCCGCAATTGATGCTAGGAGCACACCCACTCCTTCAACCCAATGCACACTAATAGCGAGAGATGTTAACTTTCTTTTTGATAGGCTTTTGTTGGGTTTTTCTAACAAGATCTCTATTTTTGACTTGAAAAGTAGTCATCATTTCTCTAACAACAATATATAGAGCAATTTGAAAGACACTTGAAGGCCGCTAAAACTACCCGGTGTGGACTAGGTTTTGCTAACCCCTCTAAGTTCATGTCCCACTTGCAGGGTGCATTGGACCAAGTTTGCAATCTCAAGCTAGGACCCATTGTGAGGGTGCCATTACAAAGTCTATATACCTGCCCGATTGTGGATGCTCTTAAATGTCCAAGGGCACTTCTTCTTTTTTTAGAATGAACTTTTGAAGTTTTTGAATTGTCATTGTAAGATCATTATTAAATAGGGAAAAATTCATGGATACCCCTAAAGTTTGCAATAATTTTGTTGTGCATACCATTTTCCTTCTTCCTTATGTGCATGCGTAACAAGAAAGTAGTGTGTGCACAAAGGGAGAAGGGAAGTGGCATGCACAACAAAAAAAACTCTTGAAAATTTTGGTCCAAGAGTATTTTTGAAATTTTTGAAAAGGCAAGGGTATCTATGAAATCATTGCAAACTTCAGGGGTATCCATGAAAGTTTCTCTATTAAATACTGCAAAAAATCTATAACCCTAGATTTTGAACTTCAAAGCTTCTAAATGGTGCTACAAAAAAAAACTCCAAAAAAGCTACATGGATGTTAGGATATTTTTGGCTAAATGTGGATGAGTAGGGAATTAGCTGCTTCTTTTAGAGCAGCTAAAAACTTCTAATGCAAAAATGGCCACTTCAGGATAGAAAACAATTACTTATAATGATTTGGTAGTTTTGTAGTTACCTCAAAACTAATGACTCCCTCTGATGATCACAATTTCACAAATGATAGTCAAAGAGCTATTACCTAACACAAAGAATATTTTCCCGTATCAATTATTGACCAAAAATCATTAAGAGCAATGAGAATTCCATAGAGGAAAAACTCTAAATTTTATGACAAAGGTACTCCAAGTGAAATTAGCCCAATAGTACATTTGGATTTATTAGATGATGAATTTTCAATAGAAGAAGGGCCTTTACTACCCAAGGGAATATTGCGTTTAGGTTGCCTCCCATTATTTTCTCAACATTTTACACTATATAAATGTTTACTGCTGCTACAATAATTTTCATCAATAATTATTGTTATAAACAAATTTCAAAGGGCTTGGCAACAATAACTAAGTTGTTGTAACATAAACCAATGGCGTTCACATTATAAATGTACCATATGAAATTCAAGTATTTAGAGAGTTCCATGCGCCTCCAAGTGGCCAAGTGATGAACCATGGAGTAACTTTCTAAGGTAAGGCAACCTAATTGTTAAGGCAACCCAAATGCAATACTTTGTGTACTGTATAGTACCCTTGCAAATCTTTACACCCAACCCTTAATACCACTTAGAAAACTTAGCGTTTTATAGAACACATTTGAAACTTTTGCATATTGTATCATTGATTTTTGATTCTTATACAATCTCAATCAAGCATACCAAATTTTGAGTTCCAAAATACCAAAACTCTATTTTTGGTGAGTTATTTTACATAAAATTCATGTTTTTACATGATAAATGATTAAAGAAGATTGGTGATGGTTTTCTGAAATTTGGTTGCATAGGTATGTAGGAAACAAACATGCACACATCTTTCCTTCAAGCAAAAATCTCCAAAAAGTTCAAAATTCCTTCTATATAGACTTTCATGTTAGGGTGATCATGACCAAATTTAGTAAAAAATATTTCTCTATTTTCTTATTGGATTTTGGAAAATTAGCTCATATACTATGATAAAGTTTATATCTTTGAGCATGATGATGTGTTTGTTTTTCCAAAATCTAATAAGAAAATAGAGATTTATTTTTTAATAAATTTGTTCATGATCACCCTAACATGAAAGTCTATATAGAAGGAATTTTGAAACTTTTTGGAGATTTTGGCTTGAAGGAAAGATGTGTGCATGTTTGTTTCCTATATACCCATGCAATCAAATCTCAGAAAACCATCACCAATCTTCTATAATCATTTATTATGTAAAACCATGAATTTTATGTAAAATAAATCACCAAAAATAGAGTTTTGGTTTTTTGGAACTCAAAATTTGGTATGCTTGATTGAGATTGTATAAGAATCAAAGATTTGATACAAAATGTAAAAATTTCAAATGCATTTTATAAAATGCTAAGTTCTCTAAGTGGTATTAAGGGTTGGGTGTAAAGATATGCAAGAGTACTGTACATTGTGGTAGTGAAGATTACATGACATCAAGTCTTCTCATGTGGCACATGAATTTTTTTACAAACAAACACTTTTTCTCACAATAAAAAATTCATGGTACACAAAGAGCTTGAATTTCTATATGCTACTTCAAACTTCAAAAATTGGCTCTAAACAATATCATGCCATATTTAACTTAAGGGGAAATTATAAATAGGGGCATGAAAACGTAAAATATTACAAATAGGGGCACAGTTTCAAAATAATTACAAATAGGGGCACGATTTCAAAAAAATGTAAATTTTGTAAATTTATTTTGGTTTGGATATTGGTTAATTTAGCTGCATCACATTAAATGTTAGCTAATTTCCAAAAAAATTAAAGGTCTCTCCAAATCAAGCCTAAACAAATAAATTTTAGTAAAGGAGATGGCAATTTTTGAAGACTTTTGAATTTTTTGAAAGTTATCTACAACATTCAATGTGATGTGTTTAAATCAACCAATGTCCAAACCAAAAAAAATTATAAAAAAAATTACAATTTTTTTGAAATTGTGCCCTATTGGAATTATTTTGAAATTGTGCCCCTATCTATAATATTTTACGTTTTCATGCCCTATTTGTGATTTTCCCTGAAGTATCCATGTATATATGGACTTTGCCTATAATTATGGATCATGCAAAACATTGAAAAATCTCTCAATTGTTAAACAAAAGAAGGTAAAATATCATGAGATCTTTGCATGTGTAAACAAAATGGTAGGAAATCTCTTTATGTTTTAAGAAATCCATGGGAGATATCTTGTTGTTTTTTTTTGTTAATATTTGTGGATTTCGCAAAGTCCATATTTTATTAAATGAAATCATGATTCTATATGCAAAAAAATCTAGTGTCTATGTGCATGCTCTATTTGCACTACAAGTGTGGAAAAATACAAATTTAGCAACGTAGTGCCCACCTATAATCCTTCCATTCATACCAAACAGATACACCAAATGGAAGTATTAGTTCTAACAAGTTCAAAAAGTGAAATATCCCTTTGGAAGAACAATTCAAGTAAATTTTATGGAATTTAAGCATGATCATTTTTGCCTTTTAATCAAGGTGAGGTCATTTTGCTGATTTCATGATATACAAGGAAATCAAAATCTAAGACTAAGTTATGAAGACAAGAAGTCAACGACACTAGACACAATCCAAATTTCTGAACTGTCATAGATAGGATATAATGAAAAAATGTAGGCCTCATAAAATTGAGCTAGGTCCATCGAGAACATCTGGGAAAAACCCACCACATTAAATTAATGTATCTGACATTCTTATAGCAATCCTAATAATAACACATTCAAAAAGGAATTCCCTTAGATTGACAAAAAGAGGTTATTCTCAAAAAATGAAATAGCTAAGAAACTATTTTCACTTATAAAATTAGGACATGACATGTACCGATCTACGGATTCAAGTTGAGTAAAATTGTTCAAAATTTACCAATTTAATGAGAATAATTCTTGTAATTATAACAAAAAGGAAAGAAACAATAGAATCCTCTCCAAAAAGCCCAAGGTCTTTGTAAATGGTGCATTTTGAAATGAACTCTTCTTTGTGTCAATTAGATTATGTATCTTATATATCATTTTCTATTAAAATTTGTAGATATCTACCTCATCATATCATATTCAATCTCCTTTGCCTCTTGTCTCACATCTTCATCCACATTGCTCACCCATATTTGGAAGCCCATATTTGATTCAATTGCTTGTAGGTACAACTCCAATAAAACCCATTTTTGTTGAAGCAATAATGAAGCATTAGGTACAAAAAACAATGGTTATTTTTCATACTCTTGTTATTTTTATTCTTCTTTTTTGACAATATGGTTTTCTTTTTTAGGATCTTCATTGAACACCATTCAATAAGATATCCAACCATGAAGGTTAATTACAAGTAATATGAAAATTACACTCTCATTATTGTTCCACTTGCAACATGATTTCTCAAAACAAGACTCCTTTCTATATTATTCAATACTTTTCAAGGAAAATGAACCTTCCATTGTGTTGCAAGAGAACATCCATTTTCTATAAAGTTCTCAAAGGTATTGAACTCCAAGACATGTCAAATCATGGGTAACAAGGAGCTAGACTACAAAAGGCTTTGTTCCTTGAGCATTGTTTTGCTTTTCAAATTAGGTACCTAATCAACCTTCTTCATGGTAGCTTCTCTCAATTCAAAGCCTCCTCTAGTCCATAGCCAATAAACAACCTCAATACAAGTCTTATTGATTTGTAATGGAGAAGGAAGGGACTTAATTTATGTCATATTACCCATGAGTCTAGTTTGGAATGCAATCATAAAAACACAATCTCAAAACGCAAGTTTGATATGTTCAATTCCCTATAAGATTCACACACAAAACAAAAAAATTGTCTCAAGATTTCACCAACTCTTGCATAACTATGCAAAATTTTGTCCACTCTTCCCAAATGTGGCAAAATTTAATAAGACTTCTTCCATGTTATTAATTATTTTTCTTTCAACGGTACCAAACAAAAAGTGAATCCCATCATATCAAATTCAAAAACATCAACTCGTTTAGGAGTGTTTATAAAAACTTATGCCGCTCTTGCTCAAGGTTTAGAGAGAGCATGCCTAACCAACATCTTGCTTTGACACTACCAAGGCATTATCTTCTTGCAACTTATTTAACCAAAAAAATTGGCATTAACAATAAAAAAATGTCATTTATATATGAATGCCACTTTTTGTAAGGTTGATCAAGTTTAACCATCCACACAATAAGTTTGATTATTCACATCCAAAAATTTTTATTGTAAAAATGTCAATGAATAACAAAATATTGACATGGTTTTGCATGAACTTCCATTTGTCCCATACTACGACTCGACTTTCTTGAACCTGCAAGAGTGTGACATTTTCATACACCGTGTGATGTTTTCAGGAATACATTAGATCGTTCAATGGGACACACTGTCCCTTTTTCAAAATTGAGGAGGACCTGTACAAGCAAACTGGGGGTGTTAAGGGATTGACTAGGGTACCAAATCTTGTGTATCAAGACTGGATCAGCCCAAGATTTGCAGCCGGCTGGGCATGTCAACTTCACCACAACTCAGATGCAGAACTCCAGCCAGATGTCCGGGGACTGAGTGTCAGCAGGCATGTGACCCTCGCAATGAACATCCACCATGGCCTGGAATTAGAGCAGCAGTATAGCAAAGCATGGCAAGGGGAGCCCCCCTTGTGTGTGGAGACATGCTCAATTGCTCATGTTACCATGCCAACGCAGCTTGGGAGGGGACTGGGATCATGGCTCTGCATCTCAAAAGCAGGGATGATAATGCTGATGGAGGCCTTGATATTATGGTCGGGGCATGTGGCACTCCCTGAGCTTGCATTGCAGCCATGGATGGGAGTTTATTGGCAGTTTATTGGAGGCAAAGTGGTCATCACAAGCATCACAAGCACATCAACCTGTCAAGGGCATAGTACAGCAGGGCTGTACGACTACTGCGGTGACAACGACGAGGGTGAAGAGAAATGACATGACCTTGGAATGACCCTCCGCAGCACTCAGCACTTAACAACTCTGCTGAAAAGCCAGTTTCCCACATACCATTGCTGGTTCATCATGCACTGCCCATCAAAGTGATTCATTTTGGCATGCATGGGATTCTAGTTCTGATACTGCCCTTTCAGAACCCAGCTCTTCTATCTCTAGGGAGGTTTACTCCATGTCCCCAGTCTCATTCGATTCCCCAAATCTCGTCTCTGGCCGGTCCCGTTTTTTCCTCTACTGGGGTTTTTTCAGTTGGCCCCAAATTTCATTCTTCGAAAACTTCCCTCCACTTCCCTATTCCATGTTCCACTTATCAACTCTTCCGCGGGAGCACTTGTGCGCGCACTGCTCACGGTTTTTTTGTATGAAAGGTTGAAACGGTTTACTGATCTGTTTGTTTTGCCTCTTTACACATACAACAAGCAACTATGCTACAGAATGCTACATCTCTTTGTAGCATTGCCGCTTGAAGTTCCTCTTTATATTAAAAAAAGGGGCCGGCTTTTTGCGAAACCTAAATCTAATGAAACGTCATCTGAATACCTTCTATGATGTTTTTTGGGTATGTTCACACTTGGTGTTAGGAGAGGTATTAACAATATGAATGCAGTTTAAAGGTGTGTCCAAATGCATATAATTTTTCTTTGCTACTACCACTCTTAACACCAAGTGTGATCATACCCAAAGCTTATTCACATAAAGTTTAAAATAAAAAAAAGAGGTTGACTTCTTGCGCACCCTAAATCTAATGAAATGTTCTTGAAATAGCTTCTCTTAATGCAAAACCTCCTTCCATAAAATATTGAAAAAAAAGAAAAAAAGGCCGGCTTCTTGCGAACCTTAAATATAATGAAACGTCCTCATAATAGCTTCTCCTGATGCAAAGCGTCCTCCTATAAAGTCTAGAGCCAACAAACTTGAGACATGGCATTGAACCAGGACTAGGGAGTTGGAGATATGGGACATGGAACACCATATGCACTCTTTGTTTGGGATGACATTGCCGGATATCATACATAGATGGGATCAACGATTTCTATACAACATACATGGATGTTCAAAACCATGGTGTGACATTACCTTGATTTTTATGTTCTGCATTTGAGCACTCTCTGCACGGGACATGAGGGGCAAGTGAGACCCCACCCCTTGTCCTCTCCAACCAAGGTTCCTGGTTTTGCTGCTAAACCTGCCTAGTCAGCTTTGTCCGCGTTAAGGCAAATTTGTTTGACATGGTTGCAGCATGGTATCATACATGCATACTCGGTTTTGGCCATGTGGCCTCTGCATCCGGAAACTGCAGCAACAAGGGCCATAAGGCCCAGTTGGGCCTTGGATTCCGGCCTCAACATGGTTATTTTTTTTTTGTAAAATGAGTAGCAGGATGTGTAATTATGTTTTTGAATCTTTTTAAACACCATAATCGGCAAGCATAAAAATCGCTTACATAAAAGACAAGTACTCCCTCTGTCCCAATATAAAGTTTCAAAAAATTTCTCCATGAGAGTTTAATTGTATTTTTAGTCATTATGCTAGTGACAAATGCATTCTAGAATCAATATATCATTTATCAAATATCTGCATAATCTCAAGTTTTTATGTGGTCATTTAAACACCCAATTTCCATGCAAAAAGTATCATATTTGTGCAAAGTTTGTGAAGGTTGCCTGCTCCTCATTATTTGAGTTTTTGTACTAATGACACATGCATTCTAGAATCAATATACCATTTACCAAATGTGTGCAAAATCTTCAGCTATGATGTTGCCATTTGGGCATCCAAATTCCATGCAAAAAGTACCATATTTGTACATGTTGGTAGCTCCTCATTATTAATGATTTAGAGATTAGTAGCAACAATGGTACCTCATATGGGCAAGGCCAAACTTGTTAGGAGAGGAATGCTTGTTAATGCTCTTTAATTGCTTAACTTGCCCCCATGAGATCATTGAACATGACAAACGCTGGAGCTTTTTAGTGGGACAAGAACTATGCCTAATTTGGAGCTTTGTATTGGGACAGAGGGAGTATTATGTAAGCTTTAGTTAACTTGTGTTTGTATCGTGAATTTGTACAAGGTGAAGGGCATTTTCACGTGTCCATTTGTCATTGGAAAGGTGTGCTTCCACAAATGCGCACTTATTTACTTTCTATTTTCAAGAGTTCTCTTTCATGTGGAGGGCACATGATTGTGCGTATTTTAAATACATCAAGTAGAGGAAAATACGTGCCTTTGGAGATGGATGTATGTAAATCCAATATAGGAAGTGTGTGGCGGGCCAAATTATTGTAGTTGGGGTGTTTCCCTATTGAACATTTAAAAAAAAAAAAACAGATTTTCGACCATAATTATTACTTTATTATTCTTATTGTCCTGATGGTGGAATTGATTTCAGAAATTCAACCAATGAGAGGCGAGGATCAGGACCTTCTTGGGCTCCTCAACGGCTTCGCTACTTACAGCAAATAAAGCGGCCCTAAATTCCTAAAAATCTAATGGCACCAGAGATTGCATGATTGAACAAACCCATGATCTCGGGTCAGCGTGGCAGCATCCAAATTTTAGGTCAGAAGCTCATGCTCATCAATCCCTCTCTCCCCAATCCATTCCAGGCAAAAATCAACCATGTAATTTTAGTATGAAGGGGCAGAAGGGCCCCAGGGCAGGGACCCTACTTGGCAAAAGGCCGAAACTGAGGAATGGATATGCAAATTAGATCCGTATATGCTGAGTAGCAGAAACAACCCACAGGGTTGTGCACCAGGTAGAGTAATTTATCTATATTTTCTGTTTTTTTTTCCCAGAAACCCATGCTATTTGTTCGTCAGTTGACACTCCTTCAGCAGCCTGCAATTCTTAACCCCTAAATGCCCAAGGCCTTCTTGAACTTCCTAGCATTTTCCTGAAACTGAATAATCAACCAACATTTTCATAAATTTCATCAAGTTCTTTTCAATTATAACCGTACAAATTCAAACTAAACATGTTAGAGATTACATGGGAAAAGTAAACACAACAATGTTAGTTATAATTTGAAAGATTATGATGTTTCAACATGAGGCTGTTAAAATTGCAATATTGACTTGAAGGCTTCTAATTCTCATTTCACATTTCAAATCTAAAAAGTTGGTCACCAAACAAATATGAGGTTTAAGGTCATGACATGTTTAACTCTAATCAAATTATACCTTTAAAAATCTACTTCTACATTTTTTAAGATGGATTTCTAGTGTGGATTTTTCTTCAAGCTCTAGTATATTTGAGGCTCATTTTCAAGATCTTCCAATACTAGAAGACTCAAGATTGCAATGGACACCCTTGTACAAAGTCTTGAGTAGAGAAATCATCAACTTTTATTTTCAAAATTAGAATTTTGATGCTGAAAATAGACTTTAAAACAAACTTGTAATGAAGAAGAAATACAAAAAATAGTGATTTGGTAAAGCTTTATTCATCTTCAAAGTTTTGTCAATGCCCAAATCTGGTTGCTTGGGCATTTAGGGGTTAAAGGATTGTTGTGTGGCCATGACCTACCCACACTATAGCTTCAACAGTAATTATAATGTAGCTTCAACAGTGTTTTGGTTGATGGGCACCAATAGTATTGCTTCTAAAAGTTTCAAAAGTCCATAGTGCATGCCAACCTCATGAAAATTACAATAAGGGTAACTTGGGACCCACCACTATGATTTTGAATTTTCTCACAATTTAGGTTACCTAAAAATATGAGTATATTTGATAAGATTGTTATTTGCCTTCTATGATGGATCATGTGTTTACGGCCACTTTGGAAAAAAAAAAATAGATGAAAAACAACTTTTTCAGTTGTACATATTGTTATTTCAGGGCAAGAGGATGAAAAATGTCCTCATGGGCGTTTAGGGGTTAACCCCTAAAGGACCATTGTCCCTTCCGGGGATAGGTTGGACTTTGGGCATGTACGTGTGGCTAAACTACTTTGTGTCATTTTTTGAAACTTTTATTGAAGGCCAAGGAATTCAAGGATCTATGTGGGCATTTTTTTTTTTTCATTCCGACATTTGATGAAGAAGTTATGCATGAATTTATGAAAATTTGGGGAGGACCGCCCTTAAAAACTTCTTTAAAATTTACATTTTTTTAAAAATAAAAATTTGAAACTGGTTCTTCAAACTTTTTTCATATGTCAAAGCTTTGAATCATTCAATTTCAATCAATGACATGAAAGGTATGAAGAGTTTTTGTTTGCATGCAGTTATGGATCCTCTACTCTAAAATAAACTTTGAAGTCCTTCATTTTACTCAATTTTTAATATTTTGGAAAAAAAAATTAAACCAAGGGAAGTAAATTGTTTATCGCAACATTATAGCTGTTGGAATTTGCATTTTTCATTTCAATAATTAATTCTCAACAATTTAGTGTTTTGACTCATTCTCTACTTCTCTTTACTTACTATTTTTTCCCATGTGTTGTATAGTTCCAATTGATTTGAAAATTCTCCCACACATACCTAACTTGATCTCGTACATGGGAAAAATAAAGTGCAACTTTGGGTAGAGCAATTTTTTTGTTATAAGAGGGGCAATGACTTTTGAAATTTTTGGGCAACATGAAAAAAAACTTTTTTTTCACTTTAGATGTAAATATCTTACTCCTCTCCATCTAGAATGAGCTGATTTTTTCCCCACAAATAAACCTCTTCTAGTCTAAGGCAAGATCCTGTAGTTGGATTTCCTAATTAACAAAACATAAAATCCCTTTCTACTAAACCTCCTAGAAGTTGCAGTTTTTAGTGATTTTCACAAAAAAAAAAGGGCTTGGTCCTTTAGAGGCTAAGGTAGGAATTCCATAAACAATTACCCTCCCTCTACTCGGAGAAGTAGACTGTTCTGAAACCAACAATAGCTGGTTTTGAAAAAAGATTCTAAAATATTTTGAAAAGATGCTATTTTCTTGCATTTGATTGATTTACACCTATTTTGGAACAAGGTTCTAGAAGTAACCGTTTAAGGTACACCTATGAAACAAGAATAAGGTCTCAATGAAGAATTCACATTTATATTGCACAAAATATTCATTCTTGAGTAGAAAAAACTTCTTTTTTTTTTACATTCTTTCTTATTGAGCTCAATTTCTCAAGAAATTCCTCATATCTTATTAGGGTAAGTGGCTTATTTTAACCGTTTATGGTATTTCTACCTTAGCTTTTTTTACATCCCTCACAGCTACATACAGAATGTGTTCTCATATTCATATGTTATTTTAGGAACAATTATCAAACATCGAGTTTCCTTCTTCTTCTTTTTTATTCATTAGTTCATTTGTCATGGTCTGTATAGTATAGCAGGTGTTTATAATTGAGGAGGAGGCTACAAGCAGTTCCTGTGCAGATGCTTCAAGCATCACTATTGCAAGAAAACTTTGTCATCACCAAGAACAATTTTGTGTTGGTTTTTTATAGGGCGAATCACTTGTTTGTTGGCTCTTGATTGCAAGGGCAAAGGGGAAGGCTTTGCATTAAGAGAAGCTATTTGGAAGAAGTTTGAGTAGGTACCTAGAAAAGTGAGGAACTGTTACAAAAGACAAAGCCTCTCACAGCAAAGTTGCTTGTTCATCCTACCTATTCAAATTTAGATAATAAATTTTGACCAATTGCAAGTCTATTAATATTCAAAGACCACAAATTAGTCATCGTACGTAGCAATAAATTTACAAATTACATGAGAAATTTCATTTATAGAGGAGTTGTTGACCTTGCTGCTTATCTAGAGGGACTAAGGGAGTTTGGAAGTGACTCCAAATTCTAATTGTGCACTTTATCATTCAAAATTTGAAGATGGTAAGGCTATTCTTTTCATTGTTAATGAGATTACGATTAAATGGGTGATATCCAAACTTGTGTTTGAATATCATCAAAACAAATATAATGAGTAAGTGCTTACAAGTGTAAATTTAGTACTTGGAAATTTGTACTTGAGAATTTTAACACTTTGGCTAAAAGTGAGGTCTACATCTTGATTAAAAACAAGTAAATTAAATTTTTGGAGATCCTTTAATCCTTCAATTTCTTCACGTGATAAATTATTGAAAAAACTGTTTTTTTAAGGGAAAATAAAAGAAATAGGTCTGACAATTGGACATATATCAAAAATTGGCCTCACAATTATAAAAAAATTGAAAATTGGCCTCACCTATACCAAAATTAGGCCCTACACCTAAGGTGACCAAAATTTTGTGCATGTTTGTTTATGGAATTTGATATATGCACACCAAGGGGGGGTAAATTTTAGATGTTTACCATCAAAAGATTTAGTTTAGAACCATGGAAGTTACAATTGAACAACACCTCATAAAAAGCTTATCTAGGGGGCAAATTATTAACCTTTAACCTTGTTTGTAAAAAAACTAAGTTTTTCCATTGGACATTGTTCAATTGTAACTTCCATTGTGATTCTAAACTAAATCAAGGTCTCTAAATCCAAATCCAAATTCAAACTTTTCAAATTCAACTTTTTGATGGTAAGTATCTAAAATTTACCTCCCAAGTGCATGTATATCAAACCCATAAAATATACATGCACAAAATTTTGGTCACCTTAGTTTCAAGGCCTACTTTTGGTATAGATGAAGCCTATTTTGAAATATGGCCAGTTGTCAGGCTTATTTTTTGAGTTTTCTCTTTTTTTAATGACATGAATAATTTTATTTTTTTAACTTTTTATTGTTATTTTTATGTCCATACACTATTGTCATGGCACATGTATCGTGAGGATTATAATTTATTTATAGTTACAAGTATTTTGGCTATTTTAAGCTCGATATCATTGTTGATAGTAAACTTACAATTCACCAAAAAACCTTTATCAAATTCCAATGATAGTTGATGTAAGCATCCATTGATGAAAGCGTTCGAAGTACAAGTGAATAATAATTTGGTACAAAAAAGATGTTGGTTGTCACAGTTTACAAATGCCAATATTAAACATCTGCACATGTAGTTGATCATGTGTTTATGCTTGACATTTACAAGAAAAACAAGACAATTAATATAATTTGTTGGGTAACTTTTCATCCTCCCTTTCTCTACTTTTTCCTCTCCCTCCTCCTTTTTAATTTTAATTTCTCAGGTTGATAAGAATTTTCAATTTTGTGTGCAAGGTAGATACTTGGTGCTTTATAATAGAGGCTGGTGTTTCAATTCAACTACACGTATTTCAGTGATCATATGTTCTTACTATGAATGTACTTTACAATAACAACATTTTTTTTAATTTTTAACCAATACAAATAACTACTGTTGCAAAATTGTTTTCCACTGTTTCACTACAACATTGAGTTACCATTGCAACGCAATAGGTATTGTTTTTGAAATGTTTCAAGGTTGTTTCAATGGCACGCTATTTTTGAAATGCACATACATTCGAGCTATAACATTGTCTGCATATTTTTTTAATCGTGGAATATTTTGGATTGTTAATTTAAAAGTATATTAGTAGAGGAGTTAAAATATAATATAAATGTTATTAACAACATATTACTCAATAGTGCAACCCAGCAATTGATTCATGTTGCAGCTCTTACCAAAAGTAATCAATTTTGAAATGTCAAGAATGCAAAGATAGAAAAAAAATCATTTATAGAAGAAAAAAATCACTCTAATAAATTTAGCTCGACTTGAACAAATTCGTTGTTATTAAAATGAAAAAAGAAAAAAGAAAAAAAAAACCGATCTTCAAATACTGAATTTGTGCAATTGGATTAACCCCGAAAGCATTGAACATCGTTTTTTTTTTTTTTTTTTGGCAACATAGCAATTTTGGGCAGCTTATTAGAAGTGAGTTTTTCATTTTTTTAAAAAATTTCACAAATGGTGTATGAGAAACAATTTTAAGGCCCAACAATTTTCATAGCTTTTGCCTACATGGTTCAAAAATTAATGCATGATATATTATTTTGTTTGTTTGTCAAGCAGACAAAAAGAAAATTTAAAAATTATATATTAAACTTGCTCTTTTTTAAAATTTGTTCTTTAGATTAATTTATACATGGGAAGCTTTGAATCATTCAATTTTGATCAATGAGATGAAAGTTATGGAGAGATTTTGTTTGCAAATTATGGGTTCTCTACTCTAAAACAAACTTTGAAATCCTTTATTTTACTCAATTTTCAATACTTTGGGAAAAAAACAAAACCTAAGGATGTAAATTGTTAATTACAACATTACACCTGTTGGGATTGGAAATTTTCATTTCCATAATTAAGTTCTTAACAATTTAGTGTTTTGAAACATTCTCTACTTCTTTTTACTTAATTTTTTTTTCCATGTGTTTTTTATTCCAAATGATTTGAAAGTGTTCAAGTGTGTACCCAAATTGGTTTGAAGAACAAATCCAAAGAGTTACAACCATTTTGGAAATTTTTTCATACAAATACGACCTTGTGAAGTGCAGTAGCCTAGATTTTTGCAAGAAAAAAAAAAGACTTTTTTGTCAATTCAAACTTAAGTATCTTACAATCTACATGGTGAAAATTTCTGATTTTTTTTTTTTTTTTTTTTTTTTTTTTTTTTTTTTTGCATATTTTGATACTAGTGTAGTACAAGATCTTACTACTACAAGTATCAAAAAATGTTTTTTTCTAAAATTTTATAAATGTACTAGAAATGACAATTTTGGAGCGGTTTTGGTGAAAATCTTAGCTTTGAACTTTAGAGGTTAACCCTTACACGCCAAAGGAGAACATTTTTTGTACCCCTAGGCTTTAAAAAAATACTCTATGGGCAGAAAAAAGCAATTTTTAGTCTAATGTTTTTTCAGAAGTGATTATAAATACATGGTCCGTCAAGACTAGCAAAAATTGTCTCTTTAGCTGCACTCATATTTTTAGGTAACCTAAATAGTGAGAAATTTTAGAGTCATGGGATTAGGTCCTAAGCTGCCCTTATTGTAATTTTCATGAGGGCACCATGCACTATTGACTTTTGCAACTTTTAAAGATAGTAATTTAATAATAGGCACCATTATAGAGATTGTTGTTCAAGCTCAACATTGTTCAAGGGCAAGCATGGTGACCATCCCTTGCGTTTGCATTTAGGGGTTAAGGTAGACACACCCATTCCCGGCCGCTTCCGGATTTTGCACCTACTTTTGAGGTGTTCAAAATTCACTCTTGAACCCAAAATGGAGCAGTGAACGCTGCTTGCACAAGCAACTTTTGCCACATGTCAATTGCTAAGCTACTTTAAGAGGGCTGGGATTGGGACCATTAGTGCCATTATAGGAACACATTTAATCATTATCTACTTTTTTACTTACTATTGTTTTTCCATGGGTTTTACAATTCCAAATGATTTGGAAATTTTCAAGTGTTTACCCAACTTGCTTTGAAGATCAAATCCAACAAACTACAACTATTTTGGAGTTGTTTTCATACAAATATGACCTTGTGAAGTGGAGCTGCGTGAATTTTTACAGGGACAAAAAATGGCTTTTTGTCAATTGAAACTCAAATATCTAACAATCGACATGTTAAAGACTCTTGAACTTTTTTTCACATTTTTAGATACTAGTGTAGTACAAGATTTTATGGCTACACTTGTCAAATGAAGTTTTTTTTCTAAAATTTGATACTTTGTACTAGAATGGCAGTTTTGGAGCAGTTTTGGTGAAAATTTGAGCTTAGAGCTTTAGGGGTTAAACCTACGTAGTAAGCATGTCACTTTACGTCTCACTTTCCAACTCAGCAATTCTTAGTTGAATGTCAACTGACCCAAACTTTGTGTTACCATGTAAATAACAGAAATGAAACACCAATCGTTTTTTATTCTAAAGAATGACATTGGGACGTAACTTACTTGACTTAGGTTTGGGGTTGCTAAACTCAATTCTTGGAGCAGCAAAGGTTCATGTTTAGTCCACATTTCTGGTTCCAAATTTTCAAAAAGTATTGCCATGGAGGCATTTCCAAGTGAACCAAAAACCTTTTGATCTCAATCCATTAACCCCTAAGCGTCTTGCTAAGAAAATTTTGCATACCTTCAACATGAAACCTTCAACACATTTCTCAAGTTTTTGGAAAGTTGAACAAGTAACCACATAATTCAAACCGGTCATTCTATACCCAACTATAGATGAAATGTTTCAAACCAATTTGATTTCAAATCCAACTAAATCTGCAAAATCTCCACCATTGAGAATCTCATGTTTTCCAATTTGGACAATAGTCCAAAATATGGATTTTGGACTTTCATGTAATATTTTCTCAAAAAAGAGATTTACCTAATGGATGATCCCACGAGATTGTGTCTTGCTACACTTGATGGAAAAAAAAATGGAAAAAAACTCCAAAAGATATGGTCACTCAAAGTAGCTAGATTCCACTAGCTCCTTGCTTTAGAGCTATAAAAACCTTGCCCAAATCAAGAAAAAAAAAGTTTCACATTACCAAACTTCTCCCTTTTACAATATGAGACATGAGGGCACCCATCCCATCCACTTTCTAAGCCACTCCCTTCATTTTCCCAAAGACATTTCCCTCCTAATTGTTTAAAATATAGAATTTTTTCCATATTCCATGTAGAATCTAGAGCAAAATAGGCACTTCAAGGAACAACAAGCTGATCAGAAATTTTTATTGACCTAGCAACTCCATTTGGACTTGAGTGGCAGACCAAAATTTGAGCTAAAAACGCCTCATTTTTATACTTTCACACATCCAAGCACCCCCTTTGGCCATATTGGGCTCTTTGGTCTTTTAGGGGTTAACCCCTAAATGCCCAAGGCCTTTCTAAACTTCTTGGCATTTTCAAGAAAGTGAACAATCAACCAATCTTTTCATAAATTTCATCAATTTTATTTAAACAATAACCGTATAAATGTAAACTTGACATGTTAGAGATTACATGGAAAAAGAAAACACGACAATATCACTTGTAGTTTGAAAGATTACGACGTTTGAACATAAGGGTGTTAAAACTGCAAAAGTGACTTGAAGTTTTCTAATCCTCATTTCACATGTCAAATCTAAAAAGTTGGTCATCAAAAAAATATGAGGTTTAAGGTCATTACATGTTTAACCTCAACCAATTACAGCTTTCAAAATCTACTCCTGTATTTGTTTTAAATGGATTTCTAATGCGGATTTTTCTCCAAGCTCTAGTGTATTAGAGGCTCATTTTCAAGATCTTCCAGCACTAGAAAACTCAAGATTGCAGAGGACACCCTTGTACAAAATAATGAATAGAAAAATCATGAACATTCATTTTCAAAATCAGATTTTTGATGTTGAAAATAGACTTCAAAACAAACTTGTCTTCAAAAGAAAATACCAAAAATAGTGATTCAATAAGATTTTACTCGTCTTCAAAGTTTTGCAAACACCCAAATTGGGTGCCTTGGGCATTTAGGGACTAACCCCTAAATCCTTGAGTGTCCCCTTGGGGGACAAATGGGATTTTGGGTAGGTACCTACGGCCTCAATTTTTGTCTTGATTTTTTGAAACTTTTTTTGAAGATAGACAAACACATTAGCTTTTGGGGAATATAATTTTTATTCCAATCTATGCCCAAAAGCCAAGGTTATGCCTAGATAAGCAAAAAACTATGGAGATTGGGTAGAATTTTTTTTTACAAATTTTTTATTTTTATTTTTTGATTTTTTCTTTTCATAGGTTATAATTTTTCCTACATCTGAAGTTTTGATTCATTCCATTTGGACTAGTTATGAGAAAGTCATGGACAATCTTGTTTTTTGGGCACCTCAAGCATCTTCTTGAAAAAAAAACTTATAAACTTCATTTTTGAAAGCAATTTTAACATTTTGTCAAAAAAATTTGTTGGGAAGGGTGAAGTTTGCTTTCTAGAACAATCTCACCACTAGGATTATTGCATTTTGTTCAATCTCATACCTTCTTCTACCTAATACTTTTTTTTAAATGAAAATTAAGTATTTATTGTTTTGATTTTTTTCCAAAGATTCTCTACTCAAATTTTCACCATTGAAAATACACCTCAAAACATTGTGGTGCAAAAATTTGAAGTTAAAGAAGTTCAAAGTCAAAAAATCTAATCATGCAAGGTGCAATTTTTTTTGTTTTTGACACTTCAAATGCAAATATCTTGCAATCCATAAGGTCAAAGTTTTTGAATTTTTGATTTTACATTTTTATACTAGTTTAGTACAAGATCCTATGGTTAGAAATGCCAAAAGACCAATTTTCAAACTTTTTTACACTTTGCATTAGAAATGGCAGTTTTTGAGTGTCTTTTGACAAAACAAAGGCCCCAGTGATTTAGGGGTTAATGTGAAACTACAAGTTTCAATTTTCAACCTCTCAACCAATCAAACCTTGGGAATTCCATAGACGTGTGACACAATGTGAACCACCTGTATATCCTCACCAATGTTGACTACAGTTAGCAAAACACCAACCAATTCAATTTTAATGGTTACACAATAACTTATATGGGAAAACCACATTGTAAGATTTGAAGTTTTAGCACATGGAGCAGTGGTTTTTGCGATTTGAACTAATTATTCAAAATCACATTTAGGATCACTACATTGTTTATGGTATTTTGTGTTATGATACCAATACTATTATTTGCACTTCTACTTCACTCACTCTAAATCTCAATTAGTTTGCATCTAGAGTCGCCTTCTATTTATGCACACTTGAGTGCATACCACTCTTAGTTGCTTCTTCTTCTTATCCTAAACCCCTTATAGGGCTGTGACTCCCAGATTTAGCACCAGAAGTCTTGAATTCATTTTTTGTTTTACTTAGTTTTGAGATCACATCAATATAAGTGAAATAGCCATTTATGTTAATTTAGAGTAGTTAAACCAAATGGTTAGCGGTACGCCATTTACCCTACTCCATTTGGTGAGTTGTTATGAACGATTGGTGAGGTTTTAGTGGTTTTTAGTTAGTTTGAGCGACACACATACATGGGGCTTAGGATCTCTGCCAAAAGTCCCCACTAACCTAATTAGAGAGGGTTAGTTTAGGATTAGTCACTTGGGGCTTGGGGTCCCCTCCAAAAGTCCCCACTATTCTAATTAGAGAGGGTTAGTTTAGGATTGTTACTATGGCCAATGGCCATGTTATTGAGCTCACATGTCCCATCACTAGATTATTTGGTGGGTCTATATCCAAGGTGTCCAACACCTTTTGCTCCATAGAGAGCGTGATTCTAAGCGGTCAACCCTCAAAGCTACTAGTCGACCCCGGTGAAAGGAGGTTGACAAATGGCAATAAAACGCCACCAAAATTCATGGAAGAGTTTCTCAAGGATTTACGACAGTCCCCCAAGTTTCAAGTCGTTTCAATAGCGGCAAGACCTCAAACGACAACATCCATCTTGTTTCAAGAAGGCACGCGACATCCAATTTCATGATACCATCCATTTGGAGCCCCATTGACACAAGCAAGGAGTGTTTCCTAGCTCTCCCAAAAACATTGGAAGACCTCAAAAAGTCAATTTCTCAATTGGGGAATTCCCAATTCTGGATTTTTCATCCATCCACCCCTAACCCTTCATTTAAGTTTCTTGATGCCTTGTATCTTGGAGTCGGGAGTGTGAACAACCAAAGCCTAATATTTTGGGTCCAAGGAATCCGATGCCATCATCCGTTTGTTGTTTGGAGCTACGCTCCAAAACTTATAGCAAATACATCCAGATTTCATCCATTTTTGAGTTTTCTTAGATTTTAGGTAGATTTCAAGGGATCTATGGATCTCCTACATAGAGGGCCAAGGTGTCCTCCAAATGTATAAAGGGAGGCCCACCTCCTCCCCAAACACAATTGTCCTCTTTTTTTGGTTACCAACTCTTGCTCTTTTCCTTAAATCACTTGTACTCTCTCCAAGGTCTCTTTTGTCACTTGCCCTTGTCCACTCCAAGCATTAGATAGTTAGAAATTTTTTGCATTACTTTGAGTCCTACTAACCCCTAAGAAGTTGGATTAAGACTTGGCGATGCCAATCTTCCATACTTCTTAGAAGTCCTAGTTAAGCACTGAAGTCACCACTTCAACCCTCAAGGTTGTTAGTCGGGAGAGGAGTATTGAGTGTTTAGAGCCAGCTTACCATTGCGTTACCAAAACTCTCCCATCGTATCAGAACAAGCCCTCCTAGCAGCTCCTTTGGAATCATCTTAGCTCAACTTTGGCCAGTTGACCCGATTCCTCTCATAGCTCTCTGAGAAGGCACTGCGTCTCTAGATTCTCTTAGCTTGAGGCCTAGCCTCGCTCACAGATTCTTTGGCTCGTGGCACTACCAGCCGCTCTAGATTCTCCACACTCTACTGTGAAGATGCCACCTGGGTTTCATCCCTTCAAATTCCAAGGCTGACCCTCCACACTACTCCCGAGCTCTGGCCAAACCCTCACTTCTCAGAATTCTTTGCTAGCACTAGTGTGCTCTCAAGCTCTAGCTAGCCTCACCCTCTTAGAATTCTGTACCAGCCTGCTCACCGAGCTTGAGCTAGCCCTCGCTTCTCAGAATTCTCTGCTAGCACCAGCGTGCTCTCAAGCTCTAGCTAGCCTCACTCTCTCAGAATTCTCTGCTAGCACCAGCGTGCTCTCGAGCTCTAGCTCGCCTCACTCTCTCAAAATTCTCTGCTAGCACCAGCGTGCTCTCGAGCTCTAGCTCGCCTCACTCTCTCAGAAGTCTCTGCTAGTAACTAGCCTGCTCACCGAGCTCGAGCTAGCCCTCACTTTTCAGAATTCTCTACTAGTAACTAGCATGCTCACCAAGCTTGAGCTAGCCCTCACTTCTCAAAATTCTCTGCTAGTAACTAGCCTTGCTCATCAAGCTCAAGCTAGCCCTCACTCTCAAAATTCACTGCTAGTCACCAGCATGCTCACCGAGCCCTTGGCTGAGCCCTCACTTCTCAGAAGTCTCTACTAGTCACTTGCATTGCTCCCGAGCTCTAGCCAGCCCTCACTCTCAAAATACTCTATTGGCCCAGCCTTGCTCATCGAGCTCCAACCAAGCCCTCACTTCCCAGACTTCTCTGCCAATCACCAGCGTGTCATCAAGCCCCAGCTATCTCTTACTCTCAAAATTCTCTGCTAGCCACTAGCGTGCTCATTGAGCCCTTGGCCGAGCCCTCACTTCTCAAAAGTCTTTGCCAGTCACTTGCATTGCTCATTGAGCTCTAGCCTAGCCCTTGCCCCCTTAGAATTCCCTACTAGCACCATTGTGCTCATTGAGCCCCAACTATCCCTTACTCTCAGAATTCTGGGCTAGTCACCAGCATGCTCATTGAGCCCTCGCCGAGCCCTCACTTCTTAGAATTCTCTGCCACTCACTCGCATTGCTCTTGAGCTCCAGCTTAGCCCTTATTCTCAGAATTCTCTACGTGGCCAACATTGCTCTCGAGTTCTAGCAGCCCTCACTCTCAAAATTCTCTGCCGTGACCAGCATTGCTCATTGAGCTCTTAGCCGGCCCTCATTCTCAAAATTCTCGATGTGACCAACATTGCTCTTGAGCTCAAACCTCAGCCCTCACTCTTAGAATTCTCTGCTGTAACTAGCAGTGCCCTTTGGGCTCCTAGCACCCTCTCAAATTCCAACTCCCACTCTCTCCAGTCTCACGGCAGCGCCGCTGGTACTAGGCCGACCAATATCCAGGATGCCGATACCCAACTTCCGGCCCTTGGATGCAACCTCGCAGCCTCAAACTTCGACCCCCCTGCTAGCAGGTTTGGCCTTACATATCAAGGATTTTTCTTGACTTTTGAAGGTAGTTTTGAGATCTCTTAAATGTCTTCATCCATTTTTTGGATTAACATGATAGTTTAACAATTGCTCCAAAGTAAGGGAAGACCCTTATTTTGTTGGATTAGAACTTGCGTCATAGTGGGTCCGCCAACTGATAACCCCTCACATTTAAACCATTGGAGGAGTTAAGAGATGTTTCCTTACATTGGAGACCTTATTGCACTCTTTCAAAAAGGGAGAGACCCTCCAAAACGTTGAAACTTGGAAACCAGTTTATATTGTGATTATTTGTCACATTACTATAAACTAAACCAATACAATAGCAAGGGTTGATCTAGCAACCCACTAGAGTGTTGTGATTATTTGTCCCTAGAATAGAGTTATTATCTATTGATCCAGCACCACCATATCACCTAAGGATGGAGGCCATTCATGACCAAGATTAGGGGTATGAGAACCCCCATGATGAGGTATGATTACTTACGTCACCATTTCAATTAACCACAAGACCCCACGTGAGAAATATTAAGTAGAATTGCCCTTCTCTTTGTTCATCATTGTATGTTGTAGGCTTGTTAGTAAAGATCCATTGTTTGGAAGGCATCTTTAGTTGGAAATCTACAACCAAACCCACCCTCTTGCTATTATAGCTCATTTCCCAATTGTGTTAGAACCCGGTTGTGCTTGCGCTTACTTCTCAAGAGGAAGGTTTGAGCACTCACAAAGGCCAAAGACTACAAGTTCTCAAACTACGGGAACTTTGGGAACATCATTGGGAACTTTGAGAATGTCATATGGAACATTGGGAACTTTTTTGGGAATTTTGGGACATCATTTTATAACATTATTATTATTATTATTTTAAATCAAAGAAAAAAACTTATGACCTTCTTTAAGAAACATTATTTTTATTTTTATTTTTATATTTTTGAATTTTGGATTTTTGGATTTTTGGATTTTTTTTTGGATTTTTTTAATCATTTTCATTAATGAACGGTAACAATGGCTTTAATCTAATGTACAAACTCAATCCAGCCAAGTTTGTAGTTTGCGCCAAATAGTTGTTTATATGTTAACACATAAATTTAATTTTTACTTTTTTGTTGTAATAAAAATGAAACGATTTTTAACACTAAATGTAAACTTGTAAAAAAAATTACTCCCAAAACTACAATTATAGTTGACAAATAGTGTATAGGTTGACACTTAATGATGGTAACATTAAGGGGATTGTTGACATTTAGTGTTGGGATTCGCAATTAATGTTGCCAATACTAAATACCACAAATAGAGTAGTTGTACTTCATGTATATCTCAAAGGAATAGTGAACCTAAGGCTCTCTTTACACTAGAGCCAAAAAACCATGGAAGGGCAAATTTCAGCCAATGAAAGATTCAAGAATTGAGAAGCCTAAGAAATATCACTTTACATTGGATTTTTCTTCCAAAGGAAAAGAAAAAGAGAAAATGAGGTGGACAACACTTTTGTCCTCCGTTGTCCTGATGGAAAGTATTCCATCATGTAGATTTTTTTAGCTTTATTAAATATGTTTGAATTTCAATAGGTGATACGTTTTGTTTTTTAATTAAATAAAACTACTAAAAGAAATGGATTGGATTTGGAAAACTGGAGAGGATAAGAGGGTAAGAATCTTGAGTGGAGATTAAGCATGAATCAGAGGATGAGCTAACGTGCACCTTACTTTAGAAAGGGTGGAAAAGTAAAGTAAAGTTTCTCTTTAGCAAGTGGGAGTTGAGTGTGAGTGGCAGTTAACTGCCAGTAGAAAAAGTCAAACCTTAAAAGGAAGATAGCTCCTAGGTTAGATATCTTTTATATATTGTTATTGTATCTATTGTCTATGATATCTACTGTCTATGGAATATATGGTATCTATTGTACATGGTATATTTTATCTATGAAATTTTGAGAACTTGTTTTTGGTGAAGAGATGTTTTTAAATTGTATTTGCATATTTGATTTGGAGCTAGGATGCAAAAGTTATGATTGCTTGAATTTGAAGATAGCCAAGCCATATGAGGTAGAAAGGCTGAGACTTTTACAAGTCATAGCTGAGATTCAGTCTATTACTTTGCAACAAGATTTGGAGTGTGTGTTATTTTTTGTCTTAACTTTCTAAGTAGCTATTGGAGTTGAGATTTGAAGCTTTGAGGAGAAAATTATGAAGGAGTAAAGGCTTGGAAGTTGTCTGTTTTTTGTAAGAGGAAGGCTGCAACTTTGGAGAGCCATATCTTTTGATAAGGTTGATATTTTCTTTTGAAAATTTTAAATGGGTGATAGTTTGTTGGATTAGCTTTTCAGATTGTTATTACTCGTTGTATTTGAAGGATTTTTGATAGAGTTGTATTGTTTGAAATTTGAGAGATTTTGGAGTTTTTCATAGATTTTGGGAAGTTCATAGATTTTGAGAGTTTCATAGATTTGGAGTTTGATAGATTTATAGGTCTTGGAACTTTTGAAGAGATTAGAGGATTAAAGAGGATCTCATTGTGCAGAGCAGATGCTCTGTAGAATTCCCCTTTTGAGTTAGTAGTAGGAGAGGCCATTCTGCAAAGTAAGTGCTCTGTAGAATTTTGTTAAAGTTTGTGTAAAAATTCACCAACCACACACACAATCGCAGCCAAACACCCAGAGTGTTCCCAAAGCGCGTTCCTCTCTACCTGACACCATAGCATTGAAAAAGCACAAGATTTGGGTCTCCTAGAATTCTAGTCAAGCCCACCTTAAGAAGTGAGCCTAATTAGGATTTTGGGGGACCATTTGCTCCTAAATCCTCGAAGCCAATTAGATTTTTCAAAAAAATGTTTTTAGATGTTTTTTAATATGTTTTTTTCATAAAGGTTTTCTTTTTTTCTAAATAGCAATAATTCAAACCATTTTGATTTAAACAACTATTCCTGTAGTAAGCCACCTTGTATCCTTAACCCCTAAAGGACCAAAGTCCCCTTGGGGGACTTTCTTGATTTTGGGTAGGCTTGTGTGACCTCATATTTTTACATGATAGTTTGAAACTTTTTGTAAATGTGTAGGAGTGCATAAGGTTTGTGCGATGCAAAAAATCATGTAATTGTGTCACACGGTTCACAAGTTATGGACTTTTTTTTGGCCAAAAGTAGTTCGAGGGGCAACTTGGGCAAGGGAGAAAATATTGACTTTGGAGGGGAGGGAGCAAGGAGGAGTTGCCACATGTTGCTTTGGTGGTCCTCATTACTTTGTCATTGCCCCCTTTCATTTCCAATTAGGAGGTTAGATAGAGATTTTAAGTTTTTTAACTTTTCTTTTTTTTTGACATTTGGATTATATGTTTATCTTCAAACTCACCATTTGGATTTTCCATATCTAAAAGCATGTGACGGGAAACTTCATTCAAAAATGTCACAGTGTATTTGCAAAACTTGTCATATAGTAGCATTGCAATATTTTCTAGGATGTGATCCGTGTCTTTGATTGCCTTGAAAATTGGTGTACAAAGGTCTAACTTGATTACCTATAAGATAAAATTACATCCTTAAGGTCTGTAGTGCAAAAAAATCAGCAAATGGAGGTCAAAGCCATCAGAAATTTTTGGGCACTATGGAAAAAAAAAGAAAAAAAAAAAAAAAAACTTTTCTCTTCAGGTGCTCATAACTTTCAATCCGTATGGTCAAATGTCACAAAATTTTATCACTTCTTCTTCTACAAGTGCATTACAAGATCCTATGGTTAGATTTCCAAGCAAAGAATTTTGTTGGAATTTTTGATGAACGCAGCAATAGAGGTAGTTTTTGAGTGATTTTTGGCAGAAAATGGCCTTGGTAGTTTAAGGGTTAACCCCTCATCACCTAAGGGGACAATTTTTGTCCTATAGCAAACCGTCTTTGCAACTTGAAGTGCTATAACTTTTGTGTTGATTGTTCAAATCTAGTAAAATTTGTTGGCAAAATTGCGCATACTAGTCTAATCTTTGTGATAGAATTTTTAGATCAATTAAAGACATATTGAGTTTGTGAAAGTCATTCAAAGAACAGAGGGTCAATTTAAGTTCACCACACTGCATTGTAATGGCTACAACTTTGGGGGCTTGTATCTTTTTCATAAAATGTTTGTTTTCAATAAAACTTGTTGGGTTTTATTCCCCTTAAAGTCTAGTAATTGTGGTAAGATTTTCATGTCAATCCAAGTTATCTTGGATGTTTGGGAGCAACTCAAAGTTCAAAATTCACACATTTTTGCATTGCAATGAACTTTGGTGGCTTTTAACTTTTTCATAGAAACTTCATTTTCAATCTTTATTATTGAAAAAGTTGAGCATACTAGTCTAGCTGATGTGGTTAAAATTTTATATCAATTCAATAAGTTATGAGTGAATGACAAGCATTGTAGTAAATGGAGGTTTAGCTATAGATGTGAAATTTTACTACTTTTTTCATAGTTTTTTGACATTTCAAAACAATTTTTCAAACAAAATGAGTATATTGATTGATATTTTCTTTCACCAGTGTGTTTGTATATTGGTTTGAATCACTTTACAATTTCATTTCTTTCATTTGAGTAGGTTTAGATATGAAATTTCACCTCCAAATGTATTTTAGGAAAATTTCAGCATCTTTTATTAGCACTAAAACATTATAATCTTCCAATCTATGTGGTCAAATGACCCCAATTTTGATCCACATCATCTACAACATACACACTACAAGATTATATGGTTGAGATTTTCATGCTCCATTGGCATTGAAACTTACAACACTTGAAAAGCAAGAATGCCCTAAACCCTCTTTGGGCCTTAGGCAATGAGGGGTTAAGAGAGTGGGGTGTTCTTGCTTTGAATTTATCGTCTTCCTCTTGTTCATGTGTTATTAACCCCTAAGTGGCCCACATGCGATAAATGGGGTGCTCAGTTTTTAAAAATGTCCACGTTTGGCTCTTATCCTCTTCTTAAAGGTAAAGTCAAAGGATTTGCAATTTTTCATGTACCTTTAGGCATGTGTCTACTACCACTCAAAAAAAATTCAAGCTATTTGACTCTACTTAGGTAACACTTTTATTAGACTTAGTACACAAGGATATGGATTTGAGTGAATATGGCCTGGGCGCTCAGGGGTTAAGGTTTGTAGATTTGAATGTTTGTAGACGGTTTTTTTGCCCCATGTGTACATTTATTTCAAAGTTTTTTTTTTTTTTTTTTTTTGTCCCAAAAAGTGGCCAATATGCAATTCAGATTCAAATTGCATATTGGCCACTTGTTGGGAAAAAAACACAAAAAAAGAAAATCAAAAAAGAAAATAAAAATAATCTGAAAAATATGGCTAATATACAATTCAAATCCAAGTTGTATATTGGCCACTTTTTGGGACAGAAAAAAAAGGAAATAAAATAAAATAATAATAACCATAAATTGAAAAATATGGATAATTTGCAATTTGAATCCGAATTGCATATTGGCCACTTTTTGGGACAAAAAAAATCAAAAAAGAAAGGCCAAAATTTAAAAAACAAAAAATTGGCCCGTTCTTATTTTACACTACAACAAGAAGCCACTCACTCCAGAAGCCAGCCTCTCAAGGACAAACCATGGCCCATGAGGCGTTTCCTTCACGGCTCCTCAGCTCTAATGTAAAGAGGGCCTAAGTATACTCTTATGTACTTGTGTTGTGCATTTGAAACCCTAAAATGTATGAACTTGGTACAAAGGGTTACTTTTGGGAGTACTTCACAGTAAGAATTATTGGCCAAAAAAGAAAAAAATTGGCAAATTTGAAATTAGCTAAAATAGTACACTAAATATTGCATTTAGGATGGCTGCCTTACCCTAAAAAATTATCTTATGACTCATTCCTTGGTCATTGGAAGGCACATGTAACTCCATATGTTAGAACTTCACATAGTTTATATTATGACTTGGTCTCCATTGGTTGGTTTTTTTTGTAACTTTGTTGTTGTAGTCAAACCTTTTAATTTTTTAAATTAAAATAACTATTAATGAAAGTTATTGTAGTATCATTAAGTATTGGTATAGTGTAAAATGTTAAACAATTAGTGTGGGAAAACCTAAATGCAATATTCAACGTAACAAAAAAATTGGCAAGAAAATTGGTAAGTCTTTTTAAAAAGATGTGTGAAAAATATAGGATAAGGCACCTCCTCTTTGACTTCTTCCAAATTAAGGTTCCTTAACTCCAAAGTGCCGAGCCGACCGGATCCTATCGCTGCAAATTGGAGAAAGGGTGTTGGTTGCTTGATTGTATTGAGTGTACTGTGATTGGATTTAACCCCGAAAGGCCCAAGCCCTTTCTTCTAGTGAAAGTCACTGTTAACTGCCACTTTGGGGGGAATGAGTAGAAAAATAGGAAATAAAGTTTGTTTTGCAGATCCAACCTTAGGATCTTGCCTTAGACTAGAAGAGGTACTTGTGGGAAAAAATCAAGTCATTCTAGATGGAGAGGAGAGAGATATTTACATTTGAGGTGAAGGGAAAAGGTTTATTTTCTTGTTGCTAGTAAATTTCAGAAGCCTTTGACCACTCTTACATGAAAAAAATTACTCTACACAAAGTTGAGGTTTATTTTTTCCATGTAGAAGACCAAGTCAGGTATGCTTGGGAGAATTTTCAAATCAATTGGAATTGTACACCACATGGGAAAATATAGTAAGTAAAAAGAAGTAGAGAATGAGCCAAATCACTAAATTGTTAAGAACTTAATTATTAAAATGAAAAATGCAAATCCCAACAGCTATAATGTTGCAATAAGCAATCTACTTCCTTAGGTTTAGTTTTTATTCCAAAATATTGAAAATTGTGGAAAATAAAGGACTTCAAAGTTTATTTTAGAGTAGAGAATCCATAATTGCCCACAAACTAAAACATCTCATAACTTTCATCTCACTGATTGAAGTTGAATGATTCAAAGCTTCCCACATATAAAAAAATCTAAGGAAACAATTTCAGATTTTCTAATTTTATAAAATAGAAATTTTTAAGAAGTTTTTGGGCTACCTGGATTGCCCTCCCTCCCCTAGGCATCAAAAAATTCTTGCATAACTTCTTTGTCAAATGTCATAATGACAAAAAAAATTAAATGCCCGCATAGGTCTTGGAATTCCCCACCTTCCATAAAAATTTTAAAAAATCACAAAAACTAGATTAGCTATAGGTACATGCCCAAAGTCCATTTGTCTCCCGGGGGGTAGGTGGGCCTTTAGGGGTTAAATTGTACTAACATGGTAGGAAGTGGGATTCATGGTGTTTCTTGAAAGGGACCATTCACACATGAAGCGGCAACATCATGAGAAACCACAAGGTTTATATTGTTGGGAGGTCTACACTAAATGGATTTTGAGTTGGGTGCTCAGGTGTTAAGCTTGAGTGTGAAGTTAAAAGGTAAAAAACACCTTACCACTAGATACCCTAAATATTGTATTTAGGTTGTTTTGAGAATTAGGTTGCCTTACCTTGGAAATTTACCTCATGACTCATTGTCTGACCACTTGGAGGCCCATGCTACTCTCTAGATTCTAAAATTTCACATGATTTACAACAAGAACACAATTTATTTATTTTTCCACATCATCATTGTTGTTGCAAGGACCTTGAAATTTTAATCATTGCAATAATTATTTATGAAATTTACTATAAAAACAATTAATAATTAAATAGTGTAAAATGTCAAGAAATTAGTGTGGGAGCAACTTCAACATAATTTTCAATGTGTAATGGAGGTGAGTTACACAAGTTTTGATCAAGCATGCCTACTTGTAAAGTAACTAAATAAGAGCACCTACACTAGTTTGGGGAACGCTAGCTCCACAAATGTGTTTGCCTAGAGTAGCAGTGTCAGAAGTGGCGGGGCAGTGCATCCCATGTCCACTAGTTGAGGGTGGGATAGACACAACATGAGTTCAGCATTGGAGTTTAGTGTCCTCCTAAACAAAACAACTATTAAAAAACTCCATGCAAGCCGTGGGACCCGGGACATATCATCCCTCCCAAGGCTACCTCCTAACATTGCCCCACACAATCAATGCAAAAGCTCAAAATAGTGCGCAAATTGCAAAATGAACCACACTTTTAGCGCACTACAAAAATCAGCTATATTGGCAAGTCCCTGTGCCCGAGCCCTTATTTTGCGAGACTGGTGAGAAAAAGCATGACTGTGTCACTGGTGAGGATAGGATATGTGAACGGTTCTCCAGAGACTAACTATTTCTAAAGCTTGAGCCATCCAGTGGAGATGCTCTAAGCTGCCCGCAAAAACTAGGGGCTTGGTTGCTTGAGCCTTGGAGAGCAGCCCATTTCTTTTTGGCGATTTGGAGCCAAAAAGCACCAGTCTTCTAGCTCTGGCAATTGGGCCCTTGAAAAAAAACAATGATTTTTTTTACATGAAGCCAAATTGTCTCCCTCCACGATAAAATAATTGCCATGTGGCTTTGCATGTCACTCTTATTTTTGCCAAAGTTGCTAGTTGGTTTTAAGGACAAGACTGTTGTATTGCGAGTGGCTTTGCCACTTTGCAGTGGCACATAGTTGCATGTTGTGTATTTCTCTTTGGTTGTCACTTTCAAAGCACCATATTGCAAGCTCTTAAGTGTGCTTCCCACCTAAGTTATGGATTTCTTTACATCGATGCAATCTCCGTAAATTGCCTTGTTTCACTTATGTGATTGCCAATTTTGTAGTTGTGCTAGATACACGGTGCGTCAAAACTTACAATAATGGTGGTTGCACAGCAGGAGTGCAAGACAATTGTTTATAGTAAAACTTTGAAGTTGTTGCTGTTGATGAGAAGCTTATGGAGTTACAATGTGCTAGTTTAGGGTTTTAGTGTGTGCTCTTTGATGAGAGGCTTACGGAGTTACAATGTGTTGATTTAGGATTGCGGTGTGTTTAATGGCTCATTTTTGCTTTTTTGCTCAATTGCAATATTATGTAGAGATGTTTGTCTTGGGAATTTGAAATTA
Source organism: Ulota crispa (assembly GCA_963920765.1). Lineage (NCBI taxonomy): Eukaryota > Viridiplantae > Streptophyta > Bryopsida > Orthotrichales > Orthotrichaceae > Ulota > Ulota crispa. The sequence continues at coordinate 2,060,682 of OY987243.1, forward strand.
TTGTTTTTTATTAGGGATTTTGAATGCAAGCCTCGCCACAAGTAACAAAAATACGTTGAATATTGTATTATTGTAGGTGTTGAAATTATACTCCTCATCCGAGACATTTTGCATATACTTGTATTCAAAATGTTTACTCTGTCACCAGATTACTGCTTATACTTTTCACTTAATATCATACGTTTTCTGCTTGCAAATAAAAACAATCACATTAAAAACAATCACATGTCTGACTTTGTGTCTTTCAAACAAGGAGCCAAACAAGGAGCCATAGTGGCTGATGACCAAAAACGAAAAAAGATGCCCTGTTGGAGAGGAGTGCGACAAAGCTACTGCCATCTGGACTTACCTCTGCCGAGTGATGACGGAAGAGTTGACAGCAGCGGACAAAGCCGTGAAAGCATTCGACCAAGTGAGGACAAGCCTCCCCTGCCAGGAGTGCCAGCTCAGCAGCAGCTGGGTTGAAACTTACAACCGGCTCAAGGCATTCCCATGATCCCAGGCCCAGCCCCGAGGCGAGGGGGCGAGGCTTGGGTGTTTCTTTTTAAAGGTGGAGCTCATTATGGTCCAGTCACCCCGTTAAAGTCAAAGGTATCCAAAAAGCTCCAAGGCTGTCCTTAAAGCTCCGACGCTGTACTCAAAGGAGCTGAAACCATGGATTCTGATTCACATTCTGTTTCTCCTGCTGACGACCTAGTCCCCAAACAGGTCCCCTTAGCGTCGGTGCTCTTCCTTCGCCTCCCCTTCCCCACCCCACCCCACAGGCTCGCTCACTAGGTTGCCCCACGCAACACACATTATATTGAATGTTCACTTTTACTATAACAAGGTTTGGTAATTTTTGTAAATTCTGTTAAAAAAATGTAAAGACTTCTCTTGTTGTAGATTTTAAATTTTTTGGAACGTAATGACCAAAATTGGTGCCGTGGCACCTTCCAAATTGCCCGCAACTGAAAATTTCTCATAACTTTCATCTCATCAATCAAAACAGAACAATTCAAAGCTCCCCACGCCTACATAAATCTAAAGAACCTATTCCAGCTTTTTATTTGAATAAAACGTAATTTTTAAAAAAGTTTTTGGGCTGCTCGGAGTCCCCTGTTTTCCATAAATTCATTTTTAGCTTCTTCAGTAAATGTCGGAATGAAGAAAAATTTAAATGCCCTCATAGATTTTTGAATTCCCCATCATCCATAAAAGTTTCAAAAAATCACACAAAGCAATTTAGCCATAAGTACATGCCCAAAATCCCATTTGTCCCCCAAAAGGGCCAATGGTCCTTTAGGGGTTAAGCAAAGTATCATCTACACTCACTATCTATTACTGCAGTCATGCATGTGAGGCCTTATTGTATACTACTAGTGTAAGCATCCGTCGGTCCGACAGGAAAAAAATAATTTCTAGCCCAATCACATAAATAAAAGGAACATCATTGTCCTCTCAAGCAAAAAAATATTACTGGTTTTATTACTGGTTTTTTACCTATGCAAATTTTTCACCCATGCAATTTTTTGTATATTTTGGTTTTACCCACGCAATTTTGTTGCACTTTTTATTATTTACAAACTCATTTTTTTACACATACAACTTTTTGTCCACATATCTTTTTCTCATGTAGATTTTTACCTATGCAGATCTTTACTACGCAGGTTTTTTTATTGACAGAAGCTTTTTTTACCCAAGTAAGTGTTTACCCACGTGGGTTTATTTACTCACGCGGTAAAAGTATCATAGTAAAAGGATTATTAAATTGGTACATTGTATTTTTTCTGTTATATAGATAGATGAGTATGATATATTAGTATATGGGCACAGGCTTTGCGTGAGTGGACACGTATGGGTAATGTAATGTTCAATTTTACAAAAAATCAGAATCCCACAAATTAATTGGTCTAGAATTTATCCCTAAACGTTCAATTGACCTTTTTTTGGTTGCTTTTTTTTTGTGGGCTGCCTAAGATGGAAAAATACATTTTTTTGAAAAAATAAAAAGTATTTTTAAGTAGAAAAGCAAGTCTTCTTTTAAACTTAAATTAAATCATGTCAATCCAAGTTAAACTTCATTGTGGAGAATTTTCCAAAGACAAACATTTCAATGTTTGTTAGTGTTACAAAATTTACTATTTTGGAAAATTAATGATGATCTCTCCTTCAAAAATATTTCATCTTGAGTTTTAGGATAGAATGTCTCCTTTTAACCAATTATACCAAAGTTTAAATTTTATGGATAAATTTTGTAATTTTGATGAATATTAAATGGTAAATGCTTCTAAATTTGTTGAATAAGAATCCAAAACCTTTTTTGCATGTTTGACCATATGAATAATTACTTAACAACATGATGCTTCTTTTCTGTTTTGAAGCAAACTTCATTGAAGTTTCCAAAATATCATTTTATAAAGCAGTTATGTTTTGCCCTTACCCCTTTGGGAGTGTAGGGGTTAATCTTAATGTACTTTATAGAAAATGTACTTTATAGAAAACTGGTATCTCACGATTGGTTCATATTCCACCCTGGATGCACCACCATTTTAGTTATTTTTTGAAACAAAAAGGAATAATTGTCTTCATCACAGCTCTTTAATACTTTGCAAGGGGACTCTTGACGTTTGGTTAATTTTCTAGCACATGTTTGGAGGACGTTTGATGTCATGTATCTAGGATATCCTCTCTTGCTTCAATTTATACCAAAAAGTTTTAGAAGGTTTCAGAAAAGGGCACATAGTTAAAATCCTCTCACTTAGTAGTATAAATTCACCAAATATTGCATTTAGGTTGCCTTGGCAATTAGGTTGCCTTACTCCATTAAGTTACCTCATGACTCATCACTTGACCACTTGGAGGCACATGCAACTCGCTAAATATTTAAATTTCACATGGTTTGTGACTTGGAAGCCACTAGTTTGTCTTTTTGTCGCTTCATTGTTGTTGATAGACTATCTAAAAATGATTTGTTGCGATTATTTTTTATGAAAGATATTGCAGCAGCAGTAAATATTTATATAGTGTGAAATGTCAAGAAATTAGTGTGGGGCAACGTAAACGCAATATTCAGTGTAGTGTTATTCTTAGTTTTATGTAATAGATTTTTTTAAACATCATCCTTGAGCCATGTTTGACTCCAAATCAATTCACCACAAAGAAATTGAAGTGAAATGAAATTCCTTTGCCAAAAAGGATGTCATATTCTCATTCAAGTTGACGCTTTACTGGTATAAATTAAAGTTCAATTCTAACCTGATTACACTGAAAATTAGCACATTTTTCGTGGTAGTAATCCCCGAATTAGCACATTTTTTTGGTAACAACCTCACTTAATCAACTATTATAATATCATCAAATATAACTTTAGATTTGGATACCCATATGTATACGTGATGAAATCCCCTTGGTCCATTCTTTATAAAACTGACCTCAAGAGTGCTCACCTTCATAAACATATTCTCTTAATGGACCCACAATTTTTTCATTAATTATCATTACATATATACTCCAAAAATTAAGTGATTATGGCCACTTATGGTAAGGCCACATTATAGTCCAACAAAAGATTAAGTTCTAAGTTCTAAATGTGCTTAATCAATTTGAAAGTGATTACTACCATACATTACAAGAAAACATGACCCAAATCAACAATATTGTGTTGATTAGGATCACTTGACTATGACCCATTTTCTATTAGTGACTGTGGCAAAAATCAAAATGATGAATTCAAACAAATTCAGTAAAAAAAATTGTATTATATTATTTGGAAGAATTGAGGTATATCATATGTCATTGAATAGTACTTTTGATTTCTAAGTTTGTTGATTTGTGTTGTTTTTAGTTTTATCAATGGTGATTTAATAGTTCTACAAATTTTATCATTTTTCTTCTTCAACAATACTAGCATAGGGCCATGAAAATTAATTAGATACAAAACAAGTAAATTTAATAAAGAAAAAGAGCTATTTCTACACAACACTTTTTGTTTTTTCAAATAGAATAAAGCATATGGTGTTGAAGTTTAAGACTCGTAAGTGAAGCACTAAGGCTTTAGGTCTAAAGCATTTATTGCAAAAGTTTAAAAAAGTTTCCTTTTGCTTTTGTAGGGCACAAAACTAATTAAGGGTTTGTTAATACATCATTTTACGCTTCTCTTTTTATTATATAAAAGGAAGGCATAAAGTTTGTTATTTAGAAACCTCAGACAAAGCTTACATCTTACTTTGTTTGCAAACAAATTGGGCATGTGTCACACAATTGGTCATCAAAGACACCTTGCACATAAGTCTATTACATAAATATAAGAATGTATACTTGTGTGTATATATATACATATATGTGTACATGTACATAGAAATTTCTAAAGTGACCCTTGAAGGTGTGCCATGAGCATGCAATTTGAGAATTTAATGCTATTTTATTATATTTGGAATTCAAGAGTAATTTCACCTTCATTATTCTAAGGCTACATCCATAAAATTTGGGGATTTTTCAATTTGAAATTGAAAATATAAGATTTTTTGAATTACAAAAATAAGGAACACATTTTTTTTTAAAGTGTAATATAGATTCAATGTAAATTGTTTATTCTTCTTTCTTCAAATAGGTGGTAATGCCATGATTATAGGAGTGATGGACAACTTGAATCAAGAATTTTACCATTAAATTTCTATCATAATTCTTTGATGTGTTAAGCTCTACATTTGAGGCTTGATGACTCTTTACGTTATGCCAAGGCCTTGGGCATTAATCCAACTCCTACAAACCCAAGAAAAGCTAGCAATGGCATGGAGTTAGGGGAGTGACTTGTTTATGTGTAGGTAAACAAATGTAGAAAAGAACAGCTCTTATAAACCAAGAGGATTTACTCTCATCACCAATTGTACAATGGGATAGAATAAGTTTCTGCCCTTCCCATTCTACTATTCAAAGGACTTAGCATTTTATAGAATGCAATTGGTCTGTTTGTATCTTGTATCACTAAGCTTTAATTTCTACACAATCCTAATCAAGCATATCAAATTTGAGTTCCAAAAAATCAAAATCCTATTTTTGGTGAATTATTTTAGATAAAATTCATGGTTTTATATGATAACTGATTAAAAAACATTGGTGATGAGTTTTTGAGATTTGATTGCATGGGTATGTAGAAAACATCCATGTACACATCTTTCCTTCTAACAAAAAATCTCCAAAAGTTTCAAAATTCTTCCTAAACATATTTTAATTTTGAAGTGATCATAACCAAATTTAGTAAAATATTTATTTTTATTCTTTAATTAGCTTTTGGCAAAGTAAACATATTGTCATGCTCAAAGGTACAAATTTAATCATAGTGTATGAGTCAATTAGCAAAATCTAATTACCATAAAGAAATATATGTTTTACTAAATTTGGTTATGATCACTTCAACATTAAAATCTATTTAGGAAGAATTTTGAAACTTTTGGAGATTTTTTGTTAGAAGGAAAGATGTGTACATGGATGTTTTCTACATACCCATGCAATCAAATCTCAAAAACTCATCACCAATGTTTTTTAATCAATTCTCATATAAAATCATGAATTTTATCTAAAATAATTCCCAAAAATAGGATTTTGGTTTTTGGAACTCAAATTTGATATGTTTGATTAGGATTGTGTAGGAATTAAAGCTTAGTGATACAAGATACAAAAAGACTACTTGCATTCTATAAAATGCTAAATCTTTTGAATAGTAGAATGGGGGTGGACAGAAACTTATTCAACCCATTTTACAAATATTAGTAAGAAGGAGCAAGATGCAATTAGTAAATATGGTATAAGCAATCCCGCTTAAAATCTTGACTAAAATATGACTAGCCATCATATTGGCAAACAAAAGTAGTAATGAGATTAATGCACAAACTTATGAAGTAGTAGGAAGGGTGCTAACAACCAAGGTACTCCTTGCAACAATAAAAACTTGTAAACAATGGAGCCTATGTGTTTGGAATCCAACTATGGTGATTTAATTTGAAAAATAAACAATGAAAAACGCAAGTTAGTTATGAAATGATTTGTTGGTGTAAAACTATTAAGGTATCGTACCATTTTGTATGACTCAAGATTAAACAGTGAGATCAGAAAAAAGCTTTATAACATACAGATAAACAAATACAATCAATACAAGGATTAGTTGATTAATAACAAAACAAAATCATATTTTTGGTTTGCTATTAGGGCCACTTTACATTAGAAGTTGAGGCATTGTTGGAACTGAAGGAGGTTCCAAACTTAGTTATTCATTAGTTGCATTTTTGAAATCAATCTCAAGGTGTATACACCACTATAGGTTGAGAGCAGATTTGGTATAAAATAATTTCCTAAAAATTAGCCTAATTATTCTAAAAATTATTCTCCAAAAATGCCCAATGTCAAACAAATAAAAACAATTGAAATCCCAATTATTATAAAAGTCATTAAGCTTAAATAACAAAGGAAGGTCAAGATTGATTCCAAGAGGGCTCAATCTACTGCAAATTTTATACCAAGGTCTATTTTTGAAAGTGGAAGATGCTTAGAAAAAGGCTTAGTTCTACTAAAAAAATTGGTTGAATGTTAAATAATTACAATTTTTTTGAAAGTGCCTAATCTTGTTTAATTATGAAATCTAAAACCCAATTAGTTTTTCCTCAAAAAATGATTAATTCAACAGAGACGTGCCAAATTTGCTCTCAACCTACAATAGTATTCAAAGGTAAAAGATCTGAAGAATATTTTAATGATGCAAAAAGACATGCTTTGACATGAATCCAACATTCAAAAATGAATAAAATTTGGTTGTGATAACCAACACAATATAGTTAAATTGAAATCACAATAGCTCTACTTGGTCTCTTTCTTCATTTCTTTGTATTTTCCATAATTTCAAGACTTGTAGGGATGGCTTCTAAAAGTGTAAAAAAAAAAAAATCCTTTGTATTCTTTGTAAGTGGTTAACCCCTAAAGGACTGAGCGTGCCATTGCGACCAGTACAATAGGGGGTGTTTTTCTTGTATTTGGAATAGATCCATACCTCTACTACATTTGAGATCAACAAAAAAATTGGAGAATAGATCAAAGCGGTTCTAGTGCGCTACTTGAGATCCCAAATTAAAACTTTCTTACTGGTAGCAAATATTGATTATACGGCAACATATATACTATGCCCTATTGTCCTTTAAGGGTTAAAGAGGTTTTTGAGCATCACCTCTTGGTATCCTTTATTCTCCTTTTTCAATTCAATTTTCACATGCCTTGCCTAGTCTTTATACTATTTTCTTTTTGGAAGTGACCAATTTCTATATACATTTTCAAATTCAACCAATTTTCAAATTTTCATTTCATTCAGCTATCAGTACGTTAATTGCAGGTTCTTTCCATACTTTGCTATTATTAAAATGACTGATCAAGGTGGTTCTTCCTGAGGCATACGAATTAAAAATTTGGTGGCGTATGAATTGGCTTTAACCCCACAACGTCATTGGGGACAGAAACTGTCTTTCGTCAGTTTTCGAGGTTGAATTAAACCTGATCAAATTACTATTTGAATAGATTATATTTTTGAACAGTTCTTTTTGAAGTTTAGTTTTAGTTTCAACAATTTGATTTTGCAGATGATTATTTATGATTGTTCTATTCAAGATTTTATGCACGGGTGTCCATTGCAATCTAGATTTTATGTAGTGTTGAGGGCTCTTGGGAATGAGCCTCAAATACATTAGATCTTTGAGAAAAAATCATATTAGAAATTCATTTAAAAAAATTGTAGAGTAGATTTTGAGAAGTCATAAATTGATTGGGACTATGCATGTTAGGGCCTTTAACCTCATATTTGTTTGATGACCAAGTTTTCAAGTTTGACATGTGTAAAGAAGATTGAAAGACTTCAAATCACTTTTATAGTTTCAACACCCTTGTGATCAAACATTATGATATTTCAATCCATAAGAGATATTGTTGTGTTTTTTTTTTTTTTTCTGATGAGATCTCTAACATGTCTAGTTTAATTTTATACGGTTACAATTCAAAAAGAGTTGATATAACTTATCAAAATATTGGCTTTTTGTTTAGATTAGAGAAAATTCCTAGAAGCCCTGGAAATGCAATGTCACTTTGGGGTTAGTGGGCACTCCATACTAAGTTCCACGTCTCATCGTTACAAGTTCCAATTCAATGCAAGACCCCAATTTGTTGGGTGTTTAAGGGTAAACAATAATACCAAAGAAAATCACAAATAATTTATGTAAAGAAATTGGTGGGACTTGGGGTTGAAAAGTTGGGTTGTGGAAAATGGTTCACCCAACCATTAAGCAAAGTCCCCTCGTCTTGGCAGCAAAACTTTCAAAAGATATTGCCATGTAGGCAAAACGATGTGAATTGGGACTTGAGAATTGGGACATAATATGAAATGCCAAGTCCCAATTGTAGGCTCTTGACCGACAAGGTTTTGAAACTTGAGTGTAAAGTAAGATGGGTTAGGATTGGATGACATGCCGCTTTGTGAAATCAAGGTGGAAAATCTGAACATTTCATACAAAAAAGTAATAATTTGCCCACCTATGTTAGAGTTAGAGTTGGCCGAATTTGTCCTCCTCGATCACTCTAGAACAAATCAGGGTCTGTGAATCCAAAAGTGAATTCAAAATCCCCAAATTCAATCTCCCGGTGGTACATATCTCAACTCTTACGTACTCTCACGTTTTCTGACAAATGAAAGAGCTGAGATTTTCCACCTGGGCCCCACAACACTGGCATGCCATCTAACTAACCCCAGCCAGGAAGGCGTAGTGTGAACGGCCCCTCAGGAAGCAAGGGATGTGGCACCAGATCACCGCACTTTTCAAATTTATGGTACTCCAGAAAGGTTGGTCAGGGCTGGTACTCTTGGCAGTTTGGCACTGCAAATAAGCTTAACTTAACTTACATACTGTCAGGAGCAAGTTACCTCCATCGCCATCATCCTTGAAAGCCCAACTGGCTAATTTTTGTTTGTAATTATCAGTAAGAAATCAATTCTGAACTCTGGATGGACAGAGCAGTCACATCTCTCCACTTTAGTCGACTCACAGTAACTTGAGTGCAGTACCAACCTACTTTTTACAACATTCATAGTTTCATACGGTTCATGTCATGATGGCAATGTGCTTTCAGTGCCAGCTTCACTCTCGAGTTTTTTTCCCAAATATCCGTGGCTTCTGCCAAAAAAATCCTCAACTTTCAAAGATTTCCCAACCTGTCTCCTGTTGTTATACCAGTATGTTCCATACAAACTAATTTATTTATGGCAATTGTGCTTTAAATGCTGGTCATGGCAGCTTTTTAAAGCTCACGTTGATAAATACTAGGATAGGTCATCCACAAGCTCTTCCAAAATGGCCCACATCCTCTACAGTAAATACTACGTTTATGATGCCCCATACTAATTTCTAGATATTTTACACTAAAGAAATATTTATTAATACCACAGTAATTTTCAGCAATATTTACTGTAACAAACAAATTTTAAAGGACTCAACAACAATAAAGTTGCTCAATAATAAACTAGTGACATCCAGGTTGTAAACCATGTAAAATTTTAGTATTTAGAAAGTTGCACACACTTTCAAATGGTCAAGCAATGTGTCAAGCATTAAGTTTTTAACTTTTTAGGATAAGGTAACTTAATTGTTAAGAAAAGATAGCTGCAATATTTAGTGTGCTCTGCACAAATCAATTCTTTTTCCCAATTATAATTCTCTATACTCTTTCGCTTGCACTATTTCCTGCAAAACTTTTGTAGATTTTGTAAAACTTTCATTATTTTGCAATGATAATTCAAACGCAAAATTTCATAATCTTCAAGTAAGAAGTAGTTGTATTATGGAGCTTTTATTGTGATAAGGACATTTTGAAAAACAATAAAAAGCTGGACAACTTTTGGTAAGTTTCTCCAGAAGAAGTAGAACATTACACAAAAATTCTTATACAGTGAATTGTCATAGATATTCAAAACTATCCACAATTGATAATGAATCGTAACATACAATTGATATCAACATCTGGATCAAATAGTCAGTAAGGTAGGAGGGCCGTAAACCGACCATCTAAGGGCTCATCCCCTTTTTCAGGGTCTTGCATGGATGGGAGGATTTTTAGATCATTTTTCAGACAAAGAGAAAGATATGCGGAATCTAACACAAGTCGTTTCATATTTTTTGAAGCATTTTTGAGTTACTTATGAATTTTCAAAGGGCATGTATCATAGGTCTCTATTTATGAACTTAGACCTTTCAAAAACCGTTCACTAGTAAGTTGTGAAAAGATTTGGGAAATCAAGTAGGATGATTGGCTCCTACAACTTTTCTCCCGTGCATTCAATGACTGTAAGAGGATGATTTTAGAACCACCTCATGTTCATTTTGATGGAGTCTACTTGGGCGGTTCAAAATGACCGCACGTAATATAAGCCTCCTACCTTATTTCATGTTGGCATCGACAAATACAAAGACCATCTTGTTATAATTGAGAAACGTCTTTCAAAATCCTACCAAACAAATGGCATGGATTGAATGTGGAGACGTACACTAACAAACATCATATAAAATATTGTTAAAAGGTTAAGCGTATTTGCTTTTAACCCCTCAAGGCTTTGGACTAAGTTTCACCAAAACTGCTCCAAAACTGTTATTTCTAGTATAAGCACCAATGTTAACCTATAAATGTCCAAGTGGCCCCTTGCAGGCCAAGTGGGGTTTTGGGCATGTACTTACAGCTAAATTACTTTGTGTGATTTTCTGAGACTTTTATTGAAAATGGGGAATTTAGAGATCTACGTAGGAGTCTTTTTTTTTTTTTTTTTTTTATCATTCTAACATTTATTGAAAAAGTTATGCATGAATTTCTGAAAAACAGTGGAGGACAGGTAGCTCAAAAATAAAAATTAAGAATTTCTTTTATTAAAATAAAAATCTGAAATTGGTTCTAAATTTAACCCCTAAAGGCCCATTGTCCCTTTGAGGGACAAATGAGATTTTGGGCAAGTACCTATGGCTAAACTACTTTGCGTGATTTTCTGACACTTTTATTGAAGATGGGGAATTATGAGATTTGCGTGGGAATCTAATTTTTCCTTCATTTTGACAATTATTGAAGAAGTTATGCATGAATAATTGAAAAACATGGGAGAATTGGGCAGCAAAAAACAATTGCAACTTTTTTAAATAAAATTTTAAAATTAGTTCTTAAAATTTTATGTATTTGGAAAGCTTTGAATCATTCAATTTTGATAGATGAGATGAAAGTTATGAGAAGTTTTAGTTTGCGGGTAGATATGGGACTTCCAAACCTCCATTCCTATTCCCCCTTGTAAAACTTGTTGCTTTACTTTTTTGAGCTCTTTGTGTATTTGTTTTTTGACTTCTTTTTTTTTACAAGTTGTAGTAGATTAAGATTCCTTGATTTTCACCATTTGGATCAAATTTGGGTTTTTGAATTTTACATAAATCCTCCAATTTTGCCTAGTGTATGTGCAAATTTCATGACCTTACGACATTGCAGGATTTTACAAAGTATGATCCACGCCTCCATTTCATTTGAAAATTCTCCCACATTTACCTAATTTGGTCTTCTACATGGGAAAAATAAACCTCAACTTTGCGTAGAGCAATTCTTTTGATATAGGAGCTGTCAAAGGCTTCTGTAATTTTAGGCAGCAAGGAAAAAAACTTTTGTTTTCACTTCAGATGTCAATATGTCACTCCTCTACCACTAGAATGAGCTGATTTTTTCCTACAAGTACCTCACATAATCTAGGGCAAGATCTTCCAGTTGGATTTCCAAAAAAAAAAAAATTACATTTCTCTTCACTCCCCCAAAAGTGGCAGTTTTGAGTGATTTTCACAAAAGAAAAGGCTCGGGCCTTTAGGGATTAAGATAGCAAGATCCATAAACGTAAGTTTAAGGAATATAGGATATTCAGCCCAATCATATAAGCTTGAAAATGATATTCCTAGGTTAGCAAGAGGAATAAACATTATTGACATCAATTTGAAAGTCCCGATTTTAAGCATTTGTTCACAAAGATTTTTCAAAAGTCCTAAATCACTAAAATTGTGTAGTTTTGTGTAGGAGATGTCTTTAACCCTTTAAGGACCACGCGACCATATTTTGGTCAATGGGAGTGGTTTTTGGCCTGTAGGTTGAAATTGCTCAATAATTTGGAATTTGGTCTTGAAGTACACATGTGATCACAAGAATTTTGCATCCATCTAAAAAAATAACAATGCAATTGGGTATGTGAGTTGACAAATAATGATGTTTATACTGCATGGCTTTAAAATATGTATCCATTTTTTTGTCAAAGATGGATCAAAGCAACAACACAATACATCAAACATCCAAGAAGAATGTCAAATTTCAATTGCACAATTCTAAAAAAATTCAAATTGCTTAAGAAATACGCTTGTATTGTTTTCATGTATGGTAGTAATATAATTGTAGTATTTGAAGATCTACTAAAATGTTGTTGTCATTTTGGCTTAAAAATTTGTCATCCTACATTTAAAGCCAATTCTTGATTGTTCGCACCAATTGGATTTTCTAGAATAATTATCAAATTTCTTGTAGAACCGTTTTAGGGTAGCAAAGAAAGTGGGTTTTTTGACCCTTTTTGTCCACTTAGCTACACCTTGTGATTGCTATTTTTGTCTATTTTGTGTGAAACTAATATTGTTGGAAGTGGAAAACCTTGCTTTCTAGAAATGTAAGGCTCTTCTCAATCAAAGCTTGCATGAAAGGTTAACATTCAAACGTAAACAAGAATGAAACACAAGAGATTTTCCGCATACAGCTCACTCAATCATTATAATATTTCACCTCCGACGGTAGATCTAGCTGAAATTTTGGTGCTTTACAATAAACAAGATGTACTTCCCATTTGTACGGTTGGATTATTGAAAATGGGTTCATATTTGAATCAATTCCAAATCTAAGCTTACAGCCCCTGTTTTCAGTGGATTTTGTGAAAATGAATGTGGTTGTTAAAGGGTTAATGTGCTCATATGCTCATAATATTAACTTGAGGAGTTCTTAAATAGTGAGATGAGGCACTCAAAACCGTCATGCCAATCACCCATAATCATCACTTTGTCACCCATAACTAATTTTTTTTAATTGCTAGTGACAAACATCACATAGACTAGTAGGTGTTGGGGATGGGGACAATAATGGTGAGGGGTGCGGCTACCTTACATATATTTGGGAAGCTTTGAATCATTTAGTTTTGATTGATGAGATGAAAAATATGAGAAGTTTTAGTTTGTAGGTAGGTATGGGACTCCCAAACCTCCATTCCTTTTGCCTCTTGTAAAATTTGGTGCTTTACTTTTTGAGCTCTTTGTGTATATATGTTTTTTGACTTTTTTTATTGCATGTTTTAGTAAATTAAGATTCCTTGGTTTTCACCATTTGGATAAAAGTAATTCACATTTTTGAATTTCACATAAATCCTCCAATTTTGCCTATTGTATTTGTAAATTTCATGACCTTATGGCATTGCAAGATTTTACTATGTTTGACTCACACCTCCAATTCATTTAAAAACTCTTTGACACTTACCTAACTTGGTTTTCAATATACATGGAAAAAATAAACCTCAACTTTGCTTAGAGCACCTTTTTTGATATAGGAGAGGTCAAAGGCTTTTGAAATGTGTAGGCACCAAGGAAAAAAACTATTTTTTTCACTTTAGATGTCAATGTCTCACTCCTCTACATCTAGAATGAGCTCATTTTTTTTTCTCACAAGTGCCTCCCATAGTCTAGGGCAAGATTTTACAATTAAATTTCCAAAAAAAACATTTTTCCTATCTTTCTACTCATTCCCTCAAAAGTGGTAGTTTTCAGTGACTTTCACAAAAAAAAGGGCTTAGGCCTTTAGGGGTTTAAAAAAATCATTTATGGACACATGTAGTCATCTATACCTTAAATTAGGTTTTTTATTTGTTTGGATGTTTTTCACATTGAGATCTCCTGGATCGCCTGTCCTCCCATCGCGTGTTTGGTACCGTTGGAAAGCTCTTGCCAAGGAGGGGTGCACAAGCTTGGTTTTGTGGCGTTTGGGTCTATGGTGGGAAATTTATTGAATTTCAAATTTTTTTTATGGATTAGAAATTTAGAGAGTTACTTTTACTTTTATTTTGGTAGTGTTCTTAGTATTATTAAAAAGCTCTTGCTGAGGAGGGATGCATGGACTTGGTTTTTTGGGCCAATAGCATTGGGCCACACTAATAAGATCTTATAATGCACTGGTATCAAAAAATGTCAATAAAAAATTAGAAATTTCCACCATGTAGATTGTTAGATATTTGAGTTTGAATTGACAAAAAGCCATTTTTAGTCCCTGCAAAAGTCTGGGCAGCTGCACTTCACAAGGTTATATTTGTATGATTTTTTTTTTTTAAAAGGTTGTAACTCTTTGAATTCATTCTTTAAGGCAAGTTGTGTACACATTTGAAAATGTTCAAATCATCTAGAAATGCACAACACATAGAAAAAAAATAGTAAGAAAAAAGGTAGAGAATGATTCATAGCACTAAATTGTTAAGAATTAAATTATGGAAATGACAAATGCCAACCTCAATGGTTGTGATGTTGTAATAAGAAATGTACTTCCTTTAGCTCTATTATTTTTCCAAAATATTGAAAAATGAGTAAAATAAAGGACTCAAAAGTTTATTTTAACCGCTAAATCCCCGAGTGTCCCTTCAGGGGACAAATGAGATTTTGGACAGGTATCTACGGCCTCAGTTTTTGTTTTGATTTTTGGAAATTTTTTTGAAGTTAGAAAAACACACTAGCTTTTGGGGAATATAATTTGTATTCCAATCTATGCCCGGGAGAAAAAGTTATGCCTAAATAAGCAAAAAATTTATGGAGATCGGGCAGCAATTTCTTTTTACAAAAACTTGATTTTTTTAATTTTTTTTTCTTCTCATAGTTTATGGTTTTTTCTACTTCTAAAGCTTTGATTCATTCCATTTGGACTAGTTATGAGAAAGTTATACACAATATTTATTTTTTGGGCACCTCAAGCATCTTCTTGAAAAAATAACTTATAAACTTCATTTTTTAATGCATTTTTTACATTTTTTCAAAAAAATTGTTGGAGGGGGTGAAGTGTGCGTGCTAGAACAATCTCACCATTGGGATTATTGGGTTTCAATTCCATTGCAGAGTTACTAACAATTGAAGTTTTTGGTAAATTTCATACCTTCTTCCACCTAATATTCTTTTTAAGATTGAAAATTAAGTAATTTTTGTTTTGGGTTTTTCCAAAGATTCTCAACTCAATTTCCCACCATTAGATAATGCACCTCAAAACTATGTGGTGCAAAGATTTGAAGTTAAAAAAGTTCAAAGTCAAATAATCTAGTCATGCAAGGTGCAAAAAAACTTGTTTTTTACACTTTAAATGCAAATATCTTGCAATTTGTGCAATCAAAGTTTTTGAATATTTTATCCCACATTCTTGTATTAGTCTAGTACAAGATCCTATGGCTAGATATGAAAAAATATGAATTTTCAAACTTTTTTACTCTTTGCAATAAAAATGGCAGTGTTGAGTGTCTTTTGACAAAATAAAGGCTTCAGGGATTTAGGGATTAATGTAGAAAATCCATAACTCTCCGCACACAAAATCTCCCCATAACTTACATCTCATTGATCAAAATTAAATGATTCAAAGCTTCTCATGTATATAAAAACCTAAAAAAATAATTTTAGTTGTTATCTTGTAAACATGATTTCAAAAGAAGTTTTTTGAGCTCCTCAAGCTGCTTGATGAACAAAGAAAATTGTATATCATGCAATAACTTTTGAACCATGTAGTCAAAAGTTGTGACAACTATTGGACCTTAAAGCTACTCCTTGGACCCATCTTTTGAAAATTTTAAAGAAAAAAAAACAAAAATTTCCATTTGCAGTGAGCTGCCCAAAATTCCTATGTTGCCAAAAAAAAAAACCTTGTTTGGGCCTTTAGGAGTTAAAAGCAATGATATTTGATTTTCTAAAGTTGGTTATGATGGAGTCTTGGACAATAAGTCGCAGTCCTATTTTTGTAATTTCCTCACGCAATCAATATTTTACCAAATCTAAAACTAATCATATATTCAAAAAGCTTAGAAAAAAGAGCAAATTTTGTTAAAGTTTAACATAAATCTAAAAAAGAGAAGTGTTAGAAAAAAAACATTTGAAAAAGAAACCTAGTTATGATTTAAATGCTTTAAAAATCAATACAAGTTTGTCATCAATTTACCACTTATATATTCTCAATATATTCTCAATGTACAACATGCTTGCTTGAGTTGAGACAATTTCAAGTTCTAAAAGGCGGTTAAAAGCCACAAAGATGTTGATGATGCTGATAAAAGTGGATAAATATGGCATACTCATTTGTGCAAAATTGCATTTGACATGAATCAAAAGTATAAAATAAGAATAATCTACTTTTCAAATTCTATTACATTTTGTCTCCTTGAATTGGCTTTTCAAATACACAATCACTTTTGAATTTGATGAAAAATTGAATGTGTTGGAGGGGTTTTAAAAAGGACTACGACTTAATGTCCAAGACTATATACTATGCTACAAGCCTCAAGCTACAATGCCAAAGGTCCTAGTGTTGCTATAGTTATAAAATTATTGTTATTGATTGACTTCAGGTTGCTATGGATGATGATTATGTGTGCCTAGAATAAGGACCACATTGATGAGAAAAAACAACAAAAAAATATACACGTAAAAATGTATTGCAATTACAAATTTGTGATTTTCAAAACCATATGGTTCTTGACCCCTAAATGCCCAATCAACCATGTTTTAGTTGCTACCCTTTTTTGCAGGCAATGGGGCTCTTTGAGATGAAAAAAACATTTTTTGATAAAACAAAAAAACATTTTCAAACAAGAAGTAAGTCTACTTTCCAACTCAATTTGAATCATGTCAATCCAAGTTGAATTCCATCAAGGAGAATTTACCAAAGACAAACACTTCAATATTTGTTAGTGTTACAAAATTTACTATTTTGGGAAACTAATGATGTTTTTTCCTTCAAAAATATTGTAATTTTGAGTTTTAGAACAGAATATCTATTTTTAACCAATCATACCAAATTTTAAATTCTATGAATAAAATTTGTAATTTTGATGAATATTAAACAATAACTGCTTCTAAATTCATAAAATAAGAGTCCAAAACCTTTTTTGGATGTTTGACCGTATGGGTAATTACTAAATGTTGTGATTCTTGTTTTCTTTTTTTCAAGCAAACTTCATCTAAGTTACAAAAGTATCATCTTGTAACACATCTATGTTTTGCCCTTACACCTTGGGCGTTTAGGGGTTAACTTTTAAGTGTTGTTTGGGAATTATAGATATTGAAAGCTATTTCAAATTGTAAAAGCATATTTTCATGATGATTCTCACTTGAATCTGTACAAATAAATTTGCAACCTCTTTGTTTTTAGTGTGAGTCCCCTCTTTATTACTTGAACCAAATAAAATGATTTTTGTTCTTGAATTTAGATGTTTAGCCACAAAATCAATTTGATATAGTCCAAATTATATGAAATATAAGATGGACAAAAATCCCATGGCTAGAAGAAAAAAAGAATTGATGTAAAGGCATGTAAAGAGCTCAAATTATGAAACAAAGCAAAAACTTATGTAAAGCATCGCTGAAGCTTTCATTAAGAATAACTAATAAAAAAACATATTAGAACATTTCTATTTCAAAAACACCAACTCATTGAAGCTACTAAAAACATTTTTTTTTATTGCAATGAGTTTTAGCACATAAATCATGAAAGTTTAATAAAAAAATTCATTATTTAAATTCATATCATGGAATAAAACTAGAGTTTACTGATTTTATACTTCTAATTGGAATAAAAGATGATAAATCAATTATTTTAAGGTTTATAGTTAAGGTGCATTTAGATTTGAGGTTATGTGTTTAGGTAATAATAAATGGGTAAACACTTCATTACAAGGTAGAGTGTGCTAAAATTGTCTTGTAGACAAATTTGTCAAATAGATAGGATGAATTTAAATTCCTCATTGCATTCAAAATGAAAACTTTCAAGTGGGCGCACTCTTAAAGCACTTCTGTAAACCCAAATTTTCAGCTTCAAAATGCTCATTATGCTCCACCAGAAGTTTAGATATGTTTTTTTATTTGTATATGAATAATAATATGCACACAAAACCTACTCTACATACTAAACATATGACTATCCATTTAGAATTGGTTTCATTTCTTATGGAAATTTAATTGAGTATAGTGAGGTGCAAATAAACTATTTGTTAAAATTGGGTGATGCCACATTTTAGATGTGTATCCCATAAGAATATTTGCCTCTCTTGGACTTAATACACAATTACATATTTTTTAAATTTCTACAATAATAACTTGGTAAATGGCGAGTTGCTGCTGCCATTTGAATCCACAATGCTCATAAGATCAACCGAGAATCCATGAAGTGATGCTTTTTACCACTATCCTTTAGTAAGCTTAATTAGATTGACATTACTAAATAAACAAGGAAGTTACTTATCATAATAATCAGGTAGTTACTTATTGATAGTCGTTATGTTTTTTTGGAAAAGATTGGGCAAGTTCTCAAGTTTATTTCTTTATAAAAAATAGAATACTTTAAATATAATCAATAACAAAACCAAAGTTAGAATTGTACTTTAATAGTCCACAAATGTTTGTTCCATATAAAAATATGCCATAATAATTTGATTTTTCCTGGACTTGCAAAAAAGATATCACTATTGGAAAGTGCCAATATCAAGATAACTTTTTATTTTCAACATTGGTTAAAAATTGACTAAGAAATGGTGCTCTAGGAGCTCAATCATATATTTTTGATTTTGCAACCATGGATAGTGACGACATTCGAGAACAAAGAGGAAGAACTAACAAATTCAACATGTGAACATATATGAATTGGAATTGGATGGAATGGTCTTTTTGTGATCAATGTTCATTAACGCTTAAACGTCAGGCTCATCAGCTCATCCCCGTGGCCAGCCTGCTACAGTGACTTCTATAGTGTTTTTCAAGGATTTCAAATTTATGATTGGGGTAACAAGTGCCCAGCTAGCTGCAAAAGTGAATAGTATAGGTTGTCCTCACAAATATTGTAGGAAGGGTAGTATGGATCTTCTCACAATTTGGATTGTTTAAAAATATGAGTGTATTTGATGAAGTTATTTTTTGCCTTCCATGATGGAGCATCTGTTTATGATTGCTTTTGGGAAAAAATTAGATGAAAATCTGCTTTCTTCTACCATACAAAATGTTTTTCAAAAGCAAAGGACAAAACACGTCCTTCTAGACGTTTAGGGATTAACCCGTAAAGGACCAACTGTCCCCTCAAGGGACAAATGGGATTTTGGGCATGTACTTACAACTAAACTACTTTGTATGATTTTCTAAAAAATTTATGGAAGATGGGGAATTCAAAGATTTATGTGGGCATGTAATTTTTCTTCATTTTGACATTTATTGAAGAAGTTTAAAATGAATTTATAGAACAAGGTCAAGATCAAGCAGCCTAAAAATTTCTTTAAAAATTGCATTTAAAAAAAATAAAAATATGAAATAGGTTCTTTAGACTTATATACAGGTGGGGAGCTTTGAATCATTCAATTTTCATTGATGAGATGAAAGTTATGAGAAGTTTTGTGTGCTAGCAGATGTGATTTTGAGAGAAACCATACCTACCAACAAATGAAACTTCTCATAACTTTCATCTCATCAATGAAAATTGAATGATTCAAAGCTCCCCACCTGTATATAAGTCTAAAGAACCTATTTCATATTTTTATTTTTTTTAAATGCAATTTTTAAAGAAATTTTTAGGCTGCTTGATCTTGACCTTGTTCCATAAATTCATTTTAAACTTCTTCAATAAATGTCAAAATGAAAAAAAATTACATGCCCACATAAATCTTTGAATTCCCCATCTTCCATAAAATTTTTAGAAAATCATACAAAGTAGTTTAGTTGTAAGTACATGCTCAAAATCCCATTTGT
Organism: Ulota crispa; assembly: GCA_963920765.1. Classification (NCBI taxonomy): domain Eukaryota; kingdom Viridiplantae; phylum Streptophyta; class Bryopsida; order Orthotrichales; family Orthotrichaceae; genus Ulota; species Ulota crispa. The sequence goes on from OY987243.1 coordinate 2,080,748, forward strand.
CTCCCAAGGGGACAGTTGGTCTTTTAGGGGTTCAGATCTTGCCAAGATTAGAACTAGAGCATGCTCCCATTGTGATTAGCTTTCATTTAATTTTAAACCAAAATGTGCTCCCCTTGTGATTAGAGTTCATGATGATCTTGTCAAACGTCAACCAAAGTGTGCTCCCCTTGTGAGTAAGGTTCATCCAAATCTTGTCAAACCTCATACTAAATGTGCTCCCATTGTGATTAGGGTTCATTTGGATCTTGTCAAACGCCAAACCAAGACGTGCTCCCTTTGTGATTAGGGTTCATTTGGATCTTGTCAAACGTCAAACCAAAACATGCTCCCTTTGTGATTAATGTTCATCAGGATCTTTTCAAAGCTAGAATTAATGGTGTGCACTTCTAGTCTCTTTATGATCAACAATAATCCACATCTAGTCTAGACACAAAAAAACAAGTAATGATTACCAGAAATCATACAAGAACAACTTTTTTAGCAATAAAAAACATCCAAGTGTTACAAATACTTGTGGACATAAGGACTACTATAGAATCCAATAAAAATAGGAATATAGGTAAAATTTTGAAGCCAATTACATTCAAGTTCATATGACAAAGTTTGTGATGATTTTTCCAAACTTAATCATATTCATAGTTTTCTAAATAATATATCTATAACTTTTTTTTGTAAAATACAAACTCAATAAAGTTGAAGAAGCAACTATAGTAAGGTGGCATGGTTTATTTACACACTAAATAAAAAACACCTTAAGCGGGAAAAATAATCTCTACCATGACAAAGGATCAAGATTGGACTTGTATGTAACATATTTAATTTTATCCTTTGGTTTACCACAATATACGTTAAGTCCTTTGAAATTTGAAGACTTGTTTTCAACATTAAAGTGGCCTCATGATTGAATTCTCTCCATTGATATGAATGCCACATCAAAGATAAGTTTCTTTCTCTAGAGTGAATGCAACCTCACGGTTAAGGTATTCTTCTATGGATCCATAATTAACATACTTTATTTTAAGTGCAAAAATACTATATGTGTTAAGGCATTTCCTTTCGGTGTGAACATGCCTTCAAGGTTACTCAATTTCACAAAAGGAAAGCAAATTTGAGACGTTAGTGACAAAATGGTTTAATTTTGGGGATTAGCTCAATTTGACAAAACTGGATTTAAGTTTTGGAACCTTTGAAATGATTTGATGAAAATACTCAGAGATAGTTTCATCAGGCTTTCTAGTGGGTTTGTGAGTAAAGTACTTCTTGAAGGGGATATTGGGGAACCAGATTTTTCGGATTTTGGGCACACCTCAACATCTGATTAATTATTTGGAAAACTACATTCCCTACAGGGCATTCCCCAAAGTATGAAAGGGGCCATTGGGTGCAGATATTCGGTTTTGCCGTGAATGAAGCCCATAACATTGTTAACCCCTAAAGGACTGTTGTCCCTTTTGGGGACAAGTGGGAGTTTGGGCATGTACCTTTGGATAAGTTACTTTGTGTGATTTTCTAAAACTTTTATTGAAGGTGGGGAATTCAAAGATCTACACGCGCATCTAATTTTTTCCTCATTCTGACAATTATTGAAGAAGTTATGCATGGAAATCTGAAAAGCAAGGGAGGATTACCCTTCTAGGCAGCTCAAAAACTTTTTTAAAAATGAATTTTTAAAAAAATTATAATTTGAAATTGGTTCTTTAGATTTATTTATAGGTGAAAAGCTTTGAATCATTCAATTTCAATCAATGACATGAAACTTATGAGGAGTTTTTGTTTGTGGGCAGTTATGGAATCTCTATTCTAAAATAAACTTTGAAGTCCTTTATTTTACTCAATTTTTATTATTTTGGAAAAAAAAGAATCAAAGGATGTAGATTGTTTATCACAACATTACAACCGTTGGGATTTGCATTTTTCATTTCCATAATTAAATTCTTAACAATTTAGTGTTTTGACTCATTCTCTACTTCTTTTTACTTACTGATTTTTCCTATGTGTTGTGTAGTTCCAATTGATTTGAAAATTCTCCCACACATAGCTAACTTGATCTCCTACATGGGAAAAATAAAGCGCAAAGTTGTGCAGAGCAATTATTTTCATGTAAGAATGGTCAAAGGCTTCTGAAATTTTGCGGTAGCATGGAAAGATATTTTTCTTTTCACTTTAGATGTAAATATCTCACTCATGTCCATCTGGAATGACCTGATTTCTTTTCCACAAGTACCTAATCTAGTCTAGGGCAAGATCCTACAATTGGATTTCCCAAATTTTCAAAAAAATTACCTTCTTAGTAACCCCCCCAAAAGTGGCAATTTTGAGTGATTTTCACTGAAAAAATGGCTCAATCCTTTAGGGGTTAAGCAGCCAACATACCTCTCCTCTCGATGGAGGTTCATGCCTCCCCAGATACCTGGGGGAGGCTTTAGTTATAGATTTCTGAAAGCTGGTTGGTGCAGGCCCTGAGCCGCTAGTGTTCATTTGCTTGGGGGATCCTCATATTAGGGGAGGAAAAGGGACCCCCCCAAGGAAGGGTTAACCCCTAAATGCCTAAGGGTGTGTTTCTTGTTTTTGGAATGTATTTTTGAGGTTTTTGAATTGTCTGTGTAAGATCATTATTAAACATCAAAATCAAATTGTAACCATTGAATCTTGAACTTCAAGGCTTCTAGATGACACTACTCAAAAATAACCCAAAATGGTCATGTGGATTTTCAGATATTTGTGATTGAATGATGATGAGAATAGAATTTTTTGTTTTTTTTGGAGCTGCCCAAAACTTCTAGTGCAAATTGGCAACTTTTGGATACAAAATTGGGAAGTAGCCACTTAGGATGCTTTAGTGTTTATTGTTGTTACTTCAAAACAAATGGCCCCCCTTCCAAATCCATGACCATAGTTTCACAAATGAGCCTGCAGCACAACTATCAAAGTGCAAACACCTCATACAAAGAATTTTTTTAGTTCAATTATTGACCAAAAATCAATTTGAATGAAGGAAAATTCAACGGTGAATGGATTCTAATTTATATAACAAAGACATTCCAATTGATATTAGTCCAAAAGCTCTTTTAGATTTTGTTAGATGTCAAAATTTCAGTAAAAAGGGCTTTACTATCCAAGGGAGTGCCCAAAGGAAATCTTCACCTTTTGCTCAACTTGATGCCCATCTTTTCAATGTGGCAACTTCTCATAGGCTCTTTGACACTATTCACGATACTATTCACGACACTATTCATGACACTATTCACAAACCAAAATGTATGCTTGCAGTTAACCTTCCACCAAAAACAATTGAAATAAGATATGGAGGAAATTGAATTTGAACAGTGAAGCTAACTTTAGCATGCAACTTTTCCAAAAAAAACCTGAAAACGATAAAATCCGTGCCTTCAACAAAGTTTCAAAGTTTTTTTGACATCCAAAATGGGTGCCGTGGGCATTTAGGGGTTAACAATGTTATGCCAAGGACAACAATCACTAAATACCATGATTAGGCTACAGTAATTGCAAATTTTATTTTCTATTTTCTCCTTTTTAGCCCGGTGGACCTTTTTTTTCATTTATATATATATTTTCTCCAACAAGACTGAGCCGGCGATGGTTGTAGGTAGCCACGTAGACTTTAAGCCCGACTGAATTTGGGGAGAACGGATTACCGGTGATTTGCAGAAAAGGCACCTCAATTATCGGACAAACCTCGGAGGGGCCAGGCATGGGCCGCAGCGTCATGTCGGGACCAGGGTGGACGCCCCCCCGACACCCGGATTGATACTCGCCTGGGACCCGTCTACGGGAGTCGTCGTCGTCGTCGTCTTCGTTGTCGTAGCCGCTGCCGTCTTTGCCTCATTGGGGAGCTGCATGCCCAGCGCGGCGAGGAACCGGGGGACTTGAGTGACGATGGTACGCAAGTTAGAGAGGCTGTCAGAGGGGGTAGGGATGCACGAGCTCGACCTCTGCTGCATATACACCAGCACTAGGACAGAACAATACCATCTTTTACACCAACAACAACAACACCACGCCGAACAAGCTAGTGCTGCACCAGCAACCGGTGTGGCCACAATCGGCAACCCACGTTCTCTGTTTTGTTTGATGAGTGGTCGGACTGCCAGTGCGAATGCGCGCAGAAATTTTGGTGAGGGGCGCGGGGCTAGGCGGGGTTCAGGCCATGAGGGCGACGACCACGATGACAATGGCCGAGAGCGAGAGCGGGGCGTAGCGTGGCATTCCCCTGTTTGGCCGAATTTGGGAGCTTGCGTTCGAGGGTTGTGTGTGCAGGATCAGACATGAGGGGTTAGTGTTAACTTACTGGTAGCAGCGATTGCGGGATGCGATGGAGCTGCAACCGGGTGAACGGTTGCAAGGGTATATGCCAAGGTGGCGGCCGACGACGGAGTACATGGGGCACGTGCAGCAGGTGTCGCAACCGGCAGGGATGGTGGGAGGACCACCTGCCGGCGAGTCCAAGTTTCTGGTCGACGAAAGTGTGTTGACGGATCTGCTCGACCTGGATCCCTTGAATGAGCAATTGCTCCTGGAAGCCTGGCTGGAGGCCAACACCAACCACGGCGAGCTTGCGAGCTACCTGCCGTCGTCCTCTAGCGCGTCACTTTTCCCTCTTGCATACCCGCTTGCTAACGGGGTGCCAGCTTTCCAGCCAGATTGCTTACTCAACTCAGCATCCATTTCGGCGCCCGTCAGCTCGCTCCCCATGTCCGCTGCGCCTTTTACGACTCGCCCTAGCATCGCCACCCCAGGAGTTGGGGGGTTAGGGGTTGGGGTAGCCCCTTACCTTGGCGCTCCCGCGGGGGGGATGATGACTCCCCCGAGTCATGGCGGCTTCGTGAAACCATCCGCACTGGAATTTGGGAATGGGAATGACGACGATAAATCGTCTCTGTCGACGGTGGAGGGGAAGCCAGTGAGCAGCGGCAACTTAGAAGCTGGGGGTGGTGTGCGAAGACCGCTGGCGTTGACACTCTGTGATCGAATTCTGCAAGCACTGCGGTCCATAGCGCGCTTGCGAACCGATGTGCTGGTGCAGACGTGGATGCCCGTAATGAAAGGGAACATGAGGATTTTGTCGACGAGAGAACAACCATATGTGCTGGAACCAAGGAACGACCAGCTGTGCTTGTACAGAAGCGTGTCGGAAATCTGTGAATTTCCAACCGAGAAGACGGAAGGGATCGTGCTGGGCCTCCCGGGGCGCGTGTTCGTGCTGCGGCAGCCCGAATGGTCGCCGAATGTGCAGTTTTACACGAGCCTGGAGTATGTGCGTGTGAAGGAGGCGCAGCGGTGCGATATGCGGGGGTCCTTGGCCGTCCCTGTGCTAGACCCGGCCACTCGCCAGTGCCTGGCCGTCATTGAGATGGTTGGGCGCGCTGTTAAGGACCAGTATGGTCCCGATGTGAATATCATCGCTCGAGCTCTGCAGGTCTGTGCACGTCTTCCCTGCCCCTTTTTAAACGCTTTTGTCGTGACCGCTTTGAGAGTAGTATCAAATCTTGCGCAGCTTCTTTACTAACTGACTTCACGGTGTTATCTGCAGGCTGTGAATTTAACTTGTCCGGTTGGTTTGGAGCCACGGCCTCTCGAGGTACATTCCAATTCCGTCCTTATAGCACGTTCCAAGTGTTGGTGTTTTGCAGAAGAGTGGACCGTTTGCGTCCAACTTTAAGCATTTTTACTAGTACGTAGGAGTGTGTTTTCTTTGGAATACCAGTATAGGGCTCACTGGAGAGATCGCTTTGGGTATTTCAAGAGCCGAGTTCTCTGTTGAGCAAAACTTTCTCAATCATTGTATGGAGTCCTTATGCAATCATTAAAAGTGGTGGGTGGTATTGCCGTGCAAGTAAAATGCGTCGTCTTTTGCTTTGCTGAAATCGGCGAGGGTTTTTTTTGGGGGGGGGGGTGGTCTGTCTTCAGTATTTGATCGCATGGTGTGGGATGAGTTGCAGAGGTTGTCCCAGGGTAGGCAAGCGGCGCTAACCGAGATCTCAGCAGTGCTAAAGGCTGTGTGTGAGGCCCACAATCTGCCTCTTGCCCAGGCGTGGGTTCCTACATGCTGCCATAGTAGCACTGACATGAGAACTCATACCATCACCGAGCATGTCGGCGAGTGCTCCAGTGGGAAGGCCGTGCTTCGGACTCGAGATGGAGATGGGCCATGCTACGTGAGTGATAGCCACATGTGGGGCTTCCGCCGTGCATGCTTAGAACATGGCTTGGAAAAGGGGCAAGGGGTGCCTGGGAAGGCCATCCAGACCAACCTCCCGGTGTTCGACTCCGACGTGAAGAGCTACAACAAGGACGAGTACCCTCTGGGCCACTACGCCAAGCTCTTCGGTCTGGTCTCCGCCGTTGCCATCCGGCTTCGCAGTGTCCACACTGGGAACGACGACTTCATTTTAGAGTTTTTCTTTCCTGTCGGTTGTGTCGACAGGAAGGAGCAGCAAATGCTGCTGAACTTGCTCTCCCTCTCCATGCAACGCACATGCCAGAGCCTGCGGACTCTCACGGAGAACGAGCTGGAGGAGGAGCGAAGGGCGGCCATGGTGGAAAGCATGGAAATGCACGCCAAGGCATTGGCGTCCATCTCTTCCATTAAAGAGGAAGCCAAGGAACAGTACAAGGAGGATTTGCTGCATGCATATGGTTTGAACAGGTTACCGCATGCTGCGAGCCAACCTGTGTTTCCCAGCGGTCTTCCACACCAGACATCTTCCCGCTATCAGATGCAGCAGCGTCCTCCGCAGCAACCTGTTACTCACCATTTTTCAAGCCGACTATGTGATGACTCTCTTCTGATTCCGGACTCGCACGTACACCCTGCATATCATCTGACCAACCCTCCTTTGGATCATGGGCTTGGTATGGGTGCTTTTGGATACTCAAACATGATGAGCCAAGATATAGCGAATCATAGACGTAGGTTTGAAAGGCGGCGGGGCACCACTGAGAAGACCATTGGTTTGAATGTGCTCCAACAGTACTTCGCTGGCAGCCTCAAGGATGCTGCCAAGAGCATTGGTGGTAAGTGTATACATACTTACTTTGAAGAGTTTACAAGGTGGCGGAAGAGCCCGGGGGTAATAACCCTCGCTCGGATCTTTGATTGGAAGAGCCTATAGGAGTTGTTGCGGATGAAGTGCAAATAGAGCCGACAGAAGCTTTATCATGTACGTAGCACATAGTTTTTATCTATTTTTAACATTATATCGAGAAAAGTCACTTCCTGAGCCGCTTTGGTTGGCTGTGCAGTATGTCCAACAACTCTGAAAAGGATCTGCCGACAGCACGGCATCTCAAGGTGGCCGTCTCGCAAAATCAACAAAGTGAGTCGGTCCTTGAAAAAGCTACAGGGCGTCATTGATTCAGTGCAAGGAGCGGAGGGCGCGCTACGCATCAATGCTTTGACTGGCGACATCTCGTCCGCGGCGGTGGCAGCAGCGGCGGCAGCGCCTGGGCATGTAAGCAAGGACTCGTCACCGTCGCAAGGCAGTTTGTCCGTCTCGTGGTCGACCCCTTCGTCGTACAGCTCTGGCGATGCGAAAATGGGAGGACTGGAGTCGCTTCTGATGCCAAAAGACGATGCGCGCAGACGACAACATGATTCGTGCTCTCCTCAAAAGGTACTCATGTCGATGCTCGCCAAACCCAGCCTGCAACTTCACCCGGAAGACGACAGCATGGTTTCGACAGTGGACGGGAGCGCCATGAGCAACGGTGCCCACCGACTGCCGGCAGGGGAAGTGTGCCGGAGCAACAACTCTGGCAGTAGCCCCAATCTAGGCTACGGCTCCAACACTCTCCAGCGCATGAGTCACTTCGCGCCTGCCACTGCAGGTGACGACGGCAAAGGCGATCCCGTCGCCGAAGCGGCGGCTGCCCTAGCAAGGTCGTTGGAGCACCTAGTTCCGCCCCAGCCTGCTCAAGGCAGGCTCTCGGAATTCATCAAAGCAGCGAGCTCACGGGGTTGGAGCGACTACCCCTGTCGGGACGGGGGTGGCACGTTAGCCGCGCTCAAGGGAGGGTACGTTTCGCATGGCTCAGTGGACGACCCTGGGTCGTCCTGCAACCACGACGAGGAGGTCACTGGCTTGGGTCTCCAGAACTCCCCACAGTTTGGATCTTCGCCTGCGAACGCCGCGAGTGACTGCAGTTCGCCGTCTTCAGGAGTCGGGGGGACCTCCATCAAGCAGACGTGGTCGTCGCAAGACGACGGCGCCGCAGTAACAGTGAAAGCCACATTCGGTCTAGACACCGTGCGGTTCAAATTTGCTAGCAACGCCTCGTTTGCGGCGCTGAAGGACGAGGTCGGGCGACGGTTGAAACTGAGTGGCCAGAGCCTCAATCTCAAGTATCTGGACGATGACGAAGAGTGGATGGTGCTCGCTTGCAATGCGGATCTGCAGGAAAGCATCGATTTGATGCGCGCCTCGGGGCGGCAGGCCATCAAGCTCATGATTTGTGCCGGTAGTAGCTTCTGAGAGTCGCCAAAAACTCCGCCTCGCCTGGGTTTCACCATGCGAGCTTGCGCTGTGCAAGCAAATGCTACTTTGTTGCTCAGCTAGACGTGTCTACGAGTGTGATCCCGGTAGATCCTAAAATCTTCCCTGTGGCATTTTTTGGGAAGCAGCGAGACTTTTCGGTGCTTGGGTTGTGAGTCCTCAGCATGGCTCCACCAGACCCACCTATTTTCACGCCCTTTGTATTACTACGAACACTTTATAAACATACTCATCTACTCGAGACAATGTTATAGAACCCTCCTATCCGGCAGTACTCCTCAAAAGACTCGAAGACTTTTTCTCTCCTTTTTTTTACTGATGTTTGTAGCATTTTGTTCCACTGCTCTGCACCAATTATGCGCTGCCTTGTTCTCAGGAGCGCGTGTGATTTAAGTTGGTGTGGGAGTAGACCAAGTTCGTAGTGTTATTGTTGAGGATAGACCATTCGGAATTAATACTAAACTCAGTTTTTTGTATGCCTCGAGTGGTACCAAGAAATGTCTCATCTCATATCAATGGCATTGTATGTCAAAACTCTATTAAGTCAGTCAATATTGCGCTCTATGCTTTTTTCTTGGATCACTACACACATGAGTGAAGACCCCAATAGCTTCGGAGTATAAATCGGAATGTGTGTTGGATCTGTGGGATATTCTTGATGCTTGTTGTACAGTACAGCTTCGTTTCCAACTTATTATGTTCACATTCTTATAATGTTTGTCCAGTACACTTACTTCGAGGAAGTATGGAAAAATCACTACAAGATGAGATTGAAAAATATCTTCAGTGGATTTGGTTTCTATATTTTTCTTCTCTATTGTTTTAAAGAATTTGTATTCAATATTTACCCTGTAGGTATTTGAGTATGATTCCTATTATTCAAATGTCTTAATTTTTATTGGGCCTTGTTAGCAAATGAAAGTGGATTTTAGACTTTCTTAGGGCATGTTTTTTGGACAAAACGAGCGGATTTTGGATAACAACTTGTGAAGGATTAGTTTTGCAACTTGCTCAATTTTGCAACAATGTATTTCACTGTAAACATCCCTTAAACGTCATATGCCTGGTCTCCTACATATATTAGGTTAAAATGAATCAACGAACTCAAAGAGTATGCTCAATTTTAGAACATCCTCAACAATGTAAGAAAACCCCTAGCTCATTTTGGAATTTTTAGATGAAAAGGAGAATACGTTTAATGCTTGGGCCCATCATCAAATTCTCTTTGCGACTTCAAATAAGCGAAGTTTTGGTGGAATTACCGACTCCATTGAATGCTACTTTTCCTTTCACAATTAGCAAAGCATTGTAATTGACAATGACTTGAGTTTCTTGCTTTTGCAAACCAAGAGGCTTGGAATTGGTTGAAGATTGATATCCTCCTTTGCCTTTGTGGAGGAAACAAGTGACTTCTGAATGCAATACTAAATTGTGTACTTATGAACTATTCATATAGTTACGGATTTTTCATGTTTTTGAACATTTGGAGGTCTTTTGAATTTTTGTATATTTTTCTCAATATTTTGCATGTAATTTCGAATTTGAATTTATCTTGCCATATTTACAAATATCTTTTGATGTCTGCAAATTTTTTTTGAGTATTATGCTGAAAACATTAACAAGTCACACACAGGAATAGACAAACCACACACAAGCAGCTGAAACTCGTAAGTTGGCTCAAAAGCCTTGGGCTTAATTGACATTATTGCACCTTGAAATACAGTCAGTTATCGAAAAAATCTATGGAAAGGGGATGAAAAGAATGAATAATGAGCTACCTGTATGATCGAATTACCTTATTCTACATATTGCTAGACATGAATCATGGGGAAAAAAAAACACCCGCGCACATCAAATAGCAAGGAGTCTAAAGTCTAAACACACATTCACCTCGTGTATGTATAATACAGAGGGACCCAGACGCCCCAATACCGCACGCTGTGTGGAAATCTGCCATAAATGCAGCTTCCACCTACTCTACGTGGTTTTAAATCTTGGTACTTAAAAACCTCCTACTCTTCATGTGATACTTGAGATTTTCAAAGCATAATGCTGCATGAAAATAAGTGAAAATAATACTCACTTTTTCCGTGGAAGAGGCGTCACCATTGAAATTTGCGGTATTTTTTTCAAGGTTTTCAATGCTTTCTCAGCTAGCTGCTTGGCGTGGAAATTGCCATACCGGAAAGCATCCACCAGTGAGGTGTGCACGCCGGAATCGATGGAAACGGCTTGCGCCATCTCGGTGTTGCGTAGGATTCGTTCCACCATCCACACCGCCCGCTGCCGCAGAACCTCAGTGCGGTGCTCTTGCAGGACTGTCAAAATGGGGTGTATTGCATCTGCTTCATGTAGCACCTGCAGGTGACACACCACACAAAATGAGGGCCATCAGAAATCTTACCAGAACTCCTTGGGGCACATAATCTCACTAACTTTGATCGGGCTTGTATCTCGTAACTTTGACTCTCCTAGTTGCTAATGTCAAGGATTCAAGGACCAGAACTGGAGTGCAGCAGCCAACTCGGTGATTCTGTGGCTTATTCCACAGGTAGTAGAGAAGAGATAATCGAAAATGTTGTAAAAACCAATGGCTATCCTTGCTTTTTCCTCGTAATCCTCGTCCTGGTGAATTATGGCCAATGTTTGAAAATCCCTGTTTTTGTCGACTACAAGATCATCATCAAACAGAACGCTCAGAAAAATGGTGAAGTCAGCGTCTCACTTACCATAACGCCTTGATCGATGTCCACACCGTCCATAAGCACAGTGGACAGAGCGCCGATGGCGGCCTCCACGAGGCTGGTATTGCGGTGGTCAAGGCAGGCAATAAGAGAACCAAGGGCATCCGCTTCAATCAAACAAAAGCTGGACTTTGCTGAGCACATGCCACCGTGAACCATGCAAGTGTGAACCTTGGGCGGGGATGCTTTGATACAGAAGGGGAAGCAGGCGAATAACGGGTCCGGCGCTGGCGAACTCGGCACCATCGACAGCTGCTTGGATTTGGTGGAGAGATTCTCCAGCGCTTGGGCAGACGACTGCTGCACGTCGTCCAAGGTGGACGTCTGCAGAAGCTCCGTGAACAAGCTTGCCAGGTCATAATCCTGCGCTACGTGGAGCACCTCGGGGTCATCCAGTTGGTATGTGAACCGCAGCAGCACGCCCACCAAGCCCTTCTGAAATGCAGCAATGTGGCGACCACCGCCGATCTTCACCACGCCCTTCTTCACTTCGTTGATGCGGTCTACAATCATGGGGAGAGCGTTCTGCTCTAGCAAAGCCCGGGTGAGGTAGGTGTCCTGCAAGGGTAGGTTGGCTAATAATCCAATCGCGAAGGCTTGCTCCTCTGTTACTCCCGAAGCGCCCATCAGCTTCACTAAGGTGCTCAACTGCCGTGTTGTTACGCGCAAGCCATCGGCAAGCTCCTGACCCATGTAGAAAGAGAGCATGTACAGGAGTCGTATCGACACAACGCGCAAATCTGGTTGAGGAGCCTCCAGGAACTGGATTAAGCTCACCATAGCGCCCGCGCTCTTGATTGCGGCCACCACTTTGCTCACAGCTCGTGGCTTCGACGCCAACCCTGAAGAAAACATTCATTACAGCGGCGATTGAAAGACTTGGATACAATTGTATTTAACTGTAAATTTCCATAGGAAAAAAAATCTGTGCATTTCACTTTCGGCAATTGGAAATTGTCAATTTTATTGACATGCATGCCTACCTGCCAAGACAAGTAGAAGCTTGGTCCCAATTGCGGGACCCGTGTTGCTGATCAAGTGGAGAAAGTTGTGCACAATGAACTCGGAGGTGAGCGTGTTGCCGTCGACATCAATGGGGATGGTCTCCCACATGCCGCTGGCATTGACGACATTTGCAAGGATGGTGGCTGCTACCTCCTTGAGCTTCATGGGGACCATGTTTGGGCCCACTACGAAGAGGTCGCGCATCAAAGGGACCAACACCCCCGCTTCCATGAGCTTGCTGCCGTTACTCTCCAGCGTGGAAATGCTGCTGAGCGCTCGCAGAGCAGCAGCCTTCTCCGAGGAACTGCTGGAGCTGTTCAGCATCTGCACCAACGTCCTCGACACATTCTCCCCAGCGCGGGCCTTGCCTTCTGTCGTGAGCGTGAGGTTGCCGAGCGCATAGGCCATCTCTACTCGTACTTCCGCGCCTCCTACAACCGAAATATGTGCACATGTTATTCCCAGTGTAAAATTTCCTTCAGAGTCAGGACTGATTAGGGGCACGCGCAACAGCGCATCTATCTACATAATTGACACTGTCTCTTACACTCTAAAATCAAAATAAAAGTATCAAACTTAGTCTCAAATTCAAGCCCTACTGGAGCAAGAAATGCTTTTGACTTGATCCAGGTTCTGCCAAAGACTTAAAGGCTCTTAATCGAGACTTAAGTACGAGATGTAAGCAGACACGAATCCTTATCACCTTTACGAGATGTCTAGACGACAACACACCGGAAAAGCAACACTTTGGACACTGGACCTCCAAAACCAGGCTTGTTGCAAAATTGGCTGAGAAAATGTAGACCTTGAGTAAGGCGATCAAGGAGAGGTTGCAGGCGACCGTTCTCTGCCATTTCCATGACGTTCTCGTCACATTGTGACAAGTTAGCCAAAACTTGTTCAGCTAACATGCCAGCCTCCGTACTCTTCGGGGTACTGCTGGCGAGGCCCACGAGGAAGAGGATGGCACCATTGGTAGCACCGATCTTCTCACACATGGGATACGATTTTGATAGATTATGGAGCAGCTTCACCGCCTCCTCACTCTCGTCGGGTTCGTCTCTTGCCAAACATTTCACGGATTGTCGAATTATGTCCGTTTGCCCTAAGACAACCTGCAAACACGCACACGCACACACAACTGAAATTCATTCAAAAGCTCCTGACTCTGAGGTACAGTATATACCAAAACCGCTAGAAATATGCACCCGTCTCCTGGCCTGACCCCTGTTACTAACAGCAGCTCATATTCATACACTTTGTTGCACTAATAAGCACGCGGTGCACGCTTGATTTGGGCTAGCACTGACTATGAGCACGGGTCCTTTAAGAATGATGTTGCTAACCATCTATAACCTCCTTCAGCTTTGAAATTGCGAAAGAAATTTGTATACAGTGATAAAAAGTTGAGCTTAACAGATCTGGATCTAGATCCGAAAGAACTCTCTCAGAATCTATAGCGATGCGCCCAATGAAAATACACTTCCGCATACGTAAAAATGCTTGAAGTGACGAAAGTGGTATCCTTTAAATTACTGGCAAAGATACTCTCCAAGTGCAATGTATTGAAAGAACAACACAGGTCGGAGTCTAAGTCAAGTGGACAGACCTTGGTTTCTTCGTCACCTTCAGCGAGGGTTCGGAGAGTAACAAGAGCTCGAACTCGGACATCCTTTTCATTCTTCAGGCGGTCCACAATTTGAGGAATCAGTCCAGCATTACGGATCCTGTACTTATTAGTCCTCTTCCTACACAACACTTGCAAGTCCTTGAGTCCATATAGCACATCACTCTCGGAGGCCTCGGATGTGATGAGAATCTTGGCGATGCCAATGCGAGCCTGCTCATTCCGGGTGGTCCATTCCTCGATGGTGTTCCGAAAGGCGATACTTGGCTTCGGTGGTGAAGTGATCACCTGCCCCGTGATCGGGCAAGTGTTCTTCTTCCCCGAGTCTCGACAGTCCTGAAACCAGCGCTCAATGGCCGACTTTTCATACGTCAGGCCGTTTTCTAAAGAAACAGGCTCACGCATGATCTGTTTCGTAAGAGGACAGATAAAAGCCTCATACAAAGGCTCCAGACGACGGTACTCCCGGTGGTTCGGCATGGCCGTTGGATCCTCGGAGGGGCTGGCCTGGTTGCTGCTTTGCTGCATCAGGTTATTGTACACGTTCCCCACGACGTCCATCATGTGTAGATCATACGGATCGTTTGTGTCTTGCATGTCGCGCTTCAGAAAGTCAATCTCAGTTTTCAGCTTTGAGGTATCCCGGTCTATGTCAGCCAAGCCTGCTGCTCGTGCAATACCCATCAACAAGTTTCGCTGCAATATCAAGTCCTTGTTCAAAGTTTCATCATCAAGCTCCAAAATCCCGCAAATCTGCGAGTTCAAGTCCTCGACCTCGTAGTGCGCTTGCTGCATGCCCCGGGCCAAGGTTTCCACCGACCCTTTTGCATCCTTGTGCACTGCCGACCCAGGAATGAGCCGCACGTAGATGCTCATGCTGTGCGTGATGTCCTCGAGATGCTTGGCCACCGTTCGAGAATGCGTGGCGATGTACAACCGGCACTTGCAGCTGCAGGAAGCAATAAAATTCTGTGCTATTTGAACCTCACGCAGAAGAGGCTCTAGTACCTCGCTCTCAAGCTCCTTCGTTTCATTCAAGCAGCACACCACTGCGTGCAACTGTTCCAGATAATCCGCGCACTGTTTAAAGTTGTGGCGCTCCACCTGAACATCTCGTGCCGCTTTGGAGGTCGCGGCAAGCTTGGCAATGAGTTCCTCCCGCAAAGAGCCAGCTGTGAGCTGCTGCATCCTACACACCATTGGACACATATTAGAAGCTGCCTACCTGCCTACCTGCCTGCCTGCCTACCTACACCTTACCACACCTTGTAGTGCCACTACCACCCTCTTGAAGAAAAACATAGACAATTCTCTTGGGCGTGCTACTGTTGCACTAGGGTAGAGGATCCTAAAATTATTGGGGACCTGATCCCGTCACATATTGACTAACAACACACTTGATCATACCCTTGATTGTACTTCTAAGCAAGTGGTGCAAGCATGACTTGGTTAATAATGACGATTGCTACTGATCTTTGAATGGAACTGGGGTTGCCTACTGTCACTTATAACGGTCTACTATGTCCCAGTTTGAAATTGCATAAGAATTCATAGATAGTGATAAAAACTTGATCGCATCTGATCTGGCTCTTGTACCCAAAGTGATATCTCCACATCTCTACAGTGATCTCCCAAAAATCACACTACTACATACGTTGAGATGCTTACAACAACACAAACAGTAACCTCTATGCCACCAGCTCTCCAAATTCTCAATAGAATGCTTATACCGGTGCTCACTACTTAGAATCGAAACCACTAGGGTTTTGGAAAGATTGTAGACCATCACCATTGCATGTTCGCAAAGGTTTTGCAAGGAAAGTCTTTAAAAGTATCAGAAAATCTCCGACAGTTACAGATATAGAGGGGAAGGTTTCTAAACCTTGGTCACTTGCGATCCGGGTCGGTTCATAAATCACCACATCGACGGGCATGGAAAATTCAATGTTTTTCACCACGTAAGAAAATGGCTTTTCTCTGAAAATTAAAAAAAAAGGATGATCGGGCGATGAATCAAGGTTCTCAAGAGTAAAAAATTAACTGAATCCACAAGGGTTTATAAGCCCTGATACCCGCAGCGTGGAAACATGCGAATTTCTGTCGGTAAAATGAAGTTCAGGCAGATGGAGATCACGAAAGCTGGATTGAAAGTAGCAAAATGGACAAAAGTGTGGATCCAGAAGAAGTACTAAGAAGAGAAGCAGAACTACTTGCCCAGTTTCAGGAAAGCACTGTCGGCAGTGTGACAATTTCAACGGGACCATGGTTTGAACTACAAGACCCCCGGAAACAAAATTATTTTCCAGCTCACAGTTGCGGATTTGACATTCTGGCACGCAACTCTAAAAAACACACTTATTCAGCCCAAACTCCAATATCTACCATTCTTGCATCCACTAAAAGAGCCACCTTTTTCTCTCTCCCCCCCTCGAAAATCTCCGCATCTCAATGCACCCCGACCCCAAAAGCCTCCCGGGAAATTCAAATTCAACGACTGCACCACGTACCGCCATCACGATTCAACACTGTTGCAACGAATGAATACCGACGCTATTGAATTAGAGAAGCGGACACACACACCTGGAAGAATCTCCAGCACGGCTGCTAGAAGCAAATGGAGAAGAGCGGCCGTCGCCCCATCAGTGCAGCAACTGTAGCTTTGAAGAACGCTACGTCAAAGGCAAGCAAAACAGTTGGGCAGATGAAAAATAGAGCAACGTCGACGCGTTCACTTTGTCCGTGACAAGGCCGTCTAGCGCGCTCGCTCACGCTGTTGCGGCTTCCCACTTTGGTGCCGACTCCGGGGGAAGCTGCAAATGTTGTAACTATATTTAGTGGTGCTCCAGTACCCGCGCACTTCGGACCCTATCCCCGAGGCGTAAGTTACCAACTCCCACATGCCCATATCTTGGCTGACTGGCTGGAGGCTGGCTTGGCGGCAATGGCGGGGATTCAACGTTTTCCAGGCTTCCTTTCTGCATGCCTGGTGAAGTTTCCACTGTATCTCGGCGTTCACCCTGTGGTAATTCGATGCTTCGAGAGGGTTAGAAAGTCAATATTTTGTTAGTTTATTGCACGCGTTCCTCCTCTTGACAAGTGCGTAACTTGGTGACCGTTTTTCAAGTTCTAGGCCAGCGATGCAGAGTACTGTAGCGACCCCAACCAGGACCGGGGTTTTTTTATTTTTGGTTTAGGACCGGCAGCTTCTCAGGCCATATGGTGACTTTTAATGGTGCACATATGGCCCCACGAAATTTTTTAAAGTGCAAATTGGGATACAAGTCTTTGCACTTTGAGTTTGTTGATTGTGACACCGAATCGGAATCGGAACTGCAATGGACCTCCTCAAACTTAATGTGCACTAAATTGCGTTCACAACTTAGGAGAAAATCTAAGCCCATTGAGGCAAGTGTAACACAACCTGCATCAGAGTACATGAGAGTCAGTCATATAGATACGACAAAATTGTTCATTAGAGCACGTAACGGGTCCTTTCCCAGTGCAAGCGATACGACGGCATCTCTCTAACCCTTGGTTCCTCGGCAAGCTCGCACTAGTGCTACATTGCTAGAGTGTGGTCAGATCACGAACAACTGATATCACTACCTGTGGCTCAAAAGAAATGAACGCCCCAACAAGGATCATGTAGTGGATCTGTGGTTAATACAATCACAAGGTAGCACACGATACACCCAAGCAGCGCAATCACCGCCAGAATGGCTTAGAGACGGAACTGATTGGAATTTGATACCATCACTGCTCTTGTAGTGAACAGATGAAAACTTGATCGGTACAGCAAGTGCCAGTTCAGATCAATCAGGGTTGTCCTTCGTGATGAGCCCACAATAGCTCCTTAAATGCTGGAAAAGCTCCAGTTGCAGAAAAAGTACACTGCGATACCTTCGGGTGTTTCAATAGCTCTAACTCTATACAGACTAATTCTATACACGAGGATGTCTAAACCTGCAGGAAAGAGAGTTCCCGTTAATGCTCGGCTAGTTTTCAGGGTAAATCAGGCCAACTAACTGGCAACATCTAATTTGAGCAGTAGGTCAATCTTCAGCAATGCCTTTTAATCAGATCTGTAATCGATTGATCAAATACTAACATAGCCTTGACAGCACATCAATATGTCAAAATCCACACGCCAATCTTGAAAAGGTTTGAAATAGGTTTAAATTTCATGAAGACTAAAATGTTTCATAGATTGTAACATCGAATCTTGTGATTAGCCAGGGTAAGGAAGAGAGACCATCACATTTTGGTCATCCTGTATCACTGCCTTTCTTCAGACGATTCATGATCTTCTGTACCTTCGACTCCCAAGGGTGAAGTAGATGCAGTGCCAACCTCAGTACCTGGTTCACCTGTCGCCGTACCTTCAGGATCTGCTTTGCTCTCTTGTTGTGATACAGGTTCCTTCAATAAGTCTGGTGTCAAGGAAGGAGAAATGATTTGCACGTGTTGCCAAGTTAGCTCCCACAGGCTGTCTCCGCCAGGCGTGCTTGTCTGTACCAAGAACTTGCGAGAATACATAACCTGCAAAGCATACATTGAATGAAGATATCAGCCCAAGATGCAATCAGCCATGAATGTGGTGTGAGGAGAAGAATTTCATGCACGCATATTGTGGATAAATCAAAGAAGTCAAAGAGCTTGAGATAGGAGGCCGCAAACACAGCGTTAAGATACAGACTCAAAACCTTGCTGAAACATCGACATTCCACCAAGTCTGAAGACAATGACAAGTAGATACATCAACCAGCACTTTAACCCTTGTTATCAGTTGCTATTGTGCTGTACAACATTGCTCTTATGACAAACCCGAACTGATAACAGAGGAGAACTCACTGAGGCAAAAGAATACAATTCAAGCCCTCTTAAATGACAGAAGAATTCTGAAAACTGTGTAACAATGCATTATGCCTCACCTGCAACATTTCCTGAAGAAGCTCAGGTACGAGTTCTTGGAGTTTTTCAGTATTCCTGCTGCGGAGCTTTGCCTTCATGTACATCTCCATGCGATTCAAAACCTGAGACCACGTGATTCGGAACGTAGGCAGCTGTGCAAGCTGATCAACAAACTGTAAATAAAACTTGGAGAGGAATTGTAGAGCATGAATAAGTGTAATTTCCATGCCTCTGTATTCCTTTGGTGGGTACCTCACAGCAATATCCAAGAGCTCATCCAGTAAAGTCAGCACCACCTGATGACATGTTCAGACAATAAGATGTGGACATTAGAACAAGGACAAACTTTACTTCAGATATGAGTCCAAGGAGTAAATGTGAAGGAAATACAAGCAAAATTCTATCATAACTGATGAGTCAGGTTTCACTTCAATAAAAGCTGAAACTCCAACAAGACAAATATTAACACTTATACCAACAAGGCACCAAGGACAACTTCCAAGCAAATTGTTGCAATGATAGATGATTTAAAAATATTTGTTGCTGAGATTGATGCAATAATGCCAGACCTGTTCGAAGGACTGTATCCAGATTGTCGGAGTCAACGCAATGCTGTCAGCGGCAGCAAGACAACGCTGCAAGCATACAATAGCATAGTTTCGCACGTCCTCTCTCTGCTCAAGACAAACTCTCCTCAATCCCTGCGCCAACCTTAGCCACATTTCAGCCAATTCTTGCGAGAACCGGGGGTACACTTCGACAGACTCGAGCGATCCTTCTGAACTCGCAGATCTGGCTTTGGACCATCTTGTGAGACAGCCCACAGAATCTGAAAGAAGGTCTAGTGCCTTGATCGACCTTTCGCTTCCCCCAACTCTGGCTTCCGCAAATGCACGAGCCGCATCTAGACAAAGGACATAGTTTGCAGGCGTAAGATGCGCTCCATCTTGCATGATAAATGTAAGTGCCTCAAATCCAGGATCCGAAGCTTCTGGATGACGCGCAGTAATGGAGAGAAGGGATGAGACTGTACGCCAGCCCATAGGTGACTTGATGTGCCCAGCATTTGCCTTCACCAGCACCATCACTTCCTGAGTTATTCTTTCACAAAATGCATCTGCCACCCGTGCATCAAGCTTCAAAATGAGCTGTAGCGACCTCAAAAGCTCCTCAGCCAAGTCCTCTTTGTAAGGGAGCAAACGTTGACATATTTTCAAAAGACCGAAAACTGCCTTCTCAACCAATAGACCGGGAACAACAGTTGTTTGGACAATCCCAGCCATGTGTTCGTATACGCCTTGCCAAAGAAGCATAATGCGGTCCCGGTTATTCAAAGTAATTGCGAACAGCAGCTCTAAGCAGAAAACAGCAGTGTCCTCATCCTCACTTGAACCCCCATTCTTCTGGGGCCTCCCAGCAGCCCAGACAAGTGCCCTTGCTAGTTGTAGGAGTGACTCAGATTGCAAAAATTTACTGTCCGTAAAAATTTGATCGATGTGGCAAGACTCAATAGTGCGCATCGTTCGTTGTTGAGCAGCTAGTTGATGCTCTGTTGGAGCAGATCGCGGCTCATCAGCATCTAAAGAGAGTAACTGGCTAAACCTGGACATCAAGCCAGTGGAGCGCCGCCTGTTTCCTGAAAGAGGCATTGAGGCTATTCCCAAAGCACCCCCGGAAAGTTTGCCTAGAGCTGAATCACCTGTAAAAACACGTTAGTTCAATTCAAGGAATTTCTAACACGATGGCGCTCTACCCATTGCCGTGTCAAACAATTCTACGGTTGACTCAAAAGACCCCATTAACAGAGCACCTGATCTCTTAATAACTAATTCCTTCCAAAAACCAATGGGATGACGTAGTCTTATCGCACATTTACAAAGGCCTAGATGATATCGTTAACGGCGGACAAAAATATGCTGCTCACCAGTTACATCGGTATCTTCTGTAGCATCACTGGCAATCCGGGAAGGCAAAAGGCCTAACTTGTGAAGTCGCAAAATGCAATCCAGTATGTTGCGCCAGGCAGTGCGTATAAAATCTCCAAATTTATTTGCTATTGAAAACACAGTGATAGCTGCCATACGAGCTTTGGTATCGTCTCCAAAAGCAACCACTGGTTCTTCAGCAGACGCCATAGGGTTGAGCAAAGTTGTGAACTTGCAGAGTGAAACCACAAGGTCGTCCAAAACATCTTGCAATCGATGACTTGCAGAAATTTTGGCCACCGCAAGAAAACCCTCGACGCATGATCGTAGAACCTATTAGTCAAAACAGATTCTATTAGGTGCAGCCGTTTAATGTCACCAATATGAAGGACCCAGGAATCAAGAGAGCTGATAATCAAATTGCTACACCTTCAATGTAAATGAATAACCCTAAACCACCACCCAAAAAAATTGATAGCTGCACACAACCATTACAAGTAAAAGAAAGAAATATCTAAACAACCAGAAAAGAATTTAAAAATATAACTCTGGTTCTTCAAGTTTTGTTAACACAAACAAACTGTCTCAACCTGAAGTATGTATAACTATTACAGTGCAAGACTGTAACAGTTATTGCTGACATTGCAAAACTGCTCTATCGCACTTCACCAGAAGTCTAAAAAAACTAATGCATGCATCAAGCCTCTTCATTAATACTATTTAAACAATCTCTGCTCAGGAACACTAAGATAACCTTACTACAACATGCAAATAACTTGACTTTAGAATGCAGCCTGCATTCATAACGTGATGTCAATCTGTCACTGGATCATCATATTTACATTTCAAGCATAGCAGAAATAGTTGCTTATATACCTCTTCATCTTCAGCATGGTCAAACACCACAGAAATAGCAGCAATAGTTGGCCCAGAAATGATAGCAAACATGTCATGGTCCAACAGGGGTCGTGAATCGCAGATAATGTAAGGAGTAGTTGTCACAGATCGACGCATCAAGTCGACCCACCGACTGTGCGTCATCTCGGAAATACCAGCTCCACTATCATAAGTTATCCGAATCTCGCTTCTCACAATCGAATGGTAGAGTTCAGAGAGCATAGTACGAGGCAAGTCCTGGCCATCATTAATGTTCCGCAGGTTTTTGATGAAATCATCCTCGGTCATTTTCTTTCGAACCTAGTAACAGATTACAGTAGGAAGGAAAGTGATTAGGGGAAGATATTTGTTTGTAGAACTCCAAAGTAGCAATCCGCAACACAGAGACAAATAAATACAAACTACACATACTTAACTTCGCACTCCAAGGAGGAGACTAGATGGCAGAAAAGAACACTTTAAAAAGTGAAAACAAACTTGAACGTACCAAGTTCTTAAAGAAAAAGTAATCGTCACAAAATGAATCCTCAGAATTGCCAAGATACTTTGTCTTATCGTTTGCAAAGTACAATCAAGGAATGTCCCTAAACCAGAGTGTAAGTGCTGTGAAGCAAAGCACTGGAAGTGTACATCTCACTGCAAACGAATCTACAAGAAGAATATCCTGGTTAATAACTCACCTGCACGTTGTGCTGATCGGTGTTAAGCATAATAACCGAGTAGGATAGCACAAAAGCTGCATCTTTGTTGGCAAGGATGCCCTTTGATTGCTGATAAAACCTATCTGAAAAGGCCTCCAACACCCGATGGATTTTTTGTGCTTCTCCAGGTAGCCGAAAGCTCTCCAAGAAAGTGCGCAAAGCACCATCAATGCTCATATCACCGAAGTCAAAAGTGCGAGCAAATTCCTCTAACACTTGGAGACAAAACTCGTCAGGATCACCAAGAAAATCTCCCAAAAGATCCTTGTTTAGGCCCGTAGTATACCTGAAAGTACAAAACCAGAGAATACATTTCAGTGATATTATGCCCGAAGTCCAATCAAGCCTCCAATCAAGTATACATAGGATGATAATTACAGATACAACATAGATAATTTAACCTACTACATAAACATAAAATAACACATAGGTCAGCTGGGACTCAGCTTGCAGAGGTTAAAATGTCATATTAGCATAATATCCTCCTTTGAGTTGCAGCTAGGCTGCAAGGTTTCTAAGAACTGCTGAGATATCCTATATAAGTGGCCAAAATCTGCAGAAGGCAAGAGTGTTCTTCTAATATGAATCAATATTACTCATGTGGAACCTCATCTTCCAAATTAACCAGCATCCCAATCGAGTCAGAAAAATAGCTTATCGCATGCAAACTGTTGAAGAGTACTATTACTTGTCGCTAAAACTGAATTACCTGAAAAAGCAAGCTACGCTTTTAGGGTCCAGTTTCGCTGGAAGCAATCGAATGCCTTGAAGAAACTCCAACCCCTTCTTTGGATCTCTATTAAAATGGTCGGCCCCAATCATGAGCCGGCGTTTGATGTACTTCTGATGCTTCACATACTCAATCCAACTGGCTGGATCTTGGTAGCTTTCACACTTCAATGTCCAGAATGGGACATAGGTCTGGTTCTCCGCCACCATGGCTCCTGATAAAGTGCTGGATGTAAGCGCAGGGGATGCAGAATCAACCCTGTCGGCCATACTGTGGACAACTGCAAGAATGCCTTCCAATGCCAGTACATGCATCGCCGATAAAGGGCAATTGACTGGAAAGGCACTCTTTGAAAGCAAGTTACCCAGATCTTCAAAAGTGTTGCCAAGTGTGATATCACAGTCGAAGTTAGAATACATCTCGGGCATAAAAGAGGGCTGCCGACAGAAGTCAACAAGCGCCTCCATGGCCACTTCTTGTTGCTGATGAGTTGCGCCATGCTTGCCTGATGCAAGTCGAATCAAGACAAAAGAGAAAAAAGCCTCCAATTGAAGTTTCACAGCGCTACGGAGATGATGATACAGGTTCAAAACAATTCCACAAACCATTGACAGAACCAAAGGGTTCGGTGATAGCCCCATCAACATCAGATTCCTGAACAATTCATCTTGGATCAAGGCAAGTAGTTTGGGGTGACGGCAGAAGGACTCTCCTCCAAGTTCTACTGAAGAATTGATAAGCAAAAGCGCAAAATGAGGCACATCTTCATCGCTAGCCAGTAAAGCTTGACCCGGGCTCTGGGGATCCGCTATATTCAAGAGCGAACATAAGAAACTGAATATCTCGACCATGGCCGGTACACCGTAGGGTTCAATAATCGTAGTATGTTCAGAGACCACAACACTTCTAGAATTCCCTTCATCCCCTCTCCCAGAGTAAGAGTGCCTGCTAGCTCCTTCTTCAGAAGCATCTGCAGTTAGAGGCTCAACCCCTTCTAAGTCTGTCAGATCTCCGTTACCAGCTACTTGAGTACCCGCGCTCGATGCTGACTTGATCTGTTAAAACAACATAAATTACTACAAATAGCTTAGCAAGTATTTGAAGCCACTAATACAGAGTAGAGTAACTCCAAAGTAGGTTCACTAGCAACAAGAAGTCCACTCTGTAAGCTTGATGTCTGTACATTTACCGATTCATACAACGTGATTTGACTCACAAATTCATCCTTTCTGAGTTCTATAAATATACGACTGGCGTACAAACACTTACATGAACTGCACCATTACTAGCCTCAGGGCTGATGCCGGGAAGAGCAATAAGAGCTGTGGTTGCTTCCAAAGATGAGAGGTGAGAAAAGACAGCGCGGACAAGCTCATGCATTGAATGGCGAGCCGTGCGTTGTAAAAGCTCTCCCTTGCTGCCAGCTTGGTGAACTACACGAAAAGTAGTGTTCAAAACAGTGCACACATCACGATTGCTCAATACGGCACCTGCTCTGCTTTTCATGCACGCTTGCAGTACCTGAGTTTATAGAAATACATGAACAGGTGTAAACGAGCACATTAGATTACATGTAATCAGTTCAAACCGTGAAAAACTTATTGAAACAATCTCACAAGTAACGTAGAGACGGTTTAATTCAAGCGACCAGGAGGCAAATCACAACCTCATACTGCAAGCTCCGTGCGCAATACTAGCATAAACTCAAATCGATAAGAAATAGGTTTCAAACAGGTCAAATTTGTTTACTTCTAGTCAGGTCGTGTCGGTATATGTATCCCAGAAAGTAAGGACTACTGTTCGGCACGATATCAATCAAAAACTTAGTACTTGGCGAGATAAAGCGAGTGGAGGCTTATAAATTGACTGAGATTCTGTCAGAGAAAACCGTGTATGTATGCTAAGAGCCCCTGACTGCAAAACTATGCGAACTATTAACTCTATACATGAGCAATCTCTAGACTAGAACCCTAGAAACGTTCAGGCAAGAGTTCGACTACGCCTCCCTCACTCCCATCGAACACCAATACTATGATTTTCTAATCTGCGTCAATCGCCATCAGGTGAAAAAAATTGAGTACCTCAAAACCAACCCTCTGTGTGAAAGACCTCCAAATTTTGAACCTCCTTAACAAAAATGTACAACGCAGATAGCGCAGAATACTTTGTAAGCTCCGAACCGACCAAGTCATTCATGAGCAAACGTGCAGAATTCTGGACATCGAATAGAGGGATACTACATTACCTGTAAAATCTTTACCAGAACAACCTCCTCAGAGGCAGGATCGGTGACCTCAAACCTACAGCTGGTGACGGCATCGACGATCATATGCATGGCCATCTCAACGTGAGCGGTCTTAACATTGAACACCTCCAACGTGATAATCTTGTAGACGGCAGAAAGAGCGATTCCGGTGATCTGCGCCCCCGTTTCATCAGACCGAATGACATCGAGAAAGGGAGTCAGATAGTAGGCAGGGTTGATGCTCTGCCAAGACTGCTGTTGCCAGGAGAAAACACGACGCCGGAGGCTCTTGAGCGACCTGATAAGCGGATGCTCCATTTGATCGTCACTTGCCATGTATCGCCCAGCCCATCGTGCATTCCGCCGCATCACGGCCAGCACCGAACACACCTCCGCGTTCACCATGCACGCCATAGCCCCGCCGCTCCGCCTATTGTATACCTCCATCCCAGTCCCCGACCTCGTCCCAGCTCCCTCCATGCTCATACTAGGGTTTTGCGCAGATCGGCCCATGCCCGTCAACTCCCCGATCTCACCACCGCCAGCAAAATCTTACCGTCTCTTCTTCATCTCTCCCCAACACCCTCGCACATCCTCCGTCCACTCCGTCGCCATTCCCGCCCTAATCTTTCGACCATTAAAAACACATATTCCCACCATTCACACACAGAATCAGCAATTTCTCTCTCCCGCGCGCTCCAAGCCAAATGCCGGCCTACGCGATCCCGAAAAGTGTCGTCATCGTCTAAAATAACAGATCACGACTCAATGCGATTGAGAAGCAGAAAGACCTTTTTCAACCTCCACTCACCTGCATCGGAAGTGGTCTCAAGTGCACAAGAAAGATGAAAAGATGGCCAAGGCGGCGGGATTCTGCAATCGAGACGCCGTTCTTCGGAAATGCGCAGTGCCGAAATGTTGTACGGCGTGGTAGAGTCCCGTGAGTTGCTCGGAGCTCAAGTCGCGCTTCACGCAGAGCTGGTCGCCATAGCCATGGCGTCAAGCTTGTGGTACCCGGACTAGCCGCGAATAACCGGACCGGACCCGATCCTTGAGAGCCTTCAAGTTCATTTCCAGGAGGTTTTGGTTCTCATTCGATCGGGTCGTCCAAGGAGTTGGTCTTTTTCTTCTTGTGAACCCATATGTCCAAGCTCGTGGACCCCTGAGTCCGAACTGAATATTGAGAGTCCCCTATGCCAGCTTATGGTAACTTTCAAAACAAAACTTTTAGGGAATTGCTAAAGCCACATCTAAAATTGTTAACGTCACATCCTAATGTGTTCTTTGACCATGAACTATGAGAATTTAATTTTGATTTTTTAAATTTGGATTAATAGATTTGTTTCATCTTTATCATTCTAAAGTTGTATTCAAAAAAATTAAAGGTGCTTGAATTTGAAATTAAAAATACAAGACTTTTGAAATATTTAAAGCAAATAGCAATGGTGCAATAAAAGTTCAACAAAAAAAATTATTTGTTTTTCTTTCTTTCAAGAAGATGGTAATGCCTTGATTGAATGAATGATGGACCACTTGAATAATAAAAAATAGCATTAAATTTGCAAAATACATACTTATAGGGGGTGTGGCGTTAGCAATTTTGGGTGTGGCTTTAGCAATTCCCAATTTTTATTGGCCAAATTATGAAGTATGATTTCTTGTTCTTTAATGAATCTTTCTAATATAAATTTCATCATCTTTCTGGAGGTTTTCTTATATGATTCATTGTAACGCAATTGGTACAAAGACATCACCACATGTTTACATCATACTACTAAAATCACAAGGCCCTTTGTAATATCACACCTTTTACCTTTGGAGTATCACATCTCCACATATAATATCAAACTACAAATATCACAAGGACCTTTGTAATATCACATGTGCAGTTTTTGTGATATTATCACGTGGATACAATTTGAAAACTTACTAAAAAATTTATCTGGCATTTTATGTAGCATATGAAAATTCTAAAAAAATTCTAATGGTGAATGCGTACCTGTATGCAAGCGCCAATTGCTAGTTAGGCCTCTAAAATTTGATAAACATTAGGAATTTTATTTTCAAACTATTATCACAATGAGCATTGATGTTTTTGGTTTTGTTTAAGGTTTGATGCTCTTTTGTTCTCTAAAGAACAAATCTTAAGTTCCTGGCTAAATTTTACTCTTGGATAGCTGCAACAAGTAAGGTAGGTGCACCCATAAGCGTGGAAATAAGGGTTTTGGAGTAGGTCAAACAATTGACTAACTTTGATAAAAATACTGTAAGTTAGGAAATGGAAACAAAAAATATTGGCATCATTTCAAGGTTCCAATTGCAGGCATTTGTTCACAAATATTTTCAAAGTCCAAAATCATTGAAATTGTAAGAACCATGTGTAAGAGATGCTAAAAACAAGGCTTGTTGGTTCTTAACCCCTGAGCGCTTGGGCCATAGTCTTGGTTTTAGCACTTGGCTTGACCCCTGCGCAGAAAAAAGGTTGTCGGTGCTTGAGTTTTGAGAGTCAGGTAGCCTGACTGTAGAATCTGGTGGTCAGCTTCTAGATGCAATGACACCTTTATTTTGGGGAAAAGCTAGCGGTGCGATTTGGATTTTGTAATAGTCAAAAGCGCATTGAATTCTACAAATTTAGGTGAATTCTGGGGTTTTTGAACTCAATGGCGCCGGGGTTGGGTCTAGCAAATGCCAAATTCTTCCAAAATTCATACAATAGGTGCAGGGTGCAGTGTAGATTGTGCATACAAATTTGCAAGTCTTTCTAACAGTCGGAAGGGTGCTAGATTGTGTCCCGAAGCAAGAGTTCAAGCATCCGGAAGTGCAAATTGACTTGTGAGGAAGTACGTTCACAACTTACATGTCGACTATGATACCTGCGATACACCTGCCTTCTTGGGCATTGACGTGGATTTCCTGCCACGGCTTAGTAACTGCTGCGGTCAATTGAAAGAAGAGGCTTGGGGTGCACTTAGCTTTATCGAGAAGCTGAATGCGATGACAACAAAAACCAGGTGAATTGGGAGGCGATACTCTCATGATTGACAATCCGCATGGTAAGGTTCAAATTTGGGACGAAGCTCGGTGGAGACTATCTAGTCCAACCCGTCCACAAATGACAAGGAAAACCAGAAAATGATCAAAGGGGCGCAGCCAAAGGCTCATGTCGTTGCATAGAACACGCAAAAACAAAAAGGCAGGCTTGTGCTCTGCAAGTTCAGATTGGAATTTCGCCAATGAAGTTGGCGGGGGGTCCAGCCGTTTCCATCCTCCGAAGACAACAAAGGACAGCTACAACTGGAGTAGCAAAACATTGAAAGCCTTCTGTACTGAACGCTAAAAATTGAGGCAGATTTGTATTGCAGACTTATGGAAAAGCTCATACAACTCTTTGTAGCCAGACCTTTCAATCATACCCCAAACCCCATGTGCTCTTTCCTCTATGAGGACGAGAAAGAAAGGGGAAAAATGAAAGGTAGCCAAGAAGGAATGAATAAATGGTTAAAGCTTCATGCATAGTAGCAGGCAAAATTAGGCCAAAGATCAAAAAAAATCTATCTAGATTTTTGTTTTTTGTTGCACTTCGCGGCCTGGCCCTTGGCCATGGCCCAATTTTGGTTAAAGGACTCGTTGCTTCTTATAAACTTGTATAATCAATGCGTAAAAAATGGTCAACTCTATTATACAATAAATAAGTAAACAAGCGACAATTTGACACCAGATATCTGCAGGTGTTAAAAAAGCTGCTGTAAAAATTGAAAGAACCATAAAAAAACAACAATTTTTACAACAGCTTTTCACAAAAATTCCTTTTGATTCTAGCAAAAAAATCTCAAGTACCTGCCTATGATACTCATGGCTTTTCTTTTATGGTCGTTTGTTCCGCATATTGATCTCAAATCTTGTCGTGCAAAGACCCTTATCCTTAGCTTGCAGCTTGTTGTATTTAGCTTCTACTACACGCTAAACAGCATCATCTAGACGTGGCTGTTCATTCTTCATTAGTACTCATTTTTTTTACTACCCAACCAACAAACCTTAATTTCTTTCATTTAAAGTTCTTCAATTTCTTCCAAAAGCGGATCCGTGTTTTTAGCTTCATTAATAAGTACCTTATAATTGAACTTTAGCTTTTTCAGTTTTAGGCTTTTTTCTTACAATTCTAATGCATTTGCTCTATTTAAATTGTGCACGTACAACCAAGTATCTTGCCGCAGTAAAAGCGCCTATGGCATTAGCAGCTATCTTAACAGCCTCTACAGGTCTTCGTTTTGCCAAAATGACAGAGAATTATGAAAACTTTGTGTGGTTGTTTTATGTCATTTTATTTAAACAACCTTTAAAATAGAAAATATTTTGAACTTTAAACCTAAGATTCCACGCTAAATAAAGATAATAAGATTCTTTTTCTTTTTTCATCTATGCGTAACACTTTCCTAAGCTCTAAACGTTAAGAGTACTAAAGTCCTAGATTATTACCTATTAAGTTTACTTTTATTTGTAGGGCTTTTCTAGTCTACCTTGTTTTCATAAAAAGCCAAAATATTCCCATCATCAAAATAAACTATTTATTATAGACGCTAGAGTCTGGGTTCTATCACAAGACCGCTTCGGCTGAAAGAACCAATTAATAGAATTAAAGATGGAAGGCATAAGCCGAAGCAAATGCATTTTCCGTCACAAGGGGTGGCCAGTAGACCGCATCAACAACCCTTTTCTATTCTATTATATAAAGTGTCGGCTATGTTCTGAAGGTCTAAGATCCTAGTCGTCTATTGGAGTGTACTTATGACTTCCAAGGCTTTTTCATTTTTTTTTTCTTTGTAGTTTGCCCACTCCTGGGATTCATTCATTAGTAACCCAAGCCTTTAGAACACGTCTTTCCGCCTTCATTTGTGTTTTAACCACATGAAATGAATATAACATCACTTGGCTAAATGGTTGGGTTGGCCTCATTTTGATTGATTAGCCCTTGAATGGTCATTGTTTTGATAGAAACAAAAATGAAATTTTTATGCTAGAAGGTGCAAAATTAGTGCGACTCGTTGACCCACAAACCTAAAAATACTTTAAAAAAATCTAGATTTTTTTTTGGCCGGAACTTAGTATTCTAACTCTTGTCGGATGCAAGTGTAATCCCTATCGCGCAGTAATGTCCTGCAAACTCTTGATCATCACATGGGAGTGGCAACCCCGAAATTCTTAGCAAAATGATCGCAGGAAGAAAACCGAGAGGAACACTTTGGTTCACAAGTTAAAGCTTCGATGCCCGATCACCTTTGGTATGCTAAACCCTTACTAGGGCTAGACTACAAGTCAATGAGGACAAGTATGATTAGCTTGATTTCTAATCATAGGCATTCTAGGAATACAGTAAAAGAGGCCACGAAAGTAGTTGTTTTCACTACGTTCTACGTGCGTCTTCCACCTCCCGCAGTATTGCTCGTTTCTCAGGTTTTCGCAATAATCCGACTTGTGGCACTGCCAATAAGGCCATCCGTATTGGGCGCAAAAAAATGCCCAACGAACCTAAACTGCTTGGTGCTAGTCGCTTGAGTCACCCATTCCGGAGCTGAGAAGCGGAAGCATGTATTTTGCTGAAAACATGGCATCAATCTGGTCCCCCACGCACGATCGAGCAGGTCCCTCCTCAATCGCCCCACTCCGCGTCAACATAAACCCCTCCCCCTAGTACATGGTACCTTCTTACCCCCTAAAAATTAAAGATCCAATACATGAGAAGCCTAAATTGAATTCTGGCGCCCTAGTTTGGGGAGGTGGAGCACTTAGGGGTTAAATAGCCAAACGGGTACTCAAAACTGTCAAGGAATCACCCACAACCATCATTTTGTCACTCATAACTATCATTTAAGTACCCATAACCACCCTGACTTTGTCAGTGACGCCCATGGGGACGTCACGCCCATGGGTACTGCTACCTTACAAGAAATATCCCATTCTTTTGAATTTTTCGATTGAGCATATATTTTATTGCTAATTTCAAAGCTTTGTAAACTTTATTATAATTTGGATTGTAGTTCAAATGTGATATTTCAGAGAAATAAAATTAGAAGTGAAAAGAAGAAGCTACATTTGTCAAAAACTTTGACTCTTGCTTCAAATATTGGAAGCTGAAGAAAAGGTCAAAGTGGCTGATGTCTATCAAAATAATGAAGGTCGTCACAAAAAGGATTGAGCCTCCAAGAATGTCATATATATGCTCTAATCTAATAATGCATCTAGCTAGTCATGAAAAAAATATAACCACAAGAATGCTTCTCTTTTTTTAACTGGCAAGGGTCAATGCGTAAATTATATGCATACCATTTTTATCAAACAATAAGTGCATATATTTATTTATTTGTTTTGCACCCTTCAAATTTACCCTTTATATGGTGAAATTGAATTATTTTCTTCTAGAAACAAATTTTAAGCATACTAAATATGTTAAATTGATATGCAAGTATTTTGATACACTTTTAATACTTTCATGCAATATAATTTGTAGATTCGCAAATCACACATACACAATTTTAGATTTAGAAGTCGTAAAATTGGTTTTTCTCCTTTGACCAATGCCCAAAAATAAAGTTCATTTTGAATAGTATAATCTTATAAGTAATGAGTATCTTTGAGTTTAAGAGACTTGTTGTAGTACAAATTCAAATTAAATTTGAGACAATGCAATCAACGATTAATTTAATATTGTTTCAAAGAAGCTGTAATTTTGTTAGTATTGGAAACAAAACCAAACAGAAATTTATGGAATGATGATTATGGGCCTTTGGGGGTACACTTGAAATTATGATTTGGGTTGTATAATTATGATCTAAGTTCAGTATGAAAATAAATGTCATTTAAGGATTGCGACTAAAAACCTTAGAATATTTGGTTAATTGGGACCTTGGGCCAATAGTTAAATAAAATTTGGAACTTATTCAAGACCCAAGGCCAACCTACAAAGGAATTTAGATTAATTACAAAATTTCAAGCATAAACATGTTATAAAAGGCTTACTTTAATCTTGAAAATTTATTTTGCTTCATTTCCATTGCAATCAATATTTTTCACCTTCAAGTTCAAAGTGAAAATTATACTACAACACATGTGTAAAGTACTATTAGAACAAATTGACAAAGTTAACTAACATCATGTTTTGGAACTCTACACTCAACAAGTTCACTACATGAGTTTTGTAAGTCATTATTTTTCATACTATTTCAAAAACTCACTACTATATCAAGTCATGCAAGAAATTCCAAGGTTTGTTAAAAGCACCCATCATCACATATTGCATCTTGGTGTTTTGCATTTCTTCCATTTGTCTAAATTGATTAAGTAAGACACTTGGTTAGACACTTATAAGAATTTGGATCATAAAAATGGGATTGTAGATAGCCCTCACTTCTTACAAAAACTCATTTCAGTGGTTGTTTTACATATCTAATGCATGCTAAGAAATGAAAACTTTAAACTTTGAGATTTAAGTGACAATTAAAGGTTTCTTGTCTAGACAACCATCCATCCATATGCTATCTACTTCATATGATGATGTTGACATTTCATCCATATTGTGCCACAATACTACTTGTATTCATTAAAATTATCCATTTATCTACATGATATCACCTTCATATAGTAAATTTAAGGGTAAAAATTCAAATTTTAGGAGTCATTGTTATAATCATTTATCTACTGGATAATCACCCCTCCATGTATTGAAAAGTAAATTTTTCATAAATTGAATGGATACTACTCCATTTATTAAACAGTCACTCTTCCATCTCTTAAATACATTATTGAGATCTTTATGTATATGTGTTATCCTAGTGCACCACAATTTCAAATTTGTGCTTAACAAATGGAAACAATTTGGAGAAAGCAGTTTTACAATTTTAAAAAGTACGTAATATAATTTGAGATAAAAATAGGGGTACAAAGTCACACATATTGGTTTTTTTTCATGTTCATATTTCAATTTAAAGAACAACATGAACATTTTTTGGTTGGAATTCATGCATTGGGATATTTGTGTTAATTTTTGGTTGATGTTTTGTCAAAGGAGCTTGCTTTAGTGTTTGGAAATGGCTTTCCTAAGGTTGTTGTGTTGCCTTTATGTATGTGGAGCAACTTGCATAGAGTTTCTTGAGGAGTTTGAAATTGTGCAATAGAAGCATGGATTGAATCTATGGATTGAACTAACTTATTGATTAGCTTATTGAATTGATAGATGGGATTGATGGATCGAAATGATGGATTGAAGTAGTGGATTGAAGTAGTGGATTGAAGTGGTGGATTGAATTGATAGACAAGGAAGGTAAGATATTATTGTTCATGCATAGGTCAATGTGTAGATCATGGGCTTTGGTAAGCAAGTTTTTTTACCTTAACCCTAGACCGCCCACGGATGTTCTCTAGTATCTCAAAATGTGCTCTTGGATGAACAGAATGGTAACATTTTGACAAGTTACATCATTTTTTTATACATTGTAATTGTACAAATTCAAACTAGATATATTAGAGATCACATAGGAAAAGAAAACACAACAATATCACTTATGGATTGAAAAATTTTAACATTTGATGAAGAAGGTGTTAAAACTGTGAAAGTGATTTGAAGTCTTTCAATCCTTTTTTCACATCTCAAATTTAAAATTGAGGATGTTAAAAAAAATATGAGTATGTAAAGTACAACATGTGTAACCGTAATCAATTTACGGCTTCTTAAAATCTACTCTAGAACTTTTTAAATTAAATTTCTAATGTGATTGTTTCTCCAAGTTTTAGTATACTTGAGGCTCATCTCCAAGAGCTCTCAACACTAGAAAGTGAAGACTTGCAATGGACAGCCTTGCACAAAATCTTGAATAGACAAATCATAGTCATTCATTTTCAAAATTGGATTTTTGATACTAAAACAAGATTTTAATAAGAATAATTTAAAAAAATAACCACTTAAATTATTTTTCAAAAAAAGTCAAAAAATTTCAAATTAAAATGCACAGCGGCCACATTCCGTCCGCTTGGGCGGTATAGGGTTAAACCATTCCCATTTCATGTTGTTGATTTCATTTATTTGAAAATGGACGTAAGGATCTAAATATCACACTTTTTTTCCTTGGACTCTTGTTTTGGCTTTGTACAAGTAGATGTGAGAGGCATGACGCATATTGCATCTTCTCCTTTTCTAAACCTCTTAATTCATTTTATGAAAGAATATACAAAAAACAAGATATGCACTACACCTTCCCGTAGCCCTTTTTGATTTCTACTTTGATTTTATTGACAGCTAGTGTGAAGGGTTTGGCAATGAAACATGTTTGTACTTTCTTTTTACCAAATGTTCAACGTCGTTTAACCCTTGAATGTCTACTAGGTGGTTGTGGCTTGCCCATACTGTAGCTTCAACAGTGTTTTTACTGTAGCTTCAACAATGTTTTGATAGATGGGCACCAATAGTATTGCTTCTAAAAGTTTCAAAAATCAATAGTGCATGCCGACGTCATGAAAATTGCAATAAGGGCAGCTTGAGGCCTAATACCATGATTTTGAATTTTCTCAAAATTTGGGTTACCTAAAAATATGAGCATATTTGATAAGATTGTTATTTGCCTTCTATGATGGATCATGTGTTTACATGTTACTATACAAGATCAAGAGTTGACATTCCTTTCCTATTTTGAGATCATAACCTAATGTAGAAACAAACACTAAGAGATGCAAAGGTGACATTGAAAGTATTCCATTGTATTAAACAAAATGTCAAGTGAGGAACAAACCTCTTCACTTGGTTTAAGAAGGAAAGAGGAAGGGTAACCAACCTCTAACCAACGTAATCGTCATTACGAACTAGTTCGTAACATTACAGTCACTTTGGAGAAAAAAAAACAGATGAAAAACAGCTTTTTTCTATTGTACATAATGTTTTTTCAAGGCCAGAGGACAAAAAATGTCCTCATTTGTTTAGGGGCTAACAAAAAATCAATGTTGTAGTTTTTACATGTGTAAAATGGGAGAACACTCACATTTGTACCTAATGACATTCAAGTATTTGAACATTGCTCTCAAAATATGCTATGTTGTTAGAAAACCTACAATGAAGACTGTTTTTCCTTCACTTACCTTGCGTAAATTTTGTAATCCATCTAACTTGTTGCACAAACTCAAAAAGAACCTAGATGAATACCAAAACATTTAAGGCACATGAAGAAGAGAAGAATTGTCAACATAGTGCAATTTGAGAGCAATATTCAACTACTTAAACGTCATCAATGCAAACATGAGTTTTTCCCCACTTTAAACATGTAGCAATGAAAATATTGTTTTTTTTTTTCATTACAATTATTATTTAGTTTGATGAAAGCACATACACCTCCTATTGGCATCCATTTCTTAAATATAGAAGCTGTTAGACAAGAAAGTGCCCAGAGAAAGAACAAGGAGGGTTCAACACATGCAAGACCCATCACAATAATTCTCATACATTCTTATATATTTTTCATGAAATGAAAGTAGAGGATTAAAAAGGGGATGCTCCATGTGCCATGCCTCCCATATTTATTTTCAATGTATTAAAACAAGAGCATGAATTCAGTCAGTATTTTTAATCTACTTCAAAAATGAATTTATAATGTTTGTTTTTCAACCATGCCTACTGAATCAAAGCAATTTTTTTTTGGGCAAAATAGAGGCAATTCTGGCCAATTCTAACAGATTTAGATCCATGTGGGTTGGTCCCTCTACTAATTACCCAATAGAATGTGACCAACAAAAGACTGACGATTCAAAAAAAAAAATGCCCTGTACTGAACTACGGAATCACTTTTGTATGTACATATTTTGCGTTGTGGTAAAAATATCCAAAAACGAATAAGAAACGCTCATGCCCATGTGCACTTTCAACAGGAACGGTGTTGAATGCACTTATGCAAAGCCCCTCCCATTCAGTACAGAGCCCCTAAAAAATGGGCCACACCTTTGAAGAACTGCAGTGTACCCGTCCACCATTATGCTTCAAATAACGTTGGTGAGTACAAAACATGATTGAAGCAGATTGCAGTACAGAATTCAGAAAGTGAATTGTGGAGCAATAAGGTGTGAGCTGCGAAAGGGCTTTCAAAGAAGAACTCAACTTGTGTGGGAAAAATACAGACACACGCAAACTCAATCATTATATTTCAAGTCCCACTAAATCCTTACAGTAAGTAATTGAAAATTGAGATTTATGGCTTCACATTATGTTCCAAATCCCAATTTAGGCAATTTGGGTAGGAATGTTAATATGGTAATACTTTTTTGCAAGTTTTGGCATCAATAAAATAAACTTTTGCTCCAAAAATTGAAGATAGCCCAAAAACCAAAGAGTCAAGTTTGAACACATTTTTTTGACTTTACCCCTAAAGGACCAAACTCTCTTTTTTAGAAACATAGCAATTTTGGGCAAGTACCTGTGATTGGAGCTTTTCATATTTTAGGCTGAAATTTTAATAGAATGTGGGGACAAGGTTTATCTTTCATATGCACTAAATTTCATGACATTTGGAATTACGAGTAAAAAGTTATTGCCTAGTATGTTGTTTTTTACATTTGTTGGGCAGCCTGGGCAGATTTTTAAAAATTGTTTTTTTCAGAAACAAAAGTTTCAAATTGGTTTAGGAGATTTATGTGAATGTAGGAAACTTTGAATCATTCTGTTTTGATCAACAAGATGAAAGTTATGAGGAGTTTTTGTTTGCGGGCAGTTATGGATTCTCTACTCCAAAATAAATTGTGAAGTCCTTTGTTTTATTCAATTTTCAACATTTTGGAAAAAAACAAAACCAAAGGATGAAGATTGTTTATGACAACATTATGACCATTGGGATTGCAATTTTTCATTTCCATAATTAAATTCTTAACAATTTCGTGCTTTGAATCATTTTTTACTTCTTTTTACTTACTAATTTTTTTCCATATGTTATAGAACTCTAAATGATTTGAAACTTTTTTGACATGTACTTTACTTAGGTGGAATAAGGAAGTTAGAGACGCACCACCCACATGGGCTTTTTTCCTTAGGAATTTTACCTTCCAAAGGGTAGCTGCCCGGTTTTTCAAAAGACATTTTTGAATATTCAAACCATTCTAACTTCCAATCCATGTGGTGGAAAACTCTAAATTTTTTTCCACATCTTCTAAAACCATTATTTTACAAGATCCTACGGTTACATATGCATAAAAATGTTTTTGTTTTCAAATTTGGTTGATGCTCTAAAAATGGCACTTTTGGAGAGTTTTTGGTGAAAACTTTGCTTGGTCCTTTAGGGGTTAACATATTTGAGTATTTGTTTTTGCCCCATTCATAAATTAGAGAGTTGGGATCTGAAGTGTGAACCGCCCCTAGCCCTTAAATGCCCAAGCCCTATCTGAGCTTCTTGAAATTTCCATAAAATAGAACAATCAACCAACCTTTTCAAAAATCTCATCGAGTTTTTTTCAATTGTAACCGTACAAATTTAAACTGAACATGTTAGAGATTACTTGGGAAAAGAAAACACAACAATATCATTTTTAGTTTGAAAGATTATAATGTTTGAACATAAGGGTGTTAAAACTGCAAAAGTGACTTGAAGTTTTCTAATCCTCATTTCACATGTCAAATCTAAAAAGTTGATTACCAAAAAAATATGAGGTTTAAGTTCATTACATGTTTAACTTTAAACAATTTATGGCTTTCAAAATCTATTCTTATATATTTTTTAAATGGATTTCTAATGTGATTTTTTCTCCAAGCTCTAGTATATTAGAGGCTCCTTTTCAAGATCTTCCAACACTAGAAAACTCAAGATTGCAGTGGATACCTTTGTACAAATTCTTGAGTAGAAAAATCATCAATTTTCATTTTCAAAATCAGATTTTTTGTGTTGAAAATAGACTTCAAAACCAACTTATATTGGAAAAAAAATACTGAAAATAGTGATTTGATAAAATTTTATTCATCTTCAAAGTTTTATTGCGACCCAAATCTGGTCGCTTGGGCTTTTAAGGGCTAGACCCACATGTGGGAAAACTTGATGATTATGGGTGAGAACCAAACCACGAACCTTCAGTGCCATACCCCCCTCCCCCCTCACTCTCAGCCATCAAGCCCTATCAACGAAAGTCGAAACCACTCAGCAATTACAAAGCCGGAGATAAGTTACCACCGAGCAGTTTACGAAGGCAACGAAAATTCCTTCAGTTGTCAGGACCAGGGCATTTTTGGAGTTTTTGCTGGTCAGCCACTGTGCCTCCTTGTTTGAAAAATACAAAGTCGGACAGGCGACTATGTTTATCAGCAAGGAGAAAACACATGGCATAGGGTGAAAAGTATAGGTAGTATTTTGGCGACAAAGTAAAATCCTTGAATACAAGTATAAGTAAAATGTCTTGGTGAAGAGTATAATTTCAATGCCTACAGTAATACAATTTTTAATGTGTTTTTGTTACTTGTGGTGGGCCTTGCATTCAAAATTTCTAAAAAAACAATAACATCAAAGACCCAAGACAAACATGACAATTTCTCTCCATAATATTGCAACTATGCAAAAAAGTAAAAATGAACTCCATAAGCCTCTTGTCAACGAGCACACACTAAAACCCTAAATTAGCACATTGTAACTTTATAAGCTTCTCATTAACAACAAAAAACTTCAAAGTTTTACTGTAAACAACTATCTTGCACTCCCGCTGCGCAGCCACCAATCACCATTGTTGTAAATCATGACGTAGCACGTATTTAGCACAACTACAAAATTTTGCGATCACATATGTGTAACTAGGCAATTTGCAGTGATTGCATCCACATAAAGAAATCCATAACTTAGGCAGGAAGCGCACTTAAGTGCTCACAATATGGCACTTTGAAAGTGATGACCAAAGAGGAATAAGCAACAGGCAACAACGTGCTAGTGCAAAGTGGCAACGCCTGCACCGCTTTAGTCTTGTTTGCAAAACCAATTGGCAACTTTGACAACAATTGGAGTGACAAGCAGCTACGTGGCGATTAATCCATTGTGGTGGGAAACAATTTGGCTTAATGTAAAATAATAGACCATTTTTTCCAAGGGCCCAATCGCCAGAGCCAAAAGCTTGGTGTTTTTTGGTTTTTTTTTTGCCAAAAAGAAATATGCTGGTCAAGACCACGGGAAAGATGATGAAAATAATCCAAAATTTTCCTTACTCATTTGTGGTCTTTTGTTGTCCTCTAAGGAAAAACATAACATTACATTTGTAAGGGTATGTTCACACTTGGTGTTAAGAATGATAATAACAAAAGAAAATTAGATGTATTTGGACACACTTTTAAACTAAATTCATATTGCTAACACCCCTCCTAACACCAAGTGTGAATATATCAACAAGTATTTAAGTAAACCTCAAAAAATCTTAAAAAGTCATTACAGTATCTCAACTTTCATGGATCCTGTTGGTAAGTTGAACAGGTGTTTCAACAAGTTTAAGGACACATTTTTGGGTGCTGTATGAATAATTTATGCCTTTTCAAAATGTTGATTATAAATATGTATTTAGACCATATCCTATTTAGGCAACAATTTACTAGATTTGCTTTTGAACAAGTTATCACATTTAAGGTGTAGATACCTTTGATAGAAAAGTTCTAAATGTGTCGTTCCATGAGAATTTCTTCCACGGTGAAATCCACTTGCAAAAGTAGTGTGAACATTGCAATAAAATCTACTTCATTTGCATTAGCCCTTGTGTACTCAAGTTAAGCATAGAAAGCACAGCCAAAAACCAAGAACTAAATATTGTAACTTTCAAAATATAATTCAACTATTTTTACACGTAAAACAACGATTCTTCTTTCTGTCAATACATGTTGTTTCCTACTATGAAACTTTTTCCATGAATTATTTCAACTCCAATAGGTACAAAAGTAATCACTTTTTTTTACCGCTTTTAGTCATTTGGGCACTTGGAGAGGTGCAACAATGCATGCAAAACCGCCTGAACGCCTCCAAAACACGCCATGAATAAGTGCAATATTTGGGCTTAGGCACCATCAAATTCTCTACAAATCAAGAAGCAAATCCTTAAATGGCCAAAGGGCCCAACAACTTCTCTAAATCCTACATTTTCTCTTCCAAATATGGTTTTATGACTTCCCTGTTGCTCTTGCACTTCCTTGTAAGCGTTGCACACTTCGAGACTTACGACTGGTTGAAATTTAGTTTAGGGAGAGGTAAGATAATCAAGTGACTCACCCTCTAAGGTAGGGGGCTCCACTATAAGGAAATCATGGTTGAATTTACAAAGAGTTGACTAAGATTGTGACCTAATTTATAATATATTGTAAATTAGGTCACAATCTTTGTCAACTTTTTGTAAATTTGACCATGGCTTCCTTGTAGTGCTCAAATTTTGACCATGTTCTAATTGCATTTCTTCTTGAGGATTAAGTGACATGTTTTTTCAAATTTTTATTAGTATTATTGATGGGTTAGGTTGGCTTACACTAGAACAAAATGGGCATTTTATGATTTTGAGTTGTGATTGTTGTGAGTCATTTATGATTCTAAATGACTCATAACAATCCTAGCTCGGAGTTATAAAATGCCCATTGTGTTATAGTGTTACCAACCATCTAAGCCTACCTAATTCATTAATAATAGTAATAGATATTTGGAAATTTTTTATGGATACCCTTGAAGTTTGTCATATTTATATAGAAATCCTTGGTTTCTCAAAAATTGCATAAATAAATATCTTTGGACCATAATTTTTAGGTGTTTGTTTTGTTATGCAAGCTACTTCCTTCATGACCAATGTTGAGGCAATAAGTGCAATAGAACAAAAAAGAAGTAGCGTACACACAAGGGAGAAAGAAGTGACATGCACTATAAAACAAATGCCTGAAAATAATAGTGCAAGGGTATTCGTGCATTTTCTGAAAAACCAAGGGTATCCATGCAAATAGGACAAACTTCATGGGTATCCATAAAATTTTCCCTACATGTCACTCAGTCCGGAATGCAATTAGAACATGGTCGGAATCAAGCCTCCTACCTTAGGAACAAAAAAAGAAAAGAAAATTAAGCTTGGGCATTTTCTTGCACTTCTTGCGTCGTCGAAGTACCTACGAGGACAGAGAAGAAAGAGAGAAAAGATAAGCACTTCAGGGAAAGAGAGGATGAGATCGTCCGTTTCAGGAGGGCTGGATTGAAGCCAGATCGACCAGGTTAAGTTAAGTTAAGTTTTAGTACAATTCCGCTGCTAGAATGGGAGTTCTAAAGGTGCCAGTTGGGTTGTCTCTGCCTCTGAGGACCTTCGACGGCTGCGGCGATGATGTGTAGTCCTTCGCGCATGCGTCCCGAGACAGAAGCCACTGCCTCTCTGCTACCAGACCTCCGTCCAATCTCTCACGGAGACTGTGGCAACACTATTCAAGACATTTGGATATTTTCCACCCCGAATCTCTTGGACTGCGTTGGTTGGTACGTGGGGGAAGCACCGGAGAAGAAAAACGAGAAAAAGTCACCATTGCTAATTCCTAGTGTGCAGGAGCAGTCCGGACCGATTTCTATTAGAAAGCTCTCGCCATAGCTAGAATTAGTTTACACCCGGGGTTTACAGAAAATATTAGTACCGACGCAGGCTGCTTCCGATGCAAGTAATCTAAACCTGTTGAGCGAGTACGAGGTGATCACTCGGACATAGCGGTGGTAGTAGATGTTCGGAGAGGAGTCTCCGGCGTTGTACGCTGCTGTATGGAGCCAGACAGCGACATTGTGTGCGAGAACCACTTGATTGGGTTGATGGACAGTCAATAGCTAGCTAGAGCCTCCAGGTACGTTCGATCTCTTGGCATGACTAGATTGATTTTGCACCAGTGGATTTGTTCAATTTAAAGGGAGCAAGTCTTGCTAGGTTACGTTCTTGACTGGTAGGTTGCTGTGAAGCCAATTCGCAGCCAGACTGGCTTCGTCTGCGAGTATGTGCCTTTATTATCGGAACTATTTCGATGATGAATAGTGCCTGTGAATGACCCACCTGCTCAGGAGTCGGATCTTAGCGACTCGGGATGCTAGTTCAAGAGACCGTTAACATGCATGCTAGTTGAGGGGATCGCCTTTTATCACTCGGCACAGTCTCAACGCTCGCTAACTTGTTTCTCTTGTTTTTCCTTGCTCGGGTTCAATCTGTGATTCTGTCGTTATCAAGTATATGTGTTCGTGCAGTGCAAAAGTTTCTACGGAAATTATTCTTCTACAACGAGCATACGTATTTTCTCTTACCAATACTAGCTAGTGCCTTGCAAAAGTTTGCGGGTGTGTCAGTGCACCTAGTACCGAGTCGACGTTTCGGCTCCAGTCTTGTCAATGCAGAAGTTTGGTATGGCATGGTAGGTTAAAGGTCTTTAATTAAATTACATGTTGGAGTACTGCCAAGCACAATCTCAAGAGTGGTTAGAGCTTTACTGAGAGAACGAACTAGTCGGAGGTTCTGGAATGTGTACCCGCAGTGCCGACATGGCCAAATTCTAGGCTAACTTGGTTGTAAATTATCAGATTTCAGGTAGTTGACAACGATCAACGCTACCTTGAAACTTTCAGAGATGGATACTGGTTGTTCAATGGTCGGCAGTCACAGGGCGCTCTGAATAGAATGCAAGAGATTGGGTTTGGAAGCATTTGAAGCAAGATATTACCCAGTTACCAGAGCGATGCGAGCCAAGTTTCAAGATAGTAGAAAGCTTAGCCTATGCATGGTTACGGGTTTCGACACCAATTGTGAGGACCGAGCTATATAATGGACTTGGTATACTTCCAAGAATCTGAGCCCAGTAGTTTAGAATTGCCTTATATGGATGCGTTTACCCCCTTGAATCCATCACCATTTTTGGGTGCAACCACCGACCACTATCATTCTTTCTTCGGCGGCTCTTACGAAGGGTTTGCCCCAGAGGATCCCTGTAGCGTCAGTTGCGTGACAGCTGTGACAAGTGAAACGTCATCCATGTCACAGGCTCTAGAGCTGCTCTCGATTTGTAAAGGCGCAGAGCCTCCGTCCACCTGGGAGAGGCAACCACTGGTAGAGAATATATCCGAGGAGCCACTTCATCAACTGCCAGGATGGACCACCGAGCACGAGGACCACCCAATGGAAGGTTGGCTACAGACTAGTATTAATTCCAGGTGCACGCCACAGCAACAACAGGCCGGAAGCTTGTCTAATCCGAAGCTGGAGGTGCATCATATAGAGCCATGGAACATGATGGACATCCCTGCAGGCTCGTGCAGTTCCTCCACACTGGACATTCCTTCTCCAGTGAACCAATTGCCTCATTTAGGGGTTGTGCGCACGGAAATGGCTCAACCGACCAGTCCATTGCAAAGTAGCGATAGTTCAAATGAGGTGGCGTATGCTATGAAACAAGCTGTTGCTCGCAAGAACCGGGGTTTATTGCGGCAGAAGTCGGCATCACTCCAGAGGGATGGTTCTACATCTACTACTTTAAATGTAATAGATGTTAATGCAGGTTCGGTCGCACCGCGGGTCTTGAAGAAGAGGCATTCGTCTAAAATTCAACGCGAGTTTTTCATGTGTAATCATGTGCAGGTATTGTAGTATTCACCTTCCCTGACTTACCTGTTAGTGTTATAATGAACTCTTGGTGAGCAATAGAGTTTGGAGCAATTATAGAGCTTGGATCCAGGAGTATGTACCTGTTCAATCCTGGACTGTGCATGATGCAGTAGTACTTGGAAACGGTATCCAGTGTGATAATATATAACTAGCTACTGTGGCACTAAAATACCAGACAGGTCTAGTTAAATTGCTCATCATCAAAATTGGACGTACTGACCGCAGGGTCACAATGTGGATCTGCGATTTCTTCTTCATAAAGTGTTACAACCAAGTGACGTCAATAATCTGGGCAGGATAGTAATCTCCAAGGTGAGCCAGCTGAGCCCTCATTCTAGTACAACACTTGTTTGCTGTCTTTCCATGAGAATATTGAGGAGAGTGCTAACTTACTTCTGTGTGAATATTCAGA
This sequence comes from Ulota crispa, assembly GCA_963920765.1. Lineage (NCBI taxonomy): Eukaryota > Viridiplantae > Streptophyta > Bryopsida > Orthotrichales > Orthotrichaceae > Ulota > Ulota crispa. Next base: position 2,125,082 of record OY987243.1, read on the forward strand.
GAGAGGCCGAGACTCATTTGCCATATCTCCCCACAAAGGAGGGGATTTTTATTACAATGAAAGATTTCGACACAGGAGAGCAATGGACCTTTCGCTATAGGTGAGAGCACTCAATCGTCAATGACATGTTTAATCAAATGGCAGAACTTCAAGGGTTTGGCACTTTTCTGGCCGTCTGGAGTGAGCTTTATGCGCTTGAATGTTGCAATTCTGGCGCTCTGAGACTTGCGTCAGTTCAACCAACATGATCATACCCAGAACACATTACACTTATTTCAAATATTTCTTTGATACATCAAATTGATCTGATTGAGTACTGACCTGCTAACTCTCTGGTTGGAAATAACAAACAATGTGGGTTTGTTAGGTTTTGGCCCAACAGCAGGAGTCGCATGTACTTGTTAGAACACACAGGTAATTAATTCTTGTTCTATCTTCATGCTTTCTGCTCAGCATGTTCCTGTATAGCTTTCACGAGAATTATGTATTTTTCATTTGCTGGGGCTCATCGTCAAATGCATTGACCATCCTATTGCTACAGGGGGTTTTGTTAGGGCTCATCGTTTGAAGAAAGGAGACATACTCGTCCTCTGGAGAAGCATTACACTGGGCACCTTTGTAAGTTCCATGTGCTGGAACATGTTAGTAGTTCTTCAGTCTATTCTAGTGAACCGGTACCTGTATCTCGAATCTCTTTTCATTTGCGCTTGTGTTGGATGAGGGAGTTATGAATTATACCAAGAGTTTTATTTGAACCCCGATTTGAACAGGTAATTCGAGGCATGGAGGCGCTTCCGTGTTGGCGTGCAAACAACTGCAACAAGCAGTACATCGAGTCAGGACCGAGATGAAGTACTTTTCAACATCAAGGGTGTACAGGGCAAAGGAAGGCGATCACTAAGAGAAACCAGAAGTTAGTAGAGGTCGACACGGCCCCATCATTACCGGTACTCAAAAATACTTCGTACAAAATCTACAACATTGCTGTGGTCTATGCTATCAACTAATTAGAGGGATACGTTTTAGGCAACATCAATCAGGCTTTCATTGCTTTCTTTTTCGTATTTGCAGTTCGTTAGAGGCAGGGCTTTGCAAATTCGACGCTGAGCAGCAAGTTATCCATGCAAGCATGGAGCTTGAACACGGTAACATGGAGATGACGATTCCTATCCTCGTGGATTTCGACTGGGACCAAGTGGGACCCGACCGACCTCTGATCGTGCTGCTGCATACTCGTGTGTTGATTATACTATGAAATCTCATTGTAAATAGCTATGGCAATGTTGAGACCACGGCACTGGGGTACTAGTCTACAGCCAGCTACAATAGGAACTGGCAAATTGCTACCAAAAAGCTGGTTATAATTACACACGGGTTTCAGCCTCAGGGAACAGTTTGCTTAGAGTTTTTGAGGTGATCGTTGTAAAGGTTGATTGTGGTGCATAATAATGCTTTGTGGATTTGCTCGACATTGGTTGCTTGAGATAGGGACTCTTTGGCGATTTTTTTTGGGATTAGTTGCATACTGGCATGTACTTCACTGCAAGAGATCCATGAACTAACGGATTCCTTAAACTTTCCTTATGGTGTTCAAAATCTAGTACAGTACTACATAATGTGTAGCATTTGGAGTGTGAATGCCTTTTAGGGTAGTATGGGGTCATGTCCCCGGACCTGCCAGAGGTAGTTTCATACTTTCATTAGTAATGAAAATTTGTGAACACACGTTATTCGTTAAATTGGGAAAAGTAATACATTTTGAGACTTTCAAGGTTTTAGGTAATCACTAAATCTGAGTTCACAATGTTTTTTTTTTTTGTACATGTGTCCTCACCTGAGAGAAAGAATTTGTGGGGGAAAAAATCTCAGTGACTCAGACTGAATTTGATACCTTTGAATCTGGTTTAAGGTAACGGATTTAAGGTGGAGTACAAAATGGTACCTCAGTTTTTCCCAATTTAATGAATAACGCGTTTGAAGTGTTGTGCCAGAGTGATATAGTGAAAAACACCGGACCCCAAAGTTTAGCACTTGGAGATGAGGGAAAGTTTTAGGGATTTGATCATTGTACTGAGAAAAATCAGTTATTGCTGAACTGTAGTAATATATTAGAGTTCGGGCAATTTCCAAATCTTGTATTAAGTGAAAAAACAAGGGTATGATTTTCTTAAAATAAATAACAAGAGTATACTTAATTACTTTCATAAAGCCTTTGACATTAGTGCTATAAACTTATGAGAATTTTAAGATGTTTTTTTATTCTACTAGATTTCAACAAACGCCGTATTTGTTAATTTGGGAAAAAATCTTGATTTTGGGAGTTTAAGGTGACTACCTTAAACCAAGCTCTAGGTGTGAGGTGAGTACAACTTGCAAATTTGGTTTTCCCAATTTAATGAATATGGGATCAACAAATCCTGTCGCAAATAAATGGAGGTTGTATGATGACTAACAAAAATTCAAAAGTGTGAGGCCAAACTTGCAAGAACTGATGTTAACCTTAACCCCTAAAGGACCAATCAAATTTTTCACCAAAAACTCTTCAAAAGTGCCATTTTAAGAGCATCAACCAAATTTGAAAACAAAAACATTTTTATGCATATGTGACCATAGGATCTTGTAGAACAATGGTTTTAGAAGATGTGGAAAAAAATCAAAGTTTTCCATTGCGTGGATTGGAAGTTAGAATGGTTTGAATATTCAAAAATGTCTTGTGCAAAACCGGGCAGCTACCCTTCAGAAGGTGAAATTCCTAAGGAAAAAAGCCCATGTGGGTGGTGCGTCTCTAACTTCCTTATACCACCTAAGTAAGTACATGCCAAAAAAGTTTCAAATCATTTAGAGTTGTATAACATATGGAAAAAAATTAGTAAGTAAAAAGAAGTAGAGAATAATTCAAAACACTAAATTGTTAAGAATTAAATTATGGAAATGAAAAACTGCAATCCCAATGGTCATAATGTTGTCATAAACAATCTTCATCCTTTGGTTTTGTTTTTTTATCCAAAATATTGAAAATTGAGTAAAACAAAGGACTTCACAGTTTATTTTGGAGTAGAGAATCCATAACTGCCCGCAAACAAAAACTCCTCATAACTTTCAACTCGTTGATCCAAATGGAATGATTCAAAGCTTCCTACATTCACATAAATCTCCTAAACCAATTTGAAACTTTTGTTTCTGAAAAAAACGATTTTTAAAAATCTGCCCAGGTTGCCCGCCGAATGTAAAAAACAACATATTAGGCCATGACTTTTTACTCATAATTCCAAATGTCATGAAGTTTAGTGCACATGAAAGATAAACCTTGTCCCCACATTCTATTAAAATTTCAGCCTAAAATATGAAAAGCTCTGATCACAAGTACCTGCCCAAAATTGCTATGTTTCTCTCAAAAGGGGGTCTGGTCCATTAGGGGTTAACCCCTAGATTCTTGAAGCCACCCGAGCCAAAACGAGAGAAGGAAAAGGAATGATTGCTTGACAGATGGGCTAATCAGAACTACAAGTGTCATGGTGTGGAAAAATACCAATGTGTTATAAGGCTGACGTCAGCAGCATGCAGTATGGGTCCGGAGTTTTATTTGCAACGGTATTCGTGGATGCGTGCATCGGAACCACATTGGGTCACTGCCGGCCAGGCCCCGCTCTACAGGGAGCACCTCTTGAATCGATCAAGGGACAACAGTAGTCGTTGCTTTCCTTGATTATTGAACGTTGGTGTCGTTGAGACTCGCCTGAAGCAACAGCTACGACAGTCGCACGGGACCCCGAGGCTGACAAGGCACCGTAGATTGTATAATTATATCTTCGTGATGACAACTACTAGAGTCATGGGTCACTAGGCTAATTTCAAAACCATATCACTAAATATACCTTCAGCATTGAAACATAACTCATATCCCGTTCTCACTTCTCAGATGGGACCATCTTTCAGCTCACTGATCTTTCTTACGGCATCCTAGACTCTGAACGATCTGAAATATCTTGCACTTTCTCAAACACCTGTCGAATGGTCATTGACTGGAATACACTTGGCGTGCATTCAAACTGTGTCGTGGGATCTTTTTTTTGTTGGGCGTCTTGGCCAAGTGACATGGTTTTCAAATGTTGCGGCATCTCCGTGCAGGAGCTGGCCAGGTCGGGTCCAGACTTCAGAGCCAATGCTTGAGTTGCTGGGCCCTGGAGCCTATGCGAAGTTCGGTCCCACAGTTTCTTTCACGTGGCACAATAGCCTGTGGCTCCGTTTCATTAGTTAGGTCCGAATCTGCCGCCGCAGATTCGCAATTTGTCAGCTCTGATATCATTCTTCTCCGACAGAATTTCCGTTCCCATTCAGCCCTTCCTCGGCTGTTTTCTATTCCGCTTTGGTTTTACAGAAGGAGTCTACGCCCTACGGGCCACTTTATACTAGGAATCAACTCGAGAATCAAGCAATTATATTGGTTTATTTCAAATACATGGTCGTAAAGGCTTTACACACGGAGTCAGTACCAAATCATATGAAAATGACTTAGAGCATCCGCACCCGCACCTTTGCACACAATTTGGAGCTCTCGACAGCGGAGCTCTCTAAAGCAGGTGTTCAGGATGCATCCACAAGGGTTTGCTCAAATTTTCAATGCCCCATCTTTGCCCTCAAGCAGGTACAAGCAGGTTTCATTGTGGGCCTCTTGTTGACCAATCAACAAGTTTCAATTGTCCTTGGTTTGGACACACTAACACTTCATCAAAATCTAAAAATTTCAATATTTGAGCTACAATTGAGCTAACCTTGGCTTGCATATAGCATTGGCGCATTTGCAACAAGGCATGCCAATTAAAGCGGCCATGCCAAGTGCTATTGAGGGCCTATTTAGCGTACAAGGGTGTGGATACTCTTAAGCATACTCAATGCACCCAATAAATAGATACACAATAAAAAAATTAAAGTTTTTAATGAACAATAAATTGCATAATGAAAATCCAACCATTTGAAGGACATTAAAGAATTTATTGTGAAAACATAAGAAATTTTGGATTTGGACATTAGTTGATTAGATGCGTTCCATCACATGTTAACTAACTTTCCAAAAATTGAGAATGATCTTTAACCCCTAAAACGCCATATTTGTTAATTTGGGAACTATGTTCAAATTTGGAACTTCTAAAGGTTTAAGGTGATCACCTTAAACCTAGCTCTAGGTTTAAACAATGTTTTTTGGGTAAATGTGCCCCCACTTGAGAGGAGGAATTTGCGAGGGGAAAAATCTTAGTGGCTCATATTGAATCTGATACCTTTGAATTTGGTTTAAGGTAACTTTTTGGGTTTAAGGTGAAGTTCAATTTGGGAACCGCGTTTTCCCAATTTAACAACTATGGTGTTTTAAACCCCCAAGGGGATTAAGGGCAAAACATAGATGCATTATAAAATGATACTTAGGTAACTTTGATGAAGTTTGCTTCAAAAGAGAAAACAAGGATCATGATGTTTAGTAATTTTCCATATAGTCAAACATTCAAAAAAAGTTTTGGATTTTTATTTAATGAATTTAGAAGCATTCACCATTTAATATTCACCAAAATTACAAATTTTATTCATAGATTTTAAAATTTGGTATGATTGGTTAAAAACATACATTTTATTGTAAACTTCAAAAATGCAATCTTTTCAAAAGAAAGAACACCATTAGTTTCCCAAAATAGTAAATTTTATAACAGTAGCAAATATTGAAGTGTTTGTTTTTGAAAAATTCTCCTTGATGGAGTTTAACTTGGATTGTCATAATTCAAGTTGGGTTGGAAAGTAGACTTGAATCTCTATATTAAAAATAATAAATTTTTTTAGAAGTTTTTTTTCATCTTGAGCGGGCCTCAAAAAACAAGCAACAACCATGAAATGGTCAATTAAGCACTTAGGGGTTAAATTAAACCTAAATAAGACAAACTCTAGTGAGAAGCACATTCAAATACAATAATTGCACGTTGTGCCCTTCAAGGGCAAAATTTTGAACCCTCCAAGAGGCCCTTAACAAGTCTAAAAAAGAACCCCAAGACATGTACTTTTTGCAAACAACAAATCACTAATCCCCTATTTCCATCCACCCTTTGAGTTCAATGCAATCATGAAAGATATCAATGTTATTATGCTGTCCCAATTGGACAAAGATGTGGGTACAATATAACTATAAATTCTACTTTATCCTATTTTTATAAATGAGTGAAGTACTTGAATATTGACTAGTGAGTACATTTACATATTTCATGAGGACAACACTTTACATATTGTTTTGGAATGTGCATGGGTGATTGCAAGAAATAGGTGTACTACATTTTGTCCCCTATTACCTTGACAACTTGTTTTAGTGTTGTATCTTTTGCTTCAAAAGACCTTTTGACCTGAAACTTTAGGACAACGTGAACATCAAAGTTGCAGATGTTCCCTAATTTTTAAACATTTTTTAAAACTATTGTAGTGTTTTTTTTGGGTTTTAGATAATTTGTCTATTTTTGCTGTTTTGGGGGTTTTCAGTACTACATTGGGTTGTAAAATGTGATTTTAGGGCCACAAATGAAGGTAGTTGTTAAGGAGTAAGAGTTACAAGTACTTGTAAACCAGTTTTGGAAAATTCCTGTTTCTTTGTTTTGGCCATTCACTCAAAGTGAGCAACTTGTCTCCCTCCACTAGTGCAAGGTCAAAAACTCTATTTGACAATCAATTGCATCAGCCCATGGTAATGAAAGTGATCACCAATGGCCATTTTTTTTTCTTGAATTTTTTTACAATTTTCTACAAAGCAAAAAAGAAATTGTGTTTTTATTGGTAATTTTTGTCCCCCTATTTTTGTGCATAACTTTTAGAATAAATTTTTTGGCTAGTTATGAATTTTCACAAGTGTGCTATTTTAAATGCATTACAAATTTCCATTTTTTATTTTATTTTTTAAATTTTCATTTCAAAAGCTCATAGTACTACCTATAGTACTACTAGTTTTAAGGGTGTTTGAGACAAAACTGTGAAGTGTTTCTTGCAACTACCCGCATGTGGCTAAGGTCTTTCATACAAGGACTAGATTACCATTTTATACACATACTTTTTGTGACGTACAATTGGAATGTCATACGAGGTAGAGACACTTCACACATGCTTCTAATGTACCCAGCCTAGGCTCAATAAATTTTAAGAGCGTCAAAAGTTAAGGGCCTCTTAGAGAGTTCAAAATTTTGCTAATGAATTTTGCTTTCTCTTTGACCAAGGTTTTTTTTTTTGGGCTTGATTTCAAAAGCCTTTTGATTTTTTGGAAGTTTGCTAATATTTAATGGGATATTTCACTATAAAATTATAGGGTTTTCCAAATAACAGTGCTCTCATATTATATTGTCAATAGAAAAATCATATATAATATGCGGGTCCTATTTACTTGGTGCACTGAGGATGCCCTAATTATTGCCATTTTGAAGCCAAATTCTCTTAATTCTAATATAATAGTACAATTCAACCAATACCTCAAACAAAACTCCCACCAAGTTACACTTTAACCCCTTAAGCCCCAAGCCCTTTTTTAATGTGAAAGTTAGTGAAAATTGCCGCTTTTGAAGGAATGAGTAGAAAAGTAAGAAATAAGTTTTGTTTGAAAATCCAAGTATAGGATCTTGCCTTAGACTATGGGAGGTACCATTAGAAGAAAAAGGGGTCAAATTTAATTGACTGGTATACAACTCCATGTCCAAAACAACTGCGCTGCGACTGCATAACAATTATGAGAAAGAGTGGAATTGAGGGAGATGCAGTGTAGTAATATGATTCTCTGTCGCGGATGAAGTTTGTTTCAAATAGTTGGAGTTGGTTTCCGTTACCTATTTTAGATCCACCAGCAAATGAATATGCTGCAGTTCTGACATTCCTCTGACAACTAAGTCAGCTAGTTGTAAGGGAGTTGAGGTTCTTTACAACTAGTGGGCTACCATTACTCCACTATTACTCAAGAACAACTCAAAAAACACTATGGCCAAGTTTTCTAGAAAATTTCAAGGACATTATTATTTTAGCTGCCCGTCATGATGCTCCTATGCTACAGTTCTGACATTCCTTTGACAACTGAGTCAGCTAGTTGTAAGGGGATTAAGGTTCTTCACAACTAGTGGGCTACCATTACTCCACTACTACTCAAGAACAACTCAAAAAGCACTATAACCAAGTTTTCTAGAAAATTTCAAAGACCTTGTTATTTTAGCTGCCCGTCGTGATGCCTTGACAGTCATCAATTTCTCTCTATTCACTTTTAGTGTGAATGCATCCACCTGAAGTAGTAGTGTAGCAATTGTTTACAAGTTGTTCATGAAGGTTTTATAGATAATTTCAAACTTTTCATAGAGGCATAGTACAATTGAGTTGCAATTGTATTTAAGATGTACACTAACGTTCTCATTTTGCAGTGACAAAGATTTGATTTTAGATTAAGTCTACTTGTAGAAGGAGGACGTCAACCATGGTAGCAAAAACCACATACATTTCATGACTAGAAGTACAGATTATTTAAAATATGTATTTCTTGAGCTAGCCACCATTTAGTATGCTCTAATATCTTGCATGAGCTAATAAATTATCTTCTGCGGATAATTCAATTGCGGACAAAAAAATACCAAATTTTATTGCAAAAAATTAACCACACAAACTTCTAGAAGAAACGTGTCTTGGAAAACCCTAAACCTAAAGCCGACTTTCCGCCTCCATCACTAGGATTTGCATTAAGAGGCGCATAAAAGTAACTATAAGGTTGGACTCCAAAACACAATCTCCTCCTTTGGTACACACACCGCACATTCCCTGGAGCTAGGGTTTAGCATGTCAAATCCATTGCTGATAGCAGCAAGCTCTTCATTACTTGCAAGTGAAAGAGTGGCGCGAGAGCTCGCGTTGCATCAATGGCAGTTACAATTAAATCAAAGCTTCCACCACTACCTCCGCAAAGAAACTTGCGATTGAAGAGCACCAAGGCATTAGGGTCCGCATCTTTGTCCATTGATTTTGGTGCAATTTTTCCGTAAGAGGTGAGAACAACTGCGTCCGTTGACGGAAGAGACTTCATGATAGAAGCAGGGGTTGGAGCTTTGGAGGGCCTCTCTAGTTCACACGCAATGTTCAGCAAGGGAACACTTTGTTTCATAGGGGGTGTGCATAATTTTGGCGAGCGCTGCATTGTCAGAAAAGATGTCGATAGTGGACTCAAGCTCAAAATCGTTTGACAACTCCAGAAAGAATTTCCGCAACATTGCACCAGGTAAGATTATCTACACCAAAAACATGTAATCGCCAATAATCTCTCTTGAGCTTCCAATGCATGCAATGCGTCTTTGAGAGTCACCTCCCTTCTATGGGAGTCACATTCTTTCTATAGGAGTCACATGATTTATGGTTGAGTTTATTATACTTTTCAGTAGTTCTTTCATAGTTATCACCATTACTTTGACAGTGGTAAATCCCTTTGCAGTAGTATTACAGTTGTCACTAGTTACAGTGTAGTTGTTTATTGTACTCCGTGGTTGTATCATAGTAGTTTCATGTAAAGATATAGTTGCTCATTCTACTCAATAGTTGTGTTTCAATTGTTTCCAGTCATGATCTAGTTGTTTTTTGTACCAAGCAGTCGTATTGTAGTTGTCACCATTTGTGGGCTATTTTTTTTGTCATATGGTTGAAGAATCCAATTGAATCTGCCAATATTAATTACGATTTTTGAAACTTTGGAGTAGGTACCCACTGACGCAACAGTCACACCCACCAAGGTACACAAAAAGGGCAATGAAGGAGGAATTGCGTCGTGTATTGCAACTACACAATTCTTTATGCTTTAATCACAACTGCAACTCCATTGAAGACAAACTACTTAATTAGTAGTACTATTAGCTTCAATAGAAAAAAACAACACTAGAGCATACCATATACAACTCCAAATCAACTATGGTGCAACTGAACATGAACTGTCCTGGAAACGTGAAGAGCAAGAGGAACCTGCATGCAGGCAATAATAATACAGTAAAGAAATTTATGAATAGAATCTTAGCAAATGGAGGTCTAACACCTGCCAAAACCCAGAACCATTTCTAGTTGTACAATAGTTGCAGTCAAGTGTCACATTTAGGCACCTCAAAAAAATTTAGTGCCCGTAGGAATTTCGAGCACCTATTGGACTTGCCCCGCTTCCAAAAACACACTGATACAGATGAAGCAGATGCATGTCAAAAGGATGAACTTTGCACAGACGCCATTACTATCTGACATCCAAATTCAAACATGTTCATAATAACTGGGAGCCAACTACAAGTAATGAAGTTGTTTTCTAGTTGTTTGTGTCATTCACTACTAAAAATGGACTTGTTTTCAGCGTTGTATATCTCTTGTTTTCCACATGTATACATGTGAGGACAAACCAGCTCATTCTAGAAATAGAGGGGTGAAATATTGAAATTTAAAGTGAAAAAAAGTGTTTTTCCCTATTGCCCAAAAATTTCAGAAGCCTTTCACTGCTCTTATATAAAAAAAATGCTCTACACAAAGTTGAGGTTTATTTTTTCCATGTACAAGACTAAGTTAGGTATGTGTGAGAGAATTTTCAAATGAATTGGAGGTGTAAAACACACTTTGTAAAATCTTGCAAAGCCGAAAGGTCATGAAATTTGCATATGCTCTATGCATAATTGGAGGCTGTAGGTAAAACTTAAATAATCAAGTCACTTTTATCCATATGGTGAAAACCAAGGAATCTTAATATGTTGCAACTTGGGAAAATAAAGTCAAAAATTACATACACAAAGAGCTCAAAAAGTTTGCACCAATTTTACAAGGGGCAAAAGGAATGGAGGTTTGGGAGTCCCATACCTACCCGCAAACTAAAATTTCTCAATCATCAATATAAATCAAACAGTTCAAAACTTCCCACATATATATAAATCTAAATAACTAGTTTCAAATTTTAAATTTTTTTAAAGCGCAATTTAAAAAGAGTTTTGTAGGCTACCTAGATTGCCCGCCCTCCCTTGTTTATAAGGAATTCATGCATGACTTCTTCAATAAATGTTGGAATGAAGAAAAACTTAGATGCCCGTGTAGGTCTTAGAACTCCCTACCTTCAGTAAAAGTTTCAAAAACTCACACAAAATAATTTAGCTATAGGTACATGCCCAAAATCCATTTGTCCCCCAACGGGACAGTTGGGCCTTTAGGAGTTAACAAAACACAATGTTCTTGGAACGACTTGTTGCCCAACCTCCTCTCTTCATTCTTCTCTAATTTTTCTCTATTATTTGTTTCACTCCCATTCTTCGTACAACTAATTTTTTCTTTGTGTTTTTGTGAGCACATTTACCTTCATCCTTGCAACAAAACAAGCACAACCAAATTCTAAGATAATTTTTTTTAAATATCCTAAACTGGATGCCTGGCCTTTACTCAGATGTGCCTTTAAGAATATGCAATTGATATTAAAAAATCAATACATAGAAAATTTTGCATAAAATTTTTAAAAAGAGGAGAGAAGAAGTATCTCCGTCAACTTGGCAGGTGGTCCATCCTCCAGCTGTGATCCATTACTTTTGTTTTGGCCACGGCATTCTTTACAGGAAAAAACCACTAGAAATAACGTATCTACACTTGAAGTCCCACTATCACTATTTTTTTACCCTAAATTTTATAAACAGAAAAAAAATGTAGATACAGTATTTTGATTTGATTTTGTTCTTTTTTCCTTTTTCTAGATTCCAAGTATAAGTTATTTGATACTTTGCAAAAAGGAACAAAATTATAAGCATAGCATAGAAGCATACTGCTTCTTAACCCCTAAAGGACCAGATCCCCTTTTTATAGAAACATAGCAATTTTGGGCAGGTACTTGTGATCAGAGCTTTTCATATTTTAGGCTGAAATTTTAATAGAATGTGGGGACAAGGTTTATCTTTCATGTGCACTAAACTTCATGACATTTGGAATTATGAGTAAAAAGTCATGGCCTAATATGTTGTTTTTTACATTCGGCGGGCAACCTGGGCAGATTTTTAAAAATCGTTTTTTTCAGAAACAAAAGTTTCAAATTGGTTTAGGAGATTTATGTGAATGTAGGAAGCTTTGAATCATTCCATTTGGATCAACGAGTTGAAAGTTATGAGGAGTTTTTGTTTGCGGGCAGTTATGGATTCTCTACTCCAAAATAAACTGTGAAGTCCTTTGTTTTACTCAATTTTCAATATTTTGGATAAAAAAACAAAACCAAAGGATGAAGATTGTTTATGACAACATTATGACCATTGGGATTGCAGTTTTTCATTTCCATAATTTAATTCTTAACAATTTAGTGTTTTGAATTATTCTCTACTTCTTTTTACTTACTAATAACTTCCAATCCACGCAATGGAAAACTTTGATTTTTTTTTCCACATCTTCTGAAACCATTGCTCTACAAGATCCTATGGTCACATATGCATAAAAATGTTTTTGTTTTCAAATTTGGTTGATGCTCTAAAAATGGCATTTTTGAAGAGTTTTTGATGAAAACTTTGCTTGGTCCTTTAGAGGTTAAAATCCATAAAATAAGTATTAAAAAAAAGGTTATTTTGAAATTCCATCTTTGTAAAATAGTTTAGACTCTAATTCCACTAATCCTAGGATAGTTACAAAACTATCAAATTGGATGCAATATTTTATAAAATAGAAGACATTCCAGTGGTTCTTGTACCATGTATAAAATTTTCTTTATTGAATCTACTAATCATGCTCGATTATGCTCTGAGATTACGTGTCTAAAACTTTAGACCTAAAAAGTCTATTACCTTAACCCCTAAAAGCCCACTTGTCCCTTTGGGGGATAAAATGAATTCTGGGCAACTTACTACAAGTGGATATTTCATTGTTTTTCTTTGAAAATTTCATACATGATGTATTCAAGGAGTAGCTTTAATGTCCAACAATTTTCATAACTTTTTACTGCATGGCTCAAAAGTTATTGCATGATATGTTTTTTTTTTGGAACTCCGGGTAGCTTAGGCACCTCAAAAAACTTTTTTACAAATTAACTTTTTTGAACTGTAAAAAAGAAAAATGGTTCTTTAGACTTATGTGTACATGGGAAGCTTTGAACCATTCAATTTTGATTGATGATATGAAAGTTATGAGACATTTTAGTTTGTGGGTAGGTATGGCTCCATACCTACCCACAAACTAAAATGTCTCATAACTTTCATATCATCAATCAAAATTGAATGGTTCAAAGCTTCCCATGTACACATAAGTCTAAAGAACCATTTTTTTTACAGTTCAAAAAAACTAATTTTTAAAGAAGTTTTTTGAGGTGCCCAAGTTGCGCGGAGTTCCAAAAAAAAAACATATCATGCAATAACTTTTGAGCCATGCAGTAAAAAGTTATGAAAATTGTTGGACATTAAAGCTACTCCTTGAATACATCATGTGTGAAATTTTCAATGAAAAAAGATGAAATGTCCATTTGTGGTAAGCTGCCCAAAATCACTATTTTGCCAAAAAACAGTGCTCAGGCCTTTAGGGGTTAAGATGGTGAAAGCAATCAACTAGTCTAATACTTATAAAATATGCCTTGCCTACCTATCCGTTGGGTAATTACCACCGGATTGGTAGGTAAGAGGGGGGTGGATGGGGATGGGGGATGGGGGGATGGATGGATGGGGGATGGGAATGGGAATGGGGGATGGGGGGATGGATGGATGGGGGGATGGATGGATGGGGGGATGGATGGATGGGGGGATGGATGGATGGGGGGATGGATGGATGGGGGGATGGATGGATGGGGGATGGATGGATGTGGGGTGGATGGATGGGGGACGTGGGGATGGGACATGGGGGACCTGGGCACATGGGGGGCATGTAATTATGCTCAAACTTGCATTTACCTTGGTAAATGGGTTTATATGTATATATATATATACATAGGAAATTGCTAAAGCTATATTCAAAATTGTTAACGTCACATTCCAAGGTGCCCTTTAAGCATGAAATCTGAGAATTTAATGCTAATTTTGTTGATTTAAATTCAAAGATTTGTTTTACCTCTATCATTCTAAGGTTGTATTCAAAAAACTCGAAGTTGCTTGAATTTGAAATTAAAAGTGTAGGACTTTTGAATTATTTAATGCAAAAATACATCAAAAAATAGCTATGGTGCAATAAAAGTTCAACAAAAAATTAGACTTGTTATTCTTTCTTTCAAGGAGGTGGTAATGCTATGATTGAATGAACGATGGACCACTTGAATAGAAAAAAATAGCACCAAATCCTCAAATTACATACTCACAGGGGTGTGGCGTTCGCAATTTTGAATGTGGCATTAGAAATTTTGGTGTGAGGGGTGTGGCGTTCGCAATTTTGAATGTGGCATTAGAAATTTTGGTGTGACTTTAGCAATTCCCTATATATATGTATATGCATATATTTGTATTTATAAAAAAAATATGAAACACATTACGAGAATGTCTATTTAGTCCATGATAATTTCTTATAAATAGATCATTAGTGACCCAATCCTAGCAGTTTTATTATCAGGTTAAGGATTTGCATTGATCTATTACTCTAACTACTAAGGTAGGAGGTTCATATTCCGCTCATATTCTGCTCAGGCTCTAAAATACATCCACCTTCTCAAATGTAATCAGTCTATACATGTTGTTTTTCATAGTCTTCATCAATGTATAAGCAGAGTACATTTGAGGAGGTGGACAATTTTAGAGCCTTATGTCACTTTGTCTTCAAAATTTCATAACTAATTCCACAAAGTTCCAAAAAATATGAAACAATTTTGATTTAGATGCCAATTCCTCTTGTCTTTCAAAAAAAAATTACTAAAAAATATTTCAAAAAGTTACACCTCCCCAAAATTCAGTTTCAGCCCTGAGATGGTCGATTTATGAGCCTCCTACCTTAGTACCACATTTTGCCTACATCAGGGTAGTTGGAAAGATGCTAGTTTAGCCCTTGAGCTTATTACATAAACTGCTAGCAGTTTAACTTATAAACTGATGATTGGGGTGTATACTGACATTACCTGTCAGAAGGTTTTCAATTTTTCTTTTTCTTTGGATTACCAGCCCTTGGCTAGATCGAGACTCATAGGCAGTGAGTGAGACCGGAATGCACAAGCAGTGCCGAATAACTTACTCTCAGTTCAGCTCAGTGTGCACGCATGAGGGGTTAGCAGTTTTTCGCAAATTACAGACGGATACCAGCTGCATTGAGCGTCCGGACTTAGGCTCTCACAATTTTGGAAAAAATTTAGTAGTTTTTCAAATTTGGCTGCAACTTAGACTAACGCTACATAGGGGTTGTATTTTGGTATTTTATGAGGTTTTTTGTACTAGTTTGCTTTGTTACATTTTTCTTCCTTGTGAAGAGAATAACATGTGTTATTGGGTTGAAGACACCTTGTGCATCAGTTGATGTTATTTTGTGATTGTAAAACAATGAGCACATGAGTGGTGAGCCAAGATTAAATGAGTAGGAACTAATTTTGAGCTCAAATCAACAAAAACATTTAAAAGATAGTAAGTTTTTCAAAAAATGAACATTTATAATGCACACTTATAAGGCCATATGTAGATGTTTATAAGTGAAATATAATATTTTGACAAAAAATTTAGGCTTGTAACTCACTGCTCATGGATCCCTCTCACGATTTAGCATTCCCCATTGTAACACTGGCTTGCTTTTTGAATAAGGAGCCTCTTCTTGAAAGTAGCTTTTGTTGATGTACCGCTTTCTTTCATCTGGTCCAAAGCTAATATATAGGCAATTAAATTTCTACAAGTGATATAGTATGATGAAAATGTGCGTATGAAGCTTAGCTAGATTTGGAGCGAAACAAAAAGTGCCATGGTCAAAATCGTGACTTTTGACAGTCTATTAGGGTTGAGAGTGGCAGTCTATTAGGGTTGTTAGAGTGGGAGTTACGCTCTCAACAATGAGGCAATTTGGGCAAATGATATTTTCATTTTCTTTAATTTCCAGGGCCTACCTTAGTATTCAATATAAAAAATTTGAGGCTTGTAATCTTATTGGCCTCAAAAATGAGAGAAAAAAAAAGACTGTGTTGAAGTTAACCCTTAAACATCCCAAGGGCATAGTAGATACGTTGTTGTATATTTGGCATTTGTTACCAATAAAAAAAATTAATTTGGGATTTCAAATAGCTCTCTAGAACTACGTTTATTTATATTCCAACTTCTTTGTTGATCTCAAATGTAATAAAGGTGTGGATCCATTCCAAATACAAGAAAAATACCCTATATTGTACTAGTCGCAAAGGGCCTTCTCGACGTTTAAGGGTTAAAGTTGAGAACTCTAAGGGCGGACTTTTAGATGAGGTAGGGAATTTGCGTGGAAGCGTGCGGTTTTTATTTTGGAAAATATAAATTTTTGATTCAAGGGGATTTAGTGACACCTCAAGTAGAAAAGGGAGCAAACATACCCTGCCAATTGATTGATTTTGAGAATGCATTTTCTCATCTTGGAACTTGCAATTGGTTTTTCTCCAGCTGAACACCGCATGTCTTTGCCGTCTTCACAAGCACATGGAAATCCGTCTATTCCCCTGATGGTTAAGTATTTCGCACGATTTGAAGCTGCTTTATTAGGTCCTGTCTCAAGTATTTCACGTTCCTTGGTTGTAGAGAAAGGAAACAAAGTTACATAACACCGCAGCATCGGCGACCGTCTGCGGTGGTTTTTCTGCTCCAATCCACATTGCTTGCAATTGCTCTTTTTTTCTTGACAATCAGACTGCTCGGATTTGGTACATTCTCTCATTCCGTGATAACGGGCAATGGCTCTCATTATGGCTTCTGCTCTCGCATATTGCAATTCTGACGGCGTTTGCAGTCCCAATTAGTCGCCACATTTTCGTCTGATCATTCTTTCATATGCTTCAGTCAGTTTCCTGCGGCATCGTACACTGGCACACATTTGTCTCATGTTGTTCATTGGTGAGTTGGTCGCCAAGGTAAAACCATGCTTTATGTTGCATACGATGTGGCCAGGATTGTCTACCCTCCAAGGGATTGTTCGGTTAGTCCAATCATTTTTTATGTTAGATTTTTTCAAGATCACAACCTGACGATTTTCATTAGAAAAAGTAGTAACGTCACTACAGGTGGATTTGTGCCACAGCGATCGGAAGAACTGTTTGTGAAGCAAGCTGAGGTGTACACGAGGGCGTGGCTGGGAGAAGTTGTATCTAATCATTGCCTCGTCAACCCCATCTCCATGAACTAGCTTGGGTCTTAGGACATGAGCACCAGCAACAGCCAAACTGCAGCCGGGGTATGCCGTCCCCCATTTGCCCATTCACGTTCTAATTCGGAATGTGAAACTGCCAAAATCAGATGTCACATCTGTTTTGCCATTTCCGTATCCGCTATATCCACCATATCCGTCATACCCGTCATATCCGTTGGTATCTCATTACGTTGATGTTTGTGGGACAGATCTGCTTACTTTGAAAGAAAGTAGTAGCCATAGATGTGATTGGGGAGCGCCTCAAGTACGCACAGTAGAGGCTTAACATCACGTATTTGGTGATGCCAGCCACCCTTGTCAATGACCTCACCGCATTGTCAGACCCGAAGGCTTTGTGGACTTGGTGCAACTGTAGAGCAACTACATTGGTTTTGTCTTTGACAGATTCCACGACCACGTGTAACATGTGCTTTGAAGCCTAGTCGGTGGGGTGATTGCAGCAACTATGTGTCCCTCCTGTCCTGAATGAAAGCTTCAGCGGAAAAAGCTGTAAACAACTTTTTGAAATTTATTGACCATTCTTGGGTTTTCGCTGATACAGTAACTTATGTGGAGACTGGCGACAAGACCCTCCCGTCCATGTTTGCACCACTTGTGCACGAACACAGCTGCCCTCGATTTCAAGTAAGTTACTGCAGTTGCCAACCTTGACGAATTCCCTTCTCTGTGGCTCTAGAACGGTGAGAATAGGCCCTAGTAATTGAAAGCTCTGGTGTCATTTCGTAGCATTTATCACTCCTGATGAGTAGTGCAATGCTGTTTCATGAAGTCAGTAGGAGTGCAGATTTCAAGCCGCACTTAGAACAGTGATAACCGAGCTGAATTATCTAGCCAGTCTAAATCATTCAATTTGTAAGCAGGGGTTTAGAAACGTTGGAGTCTTGGAGATGTTGACACTAAACCCTAAATGGGGCCTAAGCCCTAAAGAGAAACTTTAATCTCACATCTTACAGAGAAGTGACTGCATCTTAATTTCTTATCCTAAATGGCTGAAAGGGCAGATTTCCATGTGCCGCTGACGTAGGCCAAGGGCAAAGACTTTTGTACAAGAGTTATTCCAGCATTGGCAAATAATAGTTTTGTTGATCATGTCCTTGTGGTAGGGAGGAAATAAGTAAAGGAGTACAATTATCTTGTTGTCAAAGAGATCTTTATAGTATGTTGCCATAAATAAATAAAGAGTCTCATGGAGGATTTTTAATCCATTTTGAATGCGTGATATATTGTTGAAAAACTTACAATAATATCTTTTAGGAATTGCTAACGGGAGTACGGGACACCTCTGTGAGCATGAAATTTGATAATTTAGTGCTATTTTTTATTTATTCAAGTGGTCCATCATTCATTCAATCACGGCATTAGGATCTCCTTGAAAGAAAACAATGTAAATACAATTTTTTGTTGAAATATTATTGCACCAATACTATTTTTTGATGTATTTTTGTTTTTAGTCACTCAAAAGTCCTATATTTTTAGTTTCAAATTTAAGCACACCTATTTATTTTTTAGTATAACCTTAGAACTATAAAAGTGAATCAAATTTTTTGATCCAAATAAAAAAATCAGCATTCAAAATCATATTTCATGCTCACGGGGGTGTCCCGTTAGCAATTTAGAGTGTAGCGTTAGCAATTCCCTATCTCTCCAATATATTATGTGTCTTGTTTAAAACAAAACTACCATTTCTAGTGTCATTCTTAAGAGGTCTTACAACAACAATGACCTTTTACCACTAATCAAGTTCAATTATGCAATTCAACCAAGGTATAGTCAATATAGACTATTTAGAACACAAGCTTTGTCCTTGAATCATGTTGGCCAAGTTTGTCAATTTTTCTTTTGCTAAACAACCGCAACCTCTGCATCATTATTGATACACTATTTGACTTTTCTAAAATTTCTCAAAACTACCTTCACATGGAAATTTGCTCTAACTGGGCAATTTCTAGTTTTGAAAGTGACAAGTTTTCCATCATGAGCAAAAAGCCATGACATATAGACTATGAATATATAATTAGTTGAATGTAGTTAGAGTAGGGGACAAATGATCCATTCCTCACTCAAATCCCTCCCACACAATCAATACTTCCACCAAATTTAAAGTTATTAATTACTTATCTTGAAAAATCAAAAAAAGGGACACAATGCATTAAAATTTTACATGAATTGAATTAGGAGAAGTGTTAATAAAAAACATTTGAAAAAAAAATCAAATAATAGTTTAAAAACTCTCAAAATCACATCCACCATCAATCTATCACCAATATGTTCTCCATTGATTCTAAACCCATGAATACTCTAGAGGACCAAAATGGTGCTCACAAGATTTCACAAGCATGTTTGAGATATTGAATCTATTTTTTTTTGGCCTTGCTATAAACTACAAGTATCAAGGCACTCAATTGGTCCATGCAAGTGGAGTAATAACAAGGGCAACCCAAATGTTATACAAGTGCCTAAAGAATCTTAATTGGGTGAAAAACCATACGGAGCGTGGTGATAGGCAATGTCTTACAAGCAACAACTAGTTAATATCTGTTGCAAGCTTCCCGGCTAGCATGTGCTTTGTGGTAGCAAAAAATTCACCTATAAGGGTTCAAACATGTTCTAAACCCTTGTTGAGGCAATTCTCACCAATTGTGTTGGTCATCGTTTTTTGTGCAATAGCTGTTTGAAGCCCTAAAACTTAATATACAAAGAAGTAAAATCTTCAATAATTTGCAAATGTGTGCATTCACATTTAATCATGCTACTCACAAAATTTGAAATGAATCATAGGCTTATATAATTTTATAAAAATCGATAAATAGCAACTACTTGCCAAAAAATGATATTTTGCCATCACATGTTGTTTGAGGGTAGTTGCAAGAATGACCTGCCAGTTTTGTCTCAAACACCCTTAAAACTAGTAGTACTAGGTAGTACTATGAGCTTTTGGAATATATATATTTTAAATAAAATAAAAGAATGAAAATTTGTAAAGCACTTAAAATAACATACTCATGAAAACTCAAACCTAGAAATTTTTAATCCTAAAAGTTATGCACAAAAATAGAGGGACAGAAATTATTAACAAAAAGACAATTTCCTTTTTTCTTTCTAGAAAATAGTAAAATAATCCAAAAAGTTAAAATTAAAAATGGCCATTTCTCATCTCTTTCATTAGCTTGAACTGATGCAAGTGCTTTTTGGAGGAAGGTTTTTGTTTTTCACCAATGGAGGGAGGAAGGATGCCCACTTTGAGACAATGTGCAAGGCAATTTTTTTTGAGTTTAGTAGTAAAACTAGTCAACAAATCTGTGTAATGATGCCTCCAAAACCACTTCACTAATTTGCGGCTTTGGATTCTCTTTTTTGGACCCAAAATAGTACTAATAACCAACAAAACCACAAAGGTAGACATGCAATTGGGGTCCACTTAAAAATAGTAAAATAATTTAAAGAAAACCAACATATTTATTGAATATCAATAACTTTCATGTTCACCTTACTTTGAAATTCCAAGTCAAAATAACTAAAACCGCAAGAAATATGACCCAAAAACCACCTGCATGAGGTGAAGGGGACAGAAAGTAGGACACATCATTCTTGCAATCACCCTTGATCAAATGCTATAATCTCCCATCTCCCACAATCAATTGTTCCCAAAATTTGCAAGCCATTTTCTAAGTAGGTGTTCCATTATTTTTCATGGTCACCTTTTGTGGATCATCTGATTGACTAAGATAAGATACATCAAAGTTGTAGGTCTCTCAAGACCTTGATTTTGGTTGGGTGCTTAGGGGTTAATCTACAAGAGGGTTGCTTGAGTGGAGGCAATTTCAAGCTCTAAATAGTGGTTAAAGGTTAAAACAATGTTGGTGAAAAAGTGAAAGCTGATGAATATAACATATTCAATAACACAGAATTGCACTTGAAATGGGTTAAAATCATGGATTTGGAATAATTTACTCTTCAAATTGTATTGCAAATTATCCCTCTTTCTAAGCTTCTAAATGTGTAATTGGTTTTAAACTTGGTGAAAAATTGATTGCATATAAAGAATTTGAGTGAAGAATGGATATTTTTGTCCCCTACTCTATCTCAGCAACTCTTGGGAATGTGCCTATGATTTTATTGTTAGATTCACTATAGATAGCTTTCGTTGAGGAACAATATTTGTTTATTGTAAGATCTTTTTAATTCAAAACCAATCATCTAGCTTGACCTTGGGGTGCCTTTCTATTGTTCTCAAAAAGCTTGCATATATCAAGAAAACACAAAATAGAATGGTTACATGTCTAATTTTCATGAAATCTTTTTAACTTGCAAGTTGATAACTTGGTTATTTGCTTCAATTTGAAGTAAGGTAGGCTCACCCATAAGTGTGGAAATAAGGGTTTTGGAGTAGGTAAAACAATTGATTAACTTTGAAAAGAATATTACAAGTTAGGAAGTGGAAACCAAAAATATTGGTATCAATTTCAAGGTTCCAATTGCAAGCATTTGTTCACAAAGATTTTTTAAAGTCCAAAATCATTAAAATTGTAAGGACCATGTGTAAGAGATGCTAAAAACAAGGCTTGTTTGTTCTTAAATAGTGAGATGGGTACTCAAAACCATCATGCAAGTCACCCACAAGCATCATTTTGTCACCCATAACTATTACTTAATTACCCATAACCATTTGATTTATATTTGTTAGTACTTGACGATGTCAAATAACGCCCATGAGGACATGACAAGAATGGATGCGCCTACCTTAAGTCACAAATCATAAGAAAGCTTGTTAAGTTTGTGTATAAATTTGCATACTTAATAGTGTTTAAGTGAGCAAAACCACAACCATGAATCTCAATCCATCCATACAATTTTTTCAAGTAGTTACATTTTCCAATGTAACTGAGGAAGTTTTTACAATTGTTGCTATAAACTCTGTTGGGTGAGTGAGCAATGAATATTCTGACAAAAAACCGGTATCTTTCGTCTCCGTAGTGCAATTTCTAAAAGTGGGTGTTAGATTTATCGTGTATCATTAAAGCATAAGAATACAAATTTCGTTGCAGCAACTTTAAAAAAATATAATGATGATTGCTAGATGGACTTGATAATAATACTGATAAATGAAAGATAACAATAAGAGAATTACTACTGCAACACCTTAAATTGCTGAGAAGCCGTGAGCATGAAATTTGATAATTTATTGTTATTTTTTATTTATTCAAGTGGTCCATCATTTTTTTTATCAAGGCATTACCACCTCCTTGAAAGAAAATATGATAAATATAATTTTTTTGTTGAAATATTATTGCACCAATACTAAATTTTTGATGTATTTTTGCTTCAAGTAACTCAAAAATCCTATATTTTTAGTTTCAAATTTAAGCATGCCTATTTTTTTTATAGTATAGCCTTAAACTGATAAAGGTGAAACAAATCTTTTGATCCAAATAAAAAAATCAGCGTTAAAAATCACATTTCATGCTCATAGGAGGTGTCCCGTTAACAATTTAGGGTGTCCAAGTAGTAATCCCCTAACAATAATACTGAAACTTGAAAGAATATGTCATTATTGATGAAACAATACAAAACCAATGTGGGAGGGATCTTTTCAATTGTAATTATTTTTCCAATGAGAGAATCTTTAAAGCAAGATAGTGAAAGAACCTCAAGATATTAATATACTTTAGATTCAACTTACTAGTTTCTGCAACACTCTGAGACGTTTAATTGTTGTACTTCAACATAATAGTTTTAAATTAAGTTACATTATCAAAGTTTTGAAGAAATAAAACAATTATAAATTAGTACTAAGTTTTACGAATATTGAAAATCAAGACAAAATGGTTGACTTTAAAACAACAACCCAAATCAAAAGCTTCTCGATCTACATATTATCCATTGAAGCTAAAGAAACTATAATTTGTTCACTTAAGTAATGGTTATTTTGCAATGTGTTAAAAATTCTCAAGGTTACATAAACTTTTGTCGACATTCTCAAAAGAAAATCTTAGTTTGGAGCAAATCTTGTGATAGTTTTTGCAATGAAGTGTATTTATTTATTTATTTGTTCTTGTGATGTACTTGTTACTAGCAAATATCAGTATAGAATAAGTTCTTTGTAAATAATTCAATAGTCATATTCACTCATTACTTAATTTGGATGTCACAAGTGACATGAATAGATATAAAATATTTTAATGCATAAACAATGTTATCACTTTCTAAATACTACAATGGATTTTTACCAACCAAATTATAAGAGATTGTATATATTCCTAGATAAATTTCAGTTTCATATTGAAAACCTTATCTCTTTTGAAAGTTGGTTATCCCTTTCATCAATTTTAAGATTCAAAAATAAATGCATCCATGCAAACTTAATTTGATTTGCAACACTACTTTTTGAATTGATTGAATTGAACAAGTTTCAAGTATTGGAAAATCTTGTATTGAACCAATTACAAATTTTTTCCACAGTTTTGACTCTTATAGGTTAAAATGGTCAATGAAATGTCACAAAGTTGACAATTATGTATTCATGAGAGTAGAAATTAATCATTAATAACAAAATCCTAAAAACAAAATAAGGTACAGTGATAGAAGACAAGATTTCCCTTGGTAGGAAAGGTCCTAACCTTCTTGAGTAAAATGAATTTGTTTCACAAAACTCAAAGCATTGTTGAATCATCTATGATGACTCACCAACATAGCATGCAAAGAAGTGTATATGTAACTAATTGTTATGGAATGCACTATGCTAAGGCTTTTGTTCTTTAAAGCTAAATACATTTTAATTAGTTTTATGAACAAAGAGCACATAGATTAAGGATGCCTTCATATATATATTTCTTCATACTTAGCAACAATTTTTTTAGAGATGAATATAATAAAAGAAAGAGTAGCTTACAAAGCACAAGTTTTGAATTTAATTTAATCACTAAGTGTTTATAGACTATGTACTAAAATAGAAAGGTGGCTTATTCATGAAGAGGAAATTATGAAAAAGTTGTTTTCAAAAATGCTTTTATGTGATGAAAAAGGTATTAAAATACTATTGTGAAATTTTACATTCAACAAATAAAGAGCCTCCCAAAAGAATCAATTGATTAACTACACTAAATAGTGCATTTAGGTTGCCTTAACCCCTAAACGTTAGGAGGGCATAGTAGATATGTTGCTGTATATCTGGCTTTTGCTACCAACAAATTTTTTAAACTTGGGATTTTAAATAACTCATTAGAACCACGTTTATCTATATTCCAACTTCTTTGTTGATCTCAAATGTAGTAGAGGTGTGGATCCATTCCAAGTACAAGAAAAATACCCCATATTGTACTGGTAGCAAAGGGCCTTTCTGTTGTTTAAGGGTTAACAATTAGATTACCTTATCTTGGAAAGCTACTTCATGGCTCATGGCTTGGCCACTTGGATGTGCATGCAACTCTATAAATATTAGGATTTAATATGGTTTATAGCTTGGATGTAGTTGGTTTGTCTTTTTGCAACGTTATTCTTATTGTCATGCCCATTAAACTTTGTTTGTTGCAGTACATACTAATGAAAGTTGTTGTAATATTAGTAAGTATTTATGTATTGTAAAATGTTGAGAAATTAGTGTGGGGCAACCTAAATGCACTATTTAGTGTACCAATTTACAAATAGGGCCCTCCACACATGTCTAGGTTGCACGAAATTTGGACTCAAGATAGTTGTGAGCAACCCCAAATTTTTGCCAAAATCTTACCTTAATTCGTGAAATTGCTAAATCCCTTCCCACACAAACACGTGATTTGCCAAATTTTGAATGAAAACTATTAAAAATAGTAGATTTTATGAATGAACATGCACATGTCCATTTCTATCCAAATTTGTCTTACCTGCTTGCATTGTTGGTACTAAGGCATATTTTTTCATTCGCCAAACTCCAGCTGTCCAGAGGGCATTTGATAATAAATAGAAAGATCGACATGGATTGGTGTGATTCTGTCAGTTTTTCGCCAATCTGACTCTCGTTCGCCAGAAAAAAATGCGCTGGTTGGTACCTGTCGGGCCACCAACAAAAAAGAAGAAGAAGAAAGGCAGAATCTAAAGGCTGGTTGGGACTTGGGTACCGCGAGATAGAGCTTCGGGGTGAAGCCTCGAAGGTACAAAAGCCCTAGTTGTCATGGCGGGAAATCCTCGTCACCGCTCCCTTCCCGCGATAATGTGGCTTACGTGTCTTACACTTCACATGAGTTTCGTTTGCCGTAACAGCAAGCGCCTCGCGGGTCCGCTCAAGAGCGCTGTCCGTCTCACCTCCTGGATTTGTTTGGGAGATTTTAGCAAGCCTGGTATCAATGGCGCTGTCCACAAGTTTCATGATGCGATCTGCTGAAACGCTTAGCAAGTTCACTGACGTGATATTGGTCTGATTCGCGACACTGACGGAGAAAACTGGTAGATTAATGACAAGGTTTGCTTTGCTGAAGAATCTGGATGTTTTTATTTGTGCGGAGAATCAGACTTGCTCTTGATCAAGTGATTTACTGTTGATTGCGCTGCTCCTGCTGCCACAGGCTATGAAGTTTCTCTCGAAGAAGCGCGTTCACATTGCATTCTATGCCATTGCGGCGAGTTTTAGGGGGAAAGGGAGTTGAGGTGGTCGTTTGAGAATTACAGGATGAGATTAACTTTCGCGATTGGTTGCTGTCGCTGGCAACAACACGCGAACGATATCCTTTTCGAAGATTTATTCGTTTGATTCCTGACACTGACGGATAGTACCAGCAGATTAGTGACGGCGATTTTCTTTCTGACGTCAATGGAGGTGCAGAGGATTTTTGCGGAAAACCAGATTCACTCTTGATCAAGTTAATTTCTGTTGGTGGAGCTATTTCTGCTTGTCACAGGCTATGGCATTGCGCTGAAAGTCTCACATTGCATGCTATACCGTTGCTGTGTGTTCTTTTGGAGGACCTCAAGGTAGTCGTCTTTGGAAGAAGCGCATTGCACATTGCATTTCTATTCCATCGCGGTGAATTTTAGGGGGAATAATTTGAGATGATCGTTTGTGTGTTACAGGATGAGATTTGATTTTATGATTGGTGACTTTCGCTGGCAACAACATGCGAACGAGGTTCTTTATTTGTGCTGGATGCGCGGCGGCAATCGGCAGACTCTCACATCCGATTCTATCGGTAGAATGGTGGACGAGGTTGAATTGATTTAGTCCTCTCTTGGTAAACTGAGCCCGAAATGGCAAGTACATTGCTTTTTGAGTGAGACTTGGAAGTCGCACGAATATGGCTGGTGAAGAGATGGTGAAGGATATGAAAGAGAATGGAAACGGATCACTCAAAAGAAGGAAAGTAGACAATGTCCCGCAGGGCATGGCGTGGGGGGCGCAATCCGTCGCTGCTGCAAGAATCAGCACTATTCGAGAGAAAGTCCCCGAGAGCGTGAGCGACTTTGGCAGGTTTGTATTTATTTTCCCCTTTTGATTTTCACCTTTGGGATCGAAATATACCGTGTGGATTGTTAAGCCGTTAAAATTTGCTACTGTATCTTTGGTTTCCTTCTACTGTGGCAATATCTACAACATATAGCCCATGCAGAGGATAAATTCTGCCTTGACGAGTAGTTGTAGCTTTGACTGATTTGGTCTTCATTTTGGAATGCTGGGGTTAACCAAGTTTAATAGTCTAACGTTACCTGAGAGGACTGTTTGGGTGACTGTACGTTGGCTTATACTGATGATAATCAGGTACATGGATGAGAAGCGCCGTAAGCTAAACTTGCAGTATGTTGGAGATTCTTCTAATAGGCTCCTCAGGTGTTTTGGTTGCCCCTGCCTAACTACTATTGTTTCAATGACTTTTTGATTCAGAGTATGATTATGGTTCCTATTTATGCATGCTTATTGCTTCCAATTCTTATGAAACATTTCATACTCAGGAATTCGTGAAGCTAGAAGTAATATCATGTCTCTAAGGCTATAATTGAGATATTTTATAGCGTCTAAATCTTGTCAAGAAAACTCTTGGTGTATATTACTAAAGAATTCTTGACTGTAGCCCAAACTAAATGAAGCTTTTTGTTTCCTGTTTTTCTTCTGGTATGTCAATTTGCAGTGGTGCAACAGCTGCGGTTGCAGCGTTGCATTCCAAGGAAGGGCAAATCGTGGTTGGTGATATCTCAACCAAGTCACGCTTGTTCAACGGAATCTCTATCTGGGTGGATGGTTTTACCACACCTACTCATCAGGTTTGAAATCTGGGAGCTTCTCCGTACCTCTGCCACTTTTGCCATGCTTGCATTATTTCCTGAGTCTATTTATATCTACCTGCGTTTTCTTCAAATTTGTCTGTTTTTCTTCTTATGTATTTGTAGTAGCTGACGCTGATGGTTACAGGATTGTATTTTACTCTGTATGTCACCTCGTATGTCACATGACTTCCTCCGAAACACTCTTGAAACCGAATATCATCATTGCCGCTGACCCATGTTTGATAGAGTCGTCTAGTTCAATAAAATATGTGATTCTTTCTTCTGATATTTCGCTTTTGACAGGGCATCTGCCTTACTAGAAAGCTTACCGTGCGTACCTTTGCAGGACTTACGACATCTGATGCTGCAATATGGGGGTGTTTTCGAAAATTATTTTAGAAGGGACCTTGTTACGCACATAATATGCAGCACTCTACCTGATAGTAAAATAAAAAATCCAAGGTGTGTAATATTTTACATGGACACAATTTCGTTGAATTCCTTCGATTTGGTCTTCATCTGCACCTGGGTGACTTCTGACTGTTTAGTAAGTGTGTACAGGATCACCTTATTATTTACTGTCAAGTCACGGCAATGATAATGCGAATAGAAGTTGGCAATAGTTTCCCTACCTTCAACAAACAGGACAATTTATTAAGCCTGACATCTGATCTGCAGGTCTCTTAGTCGAGGATTGCCAATAATCCAACCAGAATGGATTGTGGATAGCATAACTGCAGGCCGAGTTCTATCTTGTAAGGAAGCTCCCCTATAATAGTTTAGAAATCGTTGGATAAGTGTTTTTCAGCCATATTTTTTTGCAGGAGCAGGGCTTAAACCGTATATAGCGACGGAAATTGAGTTGTTGCCTTCTACGTACCATAATGCCCTTCCCCTTTCAGGCCTTTATAGCGTTGTCTTCTGGAATAGTGAGAGGTTGAAGTTTTTTCACGATTTTGACACTTATGATTCTGCAAAAATGCAGGGGCACCCTATCAACTTCAAAGAATTGCACTAGATAATCCAAATCAGCGAACTTTACAATCGTCATATTCGAATCATAAAGTTGTTCATAATCCGTTTCCTCTTGATTGGAGGGACACTAGTCAAACGCAAGATAACGCCATTGAAGGGGATACAAAAACTCGACTGGAGCTATTGCCACTTGAAAATGTGCATACAATTGACAAACCAAGGCTATCGTCTTCACAAGGTTAGAAACAGGTCCTTTAATGGCGTTTGTGAGTGAAACCTTCGGAAGGAAGCCCGTGCAATTTTGTTTGAAAACTCCTTGGAGTGTCTTCTATTGCTTTTTCACCTTTGATACCATGACCTTGTAGTAGTTGTTATTAAGCCTTTCAGTCCTTTTGGAAATGATTGACTGGAATCTTATCGTTATTCAACGCTTTGTAGCATAGTGTTAAGGTTGGTGTACCAGGTTTGTGCATGAGCATGATAGTTGTAAACACAATTCAACAGATACAGCGGTGGTCAAATCGATGCCTTTCGCTGAAGATATGAAAGCAAACAAAGAGGAGAGTGCTGAAAAATGCCTTGAAACTGTAAAACAAAAAATGCTCTACTCGTGCGCTGAGGAAATCAGCTTGGATGTTTCAGACAGAAAAAATAGAAAGATCAGTAGTGGATATGCGGATGCTAATACAACACGTTCAACGCTAGGGGACAAGAATTTTGTCCAAAATTATTTCAAGGTGAGTAGTGATCAAAATCGTGCATTTGAGTCCAGTATTTTCTAATAAAAAATCATGATTTCGATCTAGAATTTCAATCCAGATTAGGAGCCTGCACTTTGCGCAAGGCGCTTCTTTCAATTGCATCTTGCATGTAGCAACATTTACCTATTAATAGTTGTTTGAATTAATTTATGTCCATCTCCAAGTTTTTGGAAGCATATGCAGCAGTACGTGATTGCCAGATCAGGGTATGAATCCTCTTTGCACTTCAGTATTTCTTTGGCCATGAATGGTACATTGTTTGATGTTGTGTGATTATTTGCAAGGGTTTTTTATGAATCCTTTCAAAATTGACAAGCTTGGTTGCAATTGGCGTTTATCTGTAGTCGTCCAGGTTGCATTTTATAGGAACGTGGCGGAACCGGTATCAAAGCCGGTATGGATCTGCAGGCAAGAATGAGAAAAGTGATGGCCAGGAGCGCCAAGGTTTTAGAGCCAATTCAGAAGGAAATCCTGCTATCATCCATATTGATATGGTGCCTACTCGAGCAGTGCCCTTCATCATTTTGGATTAAATCTTGTCGTAGGAAGTCGCTTAGTTTATTATGACTCTTGGGTTTTTGCCATGCGCAGGATTGTTTCTTTGTGGCTGTGGTAGTCAGGGAGCGGCCTGAACTAAATGGCAAGCCTGTGGCTGTGTGTCACTCTGATAGCGCCCGTGGCACTGGAGAGATATCATCTGCAAATTATCCAGCAAGAGCTTTTGGTATGTAGTTGCAATGGAATACAATTTAATTCTTACAGCATTTACTCATCGGCATTTATTTCAGATTTTGCACTTGCAGGTATTTCCGCGCCGTCAATTTCTTCTCTTGATGAGTGGACAGGTCCTGGCCTTTACTTGAAGCTGCTTAAACGAGTTACTTGGAAATTGCAGGGGTTCGGGCAGGCATGTTTGTGCGTGATGCAAAGGCTAAATGCCCAGATCTTGAGATAGTACCTTATAATTTTGAGGCTTATGAGCAGGTTTGATTCTCTGTATCTCATCATGAATCCTATGAAGATCTTTTCATCATTTGTTTAGGGCCTTGCCCCTGGTACCTTAATATGTCTGAATCCTTCCATCTCCTGCATTGTTAAATGATGAGCGTTGCATAGGTAGCTGGTGTGGTTTTCTCGTTGGATGATACCCTGACCTAATCAGAGACTACGCTTTGTATTGGATGGTCAGGTAGCTGACAAGGTTTATGATATCTTGCACCACCACTGTGGTAGAGTGCAGGCAAGTTTCACTGTTTCATCTTGATTCTATGTGTGTGATATGTGCATGACATCTCACTAATTTTCCCATGTTTATACAGTATTTGTGATTATAGATGGATCGAAATGATGTGTTGATACCGTGCAAGTAGTTGGCTATGAAATACCTCTGCTGCAACTTTGGCCTTTCAGCCTGGAATTTTAATCTTATAAATATAGCAGTGGAGATTTTAGCCATAATTTGGCACAAATTGTCTAGAAAACCAGCATCGACTTTACCATGCTTCGTAGGCTGGAGTTTATGTTTGCTTTTGTGTCGCCAGGCCTGCTTGTAATTCATGAGTTTTTAGTTTGATGTGTATTTTGTTCAACTGTGCAGGCAGTAAGTTGCGATGAGGCCTTCTTGGATGTTACAGATCAAGGAGACGCATGCAAAATTGCATCAACTGTAAGGAGCGAAATTTTTGAAGCAACACGATGCACTGCGAGTGCAGGTGTCGCAGGAAACATGTTGTTAGCACGTCTGGCCACACGAAAA
The DNA here is from genome assembly GCA_963920765.1 of Ulota crispa. NCBI lineage: Eukaryota > Viridiplantae > Streptophyta > Bryopsida > Orthotrichales > Orthotrichaceae > Ulota > Ulota crispa. The sequence goes on from OY987243.1 coordinate 2,156,087, forward strand.
GCTAAGCCCAACGGTCAATACTGTATTGCACCTACACAGGTAGGTTGAATGTTGTCATTCTATGTCATTAAACAGCTGGATGTCACGTGCGTAGTAGGTGCTCCTGTTCAATAGACAACGTTTCTTTGTACTGAGCATTATGAGGTGAGTTTAGGGGCTTTTTAAAATTAAGATAAATTATGTTTTGCGTTTCTAATACATTACATATGTAACTGCTTTCTTCGTTGCAATTTAGGTGGAGGAATTCTTGGCTGAGCTCGCTGTGGAGGACCTTCCAGGTGTTGGATGGAAGTTAAAGGAGAAATTGCATTCTCAGAACCTCCGCAAGTGCCCTGATCTGCGAAGGGTATCAAAGGTAGTTAACTTGGTTTTGTGTTCTGACCTTGTTGTAAGCATTGAATAATTTGTATTGCAGCTTACGGGCGTTTCAAATGGTTGTTTGGGCCAGGACATTTTGCAAAGGGAGTTCGGTTTGAAAACAGGAGACATGCTGTGGTCTTATGCACGTGGAATTGATATCCGTGAAGTTCAACCAGCTCAGGTTCATGTGCACTCATGCTTTTATCACCGGCAATAAATATAGTCGGAAGGCTTTCTAGTTGCAGGCAATGCCATTGTATTTCTGTATTTCTTGATGTATTTCTGTTCAGGCTCTGAAATCTGAAGTAGATAATTATTACATGGAGATTCCATATCCATTGCACCAATCAAACGTACGTAATCTATATTCTTGCAGGATCGCAAATCAATTGGTGCGGAAGTTAACTGGGGTGTCCGATTTCTGGTGCCTGATGATGTAAGTGCTTTTTATCTTCCTCTTTGTTCACCTAGGGTTTATTCTATTCACATGGTACAGGTATCAGGTTTTTGTGTATTTCAGCTTCGTGGAAGTTCCTTTTTATCCTGATGTATTAAACCTACCTGAGAATGCAGCCGCATATGTAGTTTAAGTATTTCTTGAGCGTTACTGGCTGTATCAATAATCTAGTAATGGAAGGTCATATTCCACTTATGAGAAGGTGGAATCGTTATGGTCAGGCTCAACGTTTTCTAGTGACATTGAGTACAGAAGTGGCAACACGCTTACAAACCGCTGCTGCTAAAGGCCGTACCATCACTTTGAAGGTACTGTACTCATTTTATATGTAGTACTTATCAGCAAATCATCTGCTTTCCTACAGCTCGCATTTTGCTATCTAAAAAAATTCATTCACTATCATGCTCATTTACAGATTGTGCCATTATGCTTATTTTTATGTTAGGTGAAGAGGCGGAAAGAAGGCACTGGGGAACCCTCCAAGTTCATGGGTTGTGGAGTTTGTGACAATTTCAGCCGTTCAGAAACTGTACTACACTTAACCTCATATTGTTTGTCAAAGATATTTTCTTCAATATCCTTGGAACCGAATGTCCTAATAGGTGCTCTGCAGGTTGCATATGCTACGGATTCTCAGGAGGTTCTATTTCGTGTGGCAAGACAGCTGTTCAACTCTTTTGGATTCGGTATGTCTGAGCGAAATATAACCATCAGCATGAAAACTAGTAAGATAATCATTTCTATATTTCCGGAAAGACTTACGTGTTTGTTGTCTGGCAGATGTGAGTGAGGTCCGTGGGGTAGGCTTGCAAGTCACAAGACTTGAAGCAGTTGGTCCTGGCCAGTCTCTGAAAGGTGTGTTTATGTTATATTGGCCTTGTTCCGTTAATCCTTATACGCTCTTCATCTTCACTCCTTCAAGCTTGAGGAAGCTGCAGATGAATCATTTTCTGTCCTGTTGATTTTCACATCTACTCTGCTCATCATACACCTACGGCAGGTGGACAAGGCCAACAGCGTGCAATTCAGTCATGGTTGGCTTCTGAGCCCACGAAGATAAGGCTGAGTGAAGGCGTTCCTCCCGATCACAACTCTAGTCATGTCACAACCTTGAACGGCAGTAGGTCTCTGACTGTAGGACCTGCAGAACCTATAATTTTTAAATTTCCAGCTCCGGGAGCCTCAGAGCTAATGCCAGCTGTCTCAGCTCAAGGCAATCTTGCTCTGCAAGCAGGTATGATTGATTTTCTCATATCGAGCTTTGTCGACTGTAATAATTCGGGAAGAAAGGAATTTGGGAAGCTATGTGCGTTCAAGTCTTGTGAGTTTGAATTTTGTAGCTTATGTATACAATGTTTTTAATGTAACTTAGAACCAGTTTTTTTAAAGTAAGAGGCTGAGCATTTCCATTGCGGTTGATGTAACCATACATGATCTTAAATTGCTCTGAATTTGTTATGATGTTATACAGAATCGTTCCCGCAACAGCCTCGCTCAGAACCTTCAGCATCCATATCTGCAGAAATTAAAAAGTCAACTACGTCTAGAGAATCCAGTGCAGTGAGTATGAAGGATTCGTTGAGGGTCGGAAAGAAATTAAAGAAACCTGCGCCACTACCAACTAAATATTTACCAGCACTCTCTGAGTTAGACCCCACTGTTTTGGCTTCACTTCCACTAGAAATCCTGGTGGAAATCCAAGAAATGTACGGAGAGCTTCCAGCCCATCCTGTAGTCTCAAGCAAGTCTACAGAAGAGCATTTTCCCTTAGGATTTCTCCCAAAGGATGAGCGCATTACTAAGTTATCAGAGCCAGTGCTGGACGACATAGCAAAAGACGGAAGTAGATCTGGTGAAAACAGAGGGGTATTGCTTGTAGAGACTCGGACTGAGCGAGGGGAATCATCAAGGCCATCTTCAGCCAACCCTGAAATAGTGGCATTACCACCCGCATCACAGGTAATGATATGATGGAGGAGCCCAGTTAGAATGTAATATGGCACCGTTCAAGTTTTAAAGCCATAGACGTCCTTGATGGGAGTCATGGCTGAAACATTCTACTTGAGCTTGAAATGTTGCCTAGCACGAATATTGAATTCCTGTCACATGTGGTTTGGCAACGTCAATAATTGTCTGGTTAATGTGACTGCAGATAGATCCAACTGTGATGGCTGCGCTACCACTATCCATGCGAAGGGAGCTTGAACGGGAATACAAGCGACAAGAAGAGAAGAAGCTTTGTAATCTACGAGCCCCAAAGCTTAAATCAGAAGAGGAACCTAATGTTCCGAGAGGTCCCATGCGTGAACCTCAAAAGAAATCCAATGCTGGATATCCAACATCACTTAAAGATCTTTGGTTTGGCTCGCCACCTAAGTGGGTAAACTTGTTCAAGGACTACAAAGGTGCAGGTGAGAGCCTTAACTGTCCTTTTGCTTACGTTATTTTAACAACGTGTTTTCTGCTGTGGGGTGCATTGTTTTTGTATGCAGTACGGCTTTGGTCATATGTACCTTATATCCCTTTATGGGCTAATTTATTAATTCGCTGCAGAGTTTAGCAACTTATCTGTGCTAGCGGAGCGGATGGCATGCGAGCTCATGCCGTTCTCTGCTGTAGTACTTTCGCTTCTCCCTCAGCTTTCAAGTATTTGTTCAGTGCCAGCAAACGAAAACGTTGTTCAGGGTTGTGTGGAATTATTCAATCAATATGCTCAACAAATGATAGCATGTGACTTGGAGGAAGTGTGTATGATAATGCGTGTGCTGAAAAGAGTTGGTGCCAAATCTCAACTGTGGAGGATTGTTGAATCTCTTACCGTTCCTTTTGTTCAGGTACCACCAGTAGTCTTTTGATTCCTTTTGTAATGTATGAGCTCTATCCTAGGGATTAGCATTTGTTTTATGTGTATCTTGTAATCTTTATGCAAGCTGCCTTGTTGACAATGTGCAAAAGTTGAGTTTCATTTCACGCTACTAACAAAACGTGTGTTCAATCTACTGCACGATGGTCTACTGTTGGTTTTTGTTGTAGACTGTTCACTACTTGAATGTTTCAGTTGTACCAAATTTTGAAGCTCTTTGTCTTGTGCCTTCCAGGGTTTGGTTGGGGAATGTTACGGAGGTCACCTCAACATCTAGCAATTAAGAAGCGCTGCTTATAGCAAACAACAGACTTGACTTCCACACAACAAAGAAATACAGAAATTCTGTGTCAATGTATCGCACAAGACCTAGGCAGCAGCTTGGTGGTGGAAATTAAGTATGTTTGCAGTAAGATTCTTATTTAGGAGATAGCCTTGTAGGAGATTTCTGCATGGTTTTCTAAGGATCATATGAACAATTTGCTTGTGCAGTCTAACTTGGATTTGTATTCAACTTATTATTTGACTGGGCAAATAATGCATGAAGGCACACTTTGGACTTATTCGAATTCCATTTAAATTGTACTTTTAGTTATACATTGTCGAAGTAAAAGAAGCGCTGCGACTGGTGTTTTGTTCAACAGGCCTGAAAGTTCCTCTCTAAGGTATGAAGCTGAATGGACCATCTAAGCGAAAGTGCGCTTCTGTGGAAAAATCAGGGCAACTTGGTACAATGGAAATATTTTTTTGTAGAAAAGCCAAAGAAGAGATAGTGCTGTGGCCATTTAATTTGAAATTTTCTGAGTTAGTATGAAATAACTACAATTTATCAAAGCAAAAGCAAAAGGTGCATAGGTAGCTATTCTTGATCATAGATGGTAGCATTCATGATGCAAAGCTGGCTTGTAAATGGAGCACACAAGTCTTGAAAGTAATCACTATAAAGCCAAGAATGCTCCTATAAGGCTCTTAACCCCTAAATGCCCAAGGCCTTTCTAAACTTCTTGGCATTTTCAGGAGAGTGAACAATCAACCAATCTTTTCATAAATCTCATCAAGTTTTTTAAAATTGAAACCATACAAATTTAAACTTGACATGTTAGAGATTACATGGAAAAAGAAAACATAACAATATCACTTATAGTTTGAAAGATTATAACGTTTGAACATGAGGGTGTTAAAATTGCAAAAGTGACTTGAAGTCCTCTAATCCTCAATTCACTTGTCAAATCTAAAAAGATGGTCATTAAAAAAATATGAGGTTTAAGGTCATTACATGTTTAACTTTAGTCAATTTACAACTTTCAAAATCTACTCATGTATTTTTTTAAATGGATTTCTAATGCGGATTTTTCTCCAAGCTCTAGTGTATTTGAGGCTCAATTTCAAGATCTTCCAACACTAGAAAACTCAAGATTGCAATGGACACCCTTGTACAAAATCTTGAGTAGAAAAATCATCAATATTCATTTTTTAGATCAAATTTTTGATGCTGAAAATAGACTTCAAAAAAAACTTGTGTTCAAAAGAAAATACTAAAAAAATAATGATTTGATAAGGTTTTATTCATCTTCAAAGTTTTATAAACACCCAAATTGGGTGCCTTGGGCATTTAGGGGTTGAAGCGTGCAAGCACCCATTCCATATTCTGATACTCAAATCACAATTGAGAACACATATTCATTTATTTTAGTATGACATATATCTATATTTTACTGAAAGACAAATTTGAACACAATTATGACCAATAAGCACACTCAATGATAACTCATGTTACTCTCTTAAATTCCTAAAACAATGTATACACAAATACAATTCCTAAACATAAAAGATGCGACCAATCTAAGAACCTTTGTGCACCGTTTCTGTGACCCCTACATGGTGTGACCCCTACATGGTCGATTAAAATGCCCGTTCTGAATTCGAGCCTCCTACTTTGAATCCAGGAGGCAGATTGTTAGGAGTGAATGTTCAACAAACATGCTGTTTAGGAAGAAAAAACGAGCATGTGCAAACAAATACAATTAAGAAAAATTAAAAAGACGACCGTAATTTGGTTGGAAGAAGACCTTTGGATCAGATAATCACATGTAAATTACAAAAGAAATTTTGCATCACTTGTAGGGCGGATTATGTTGCATAATCAGGGTTTTAAGAATTAGAATTCTGAGAAGCTTTACCCGAGTTCTTTACGTGTTCTAGCATTGTGTGTTTTTCATCCATTGATGCAACTTTCGTTTATCCGCAACCACAAAACTAATGAATTTCCCCTTCTGGTTTACCCCAGATAATGCTCAACCATTGGACGTAACCCTATACAAAACCCGGAACAAGCTGCAATTTAATGCTAATATTTGCTTTAGCATACGTTATATAACTTATATGAGGAGGTAAATAACATTTAAGGTTAGAAACTTTTAGTAGAATATTGAAGCATCAATAAGTCTATAAGCACTTCAAAGACACTTTAGTGCTCAAAGAAGTCTCTTGTATGATTTAAAATTAACTTAAAATATTTTTTGTATCATGGAATCCTTTTCACAATATATATAATCATTCATTAAAATTTAGAATATGTTCTTATTTTTGTTGGAAAGCCTTGATGTAACTAGAGAGCATCCTTGTCATATCATTATGATAGTTTACCATCACTTGTTTGTTATGAATGCATGACTTACAAAAAAAAATCTCTAGATAGACATGAATTTTTTTTGTGTAGCTAAACCTCAATAGTAAAAAGATATATCAAGCCTAGAATGTGAAATTAAGAGAGATCACATTTTAAAGGTGCTTGTAATTAGTTTTTTTTAGCCACATGGCTAATATATTGTTACAAATACATTTTTCTGAAAAGGATTCCATGAGGTTTTGAAAATAGTGTTATTAGTTCTATACTTATGTAGTATATGAGGTGTTTAAAATAATAATACAAATTATGCAAAAAAAGAAGCGCTTTGAACCTCAAGGCTCTCGACAATTTTCCTATCAAGTTTCTTGTATAGTTTGAGGCATCATTTTAATGTCTCTTTTGCTCACCAAGATATCATGAGCACTTCATTAAGGTGGAAGGTAACATTAAAGTTATTTCATAAATCCAAGCTTGCCAATTAAGGTACAAGTGCTTGCACCTCCAATTCTTGTTATTTGCAAGACTTGTAGCTAGAAATAAAGGTGATGTTGTAGACATGAAGTTTTCATATCTGATGTTACGTACATTCCTTATTTGTCAACCTTTGGAATCATAACTTTTCATTTCCAATGCTTATGTCCAAACTCCAAAGTCATAATTTACCTTTATGATTCTATCTCTAATTTTCATAGTTCATTATACATAGTTAACATTGTGGATCTTGCAGATGTTAATCATCAAATCCATATTTTATTTGGAAATGTATTCTTGCTTTTTTAAACCAAAGCTTGTCTTGTTTGCATCTTGCATGGTCTTAACATGTATTAATTATTGTATATGATTTTATTTGAAACCAACTTCACTAATGAAAATACTACTCACTAATTCATGCTTGAACAATATATGCCATATTTAGTTAAAGATGGACTTAAAAAAATCCATAAATAATAACAAAAAAAAAAGAACCAACATGGATTTCTCAATTAAAACTTGGAATGTTGAAACATTTAAAACTTCCTAATATTTTACCTAAAGTTCAAAGTTTTTATCATGTTTTCTCTTGATTCTCTTACACAACTTGAAACTTCCTACTGTTTTGCATATCCCAACTTTATTCCACAAAACCCGTAAACACATGAATAGTCCATGTTTACTCAAATAAGACATATAGGCATGGAATATTGGAATTCATATTTTCTCATGTACAAAAACAAAACACAATGAAAATTTCTAATGTAAGAATGTATATGTATATACGTAATTGTAAACTTTTGAGTATTGTTCAATAGTGTCTCCATAAATAGGAAAGCCTAGGAACATCATAAAAGGAGTTTTTCTTTAAACCCATCTTCCAACACCTAAATTTTACAAATCACAACCAACTTCAAGGGCCTTTAATTTTAGACTCACGACTTGAATTGTCACTTCTTTGTACCTACGAGTATACATTTAATTAATTGTTTAGGCATATAAAAGTTGCCTCAATATCTTTCAACCAAAAATCTAGCACCGTAACCTCTTCAAAATTCTCAATTATATTTGTCTTCATTCTATTGTAAAATTTTGTTAATGTTCTATTGTATTTGGCAAAATGAAAATTTTCATAAGTGACTTGCACAAAACAATATGATGTAGAACGGATAGCAAAAAAATATTTTCCTCATCTAAAACCAAAATAATTCCACACAACCCATTTTTTGCAATTCTTAGTTAGTAGGCTCTCTCCTTTCTCTTGGTCTAGAAAAGACTTCCATTAGCAAAGTTTTGAGCCCTTCAAGAGCCCCCTCCAAAACATCAAAAATGGTCCCAAGGCATGTACTTCTTACAACAAACAAATCACTAATCCCATATTTCCGCTTACCCTTGAGTGCAACGCAATCATAAAAACTATACTATTATGTTATCCCTATTGGACAAAAACTATGGGTACAAATGTATAATAGGGCCATAAATTTTACTTTACTCTACTTGAATAGATGAGTGAAGTACTTGGATAGTGAGTAGTGAGTACATTTACATATTTTATGAGTACAATGCCTTTTTTAAATTTTTTGGGTTGTACATGTGGCTTAAGTCCATCATACAAGGTAGCAATGGGTATGAGTGCCCTTTTCTTGTACTCATGCTAGCCAATTAATAGCTTGATTTGTCAAACTTTGGGAGGCTCTTGGAGGGCTCAAAACTTTGCTAATGCATGATACACTATTTGAAGAAGGAAACCTTCTACTTGGGATTGGTTACTTATAAATGAGCTTTTAATGGGCTCTCCTTGCACTATATCCTCTCATAGAGGTAACTCCTTTGCCAAATATTTAAACTCAAAATAAAATATCAATTTCATATTGTACTTGATTAATAGGTCACAATGCACATTTCTCTTGTGTCATTTGACCAAAAATAGGCATAAACAATCACCCTTTAAATATTCACGTTACTAGTAATTTGGAAGGTGGAGAAGTGGAGGTGTTTGATTTTTCAACCTCTTTGCTTGGTAACAAATTTCAACTTATACCTTTGCTACACAAAATCGCTAGCATACTAAATTCCTTTTTTAGCTTTCTTATGATACTTGACATTTCATTCATCAACTTTGAGTTCTTCTTCCAATCCGTACTAATCTTTAAAGTTCCATCAATTTTTTGGCTCTCGAAGTGGATGCTTACATATTTTGGACCTTAGAGTGTGTTTTACAAGCCACTGACCGTCTGACCCAATGGATCCATATTAGGTGAATTGGGAAAAAGGGAGGGACCCTTTTGTACTCCACCTTAATCTTAAATTCAAACACCATATTTGTTAATTTGGGAAAAATAGGTGTCTCACTTTGTACTCCACCTTAAACCCAAAAAGTTACCTTAAATCAGATTCAAAGGTATCAGATTCAGTTTGAACCACTAAGATTTTTTCCCTTGCAAATTCCTCTTCTCAAGTGAGGACACGTGTACAAAAAAAAAACGATGAGTTTGGTTTTAGGTGATCACCTAAAACCTTCACCTCAAAATTTGAAAGTCCTAAAATGTACTGTTGTTCCCAAATTAACGCATTTATTGTAACGGTAAATGTAGCCATATAGGCATATGTAGCTATAGCTTAAAGTTGTAATTGTTTGAAAAGTCTTGGAGGCAATCAAGGAGACTTAACTATTGTACATTTGTACAAGAAAGTGCACATTTATTTTTTGTAATATGCTAAATTGTACATAATGATTAATGAAAAATATAAACGCCATATTCATTAAATTGGAAAAACCAGATTCCCAAGTTGTACTTCACCTTAAACCCAATGTTTATCTTTAAACTGTTTAAACGCTAGATTCAAAGGGTATCAGATTTGGTTTGAGTCACTGAGATTTCATCCCCGCAAATTTCTCCTCTGAAATGAGGGCACATGTACCAAAAAAATATTGCTAAAACCTAAAGCTCAATTTAAGATGATCACCTTAAACCTAGTTTATTCCCAAAATGGGTGTTTCTTCCCAAATTAACAAATATGGCGTTAATAGTGAGAGTCGCATAATGTACTGTTTTTCCAAATTACCTCGTATGATGTTCTATGAACTTAATGACCAATCTTTTGTAATAAATAGCATAAGTTCTAACTTGTGAAATACATAAATAATGTTGAAGTTTGCATAGGAATCTACAAGGTCAAAGAAGATGAAATATAAACAGCACTGGCTGCACTGCTACTCTGCTTTGGAGCAAGCCCATAAGGGATTACTAACCAAAAGGCTCCACCGTTCTTTCTTATTATGTAGGAACCTTAACAGTACCACCAGCAAATGTCGACCTATACCTGCACGGCATCGACCCATACCAGCACGGCATCGACCTATGCCCACACAAATTCGACCTATATCCGCACTGTGTCTATATGTACCAGCACAGTCCGTGTCTGTCGGCTGGGGCAGATACCGGCACTGTGTCTACTGTCACAATATCAGTCATAATGTCGGGTTATATGTGTGTAGATACCCTCTAAGCTAAGCAAGAATTAGGAGCTTAATCTTGCCATTTCCTCAACTCGAAAAGCATAACTTGAGAGCTCGCCGTTTTTCTCGGGCATTCCCTTCGTGTCGTCTTTTCGGAGCGGTAGCTGCTTTGAGTTTTCGCAGCCCTGTGTTGGCTGTGGTGCTGGTGCTGTAGGTTTTCGTCATGGCTCCGGAGCCGGCGCACCTCACGGGCATAGTGAAATATTGCCCTAGCTGTGGCAGCGAAGACGTGAAATACATGTACGACAACAATGGCAAAACCTATCAACCTCGTTACATCTGCCGTGTCAAGAGCTGCCGCCAGTTCTTCACTTTCGGTGGCAAGTGTCGAGCATCTTACGGAAAAAAGCGTCCACGAGTGCCAGTGAAGGCGGCCTCCAGCACTCGAGTTGGAGTCACCAGCGATAGTAGCAGTAGCATTGCGAAGCCCAATCCAGTTACTGTGTCGTCAAGAGTAGTAAGCAGCCTCCGCATTGTTCTGGAGTCTGAGCCATGCGTACTCGACGGGGAGATTCTTGCCGATGATCCAGTTGGAGTCGTCGGAAGTGCCCCAATCGGAGGTGTTAGATACAGCCTCAGTCGCAAGTCCGACCACCTCGACGAGGTGCAGGAGAGTCCAGAGGGGAATGTGGTAGGGGCTGCAGAGAGTCCAGTTGGGGCAAGAATCGTCGATCAGCTCCTGACAAGCAAGGCTGTCCAAGATGGAGCAGCAGAAGCGAAGGTCGAATGGATGAAGGCTATTTTGGGGATTCCCCCATGGGATGCTGTTCCTGTCCCGAGCCCGAGCAAGCAGTTGAAGCGGATTAGGGTGAAGCACCAGGAAAAGGAATCCGTCCTCTCGTACCTGGCATGACTGTCGCTGAGCAGCAGTTTTTTTGTTAATATGGCTTAAGCTGCTTTGGCGTGACGGCCAGCAATTGTGTATAGGTCAGAGAAGGTTGTCTGGTTTAGGTGCTTAGCTGGTAGTGGTTCTTGCTCTTGTATGTTGCAACTCTTGCAAGGAACAGGCGATCATATTTCAGCTTGTACTGTACAGAGATTCTGGAGTTGTGAATCAGGTCTTCAGTTTTCTGCTTGTGAACCCGGAAGGGCATGTGCCATGCTCAAGCTCCTGCGAGAGGAGCAGTTGAAGTAGCCACCTATTGTATTTGCTACTTGACATGATACAAGCCGTCTTCTGAATGACAAAGGGCCGACTTCAAATCACATGATCATACTTAGGATACTGTCTGTTTGAAGTACTCACTGTTGGGAATTGTGTGTAAGTTGCAAGAGTCGCAAATTATAGGCTGGGTTGAGTATGACTATGAGTCTTCGATTGATTTGTTGAGCGAACCAAGATCATGTAACCCCTAATGGCCACACCTTAAGGGCTCTTAATTCTGGCGAAGCCATCCCTACTAGTCCTTGCACTTCAGAGGTCGTTCTTAAGGAGTTGTAGGTAGGTTTCAGAGGATTTGCAGATGGGCAGGAATGGTGGTAGCAAAAGCCCCAGGAAAGTACTGAAGCTCTGGTTTCACCTTTGATTTGGACAGGATTCACTTTGCTAACATCAGATGTAAAAAGGCAGTGTGCCCACTTAGTTGTATTTAGTTTACAGAAGGCTGGTGCTGTGCATCATGATTGTATTCTAGCCTACAGCGTTCTTCACACTTGCTTAACGGCAAGCATTTCATGCAAGCGATCATTAGCCTGGATTCACAAGCTAACACCGATTGACACAGTTCCGGTAAGTCATGATCTCCTCGAAGTGGAAGAGGGATGCAAGTAGGCGGCTGTTAAATCTCTCGCTGTTCTGCTAATCTAACCAGCTTCTTCTGGACAGTATCCGGCAAGCCCTAGTGGAGAAGTACTGAAGCAAGCTAGTCAGAGAATTGCATGTGGAGGCAAGTGAGCTGTGTGCATGCGTGGGCGGTGTGAGGACTGGGTTTGGTGCAATTCTGTCATCTTGGCTCCAAAGAGCGCAAAACCCGCCCTGTGGATGCTCAAGGCATGGACCATCGGGTCTCCAGAGCGAAGTTTGTCTTTTTCGAACCCCAGGCCCCAGCATGAGATGGCTTCCATTACTCCAAGAGGCTCACTAACTACTATTCAAGCAGTCAAGCAGTCACTGCCACAGCGAAAGAGCCTCGTCTTGGCTTAACTCGTGTTTCAAACATCTATGCAGCTCAGGGAGAAGAGGATCGATGCGAAGGTGACCATTTTAGGTTTGTAGTTGAGGGCTTCCAGTTGCCAGTAAGACCTAAAGTATAGAGTTTGGAGCATTTGGGAGGTAATTTTCGACATTTAGTCGATTTAATCCTGGAATAAATTTCTCTAAAAAGATTTCCTGTATTAGCTCCCACCAAAGTATCGCCCAGTTTTCACCTTTCACCCCTGGCTAAACCCTCCCTGGGTGCCTCCGCCTCCGACGGAGGCTCCCACTGCTGAATGCTGACCACATCGATTGGCCAAATGGATTCCATGAAATCGTTTTGTCTGAACTTCACCCAACTGTCGTTGTTGTTGTTGCACCAAGTTGCTGACGAGTGTGCTCTTGCTCTTTGATTTACGCAGGCACGCACCTGACAGAGAGATTGGCTGCAAGGTATGGATCCACCATTTGTAGTTGGTACACTAGTCTTAGTTTTTTTCCTCATCACTTGGCTTGTTCTCTCCAAGCATCTTTGTTGTTGAAATCATTTGTTCAAGCTTTCCTTGTGGACTCGCATTGTAGGACCCCATCCCGACCGCTCGAGGAGGTTTGTACGCCTCGGCTTGCCAGAAGCCAAGATCGAGCCCTACTCAAAATGCAGATGGAGCCTTGGTCAACTTGAGAGATAAAGCTGAATTTCAAGAGAGAAGATTACGGGGAAGACGAGGCCTTGTACAAAATCAAACAGCCAATCTCCTTGTTGTAACCCTCAGGCACCCATTTTAACATTAGAGAAAATATGAACTCTCCATAAGGCCCTTAAGAGTTGACACTTTTAACATTTATTGAGTTTAGGCCGGGTACATTAAAAGCATGTGTGAAGTGTCTCTACCTTCTATGATTTTTCTATTATACATCACAAAAATTATGAATAGAAAATGGCAATCTAGTACTATGTCACAATTTCTTAATTATTCTCCTACTATTGTACACAATCATAACTAATGTTATCCTCACAAGTACTAGGCTAAAGATTTTAATATAGAGAAAAAGGACCATGGTAATATGTACATGTAATTGTGACGCTCAATAAAAATTGGACATGCCAATGTGAGTCATGATTGTAGTCAAAGGCATAATAGGGTGCAAGAAATTTTTATTACTCCAAAGTACAAATTAAAACAATTAAGGAGACCCCTTGAGAGGGGTTCTTAGCGGCCTTCTGGAGAGCTCATGCAACATTCCCTTTTGTACGGTGTGGAGGAGGTTCATGCGGTCTCGGCTTGTATTTCGTTTTGCTAAGCCGAATCACAGGTTGCTTGCTGATCATCTGGATTGCATTGCATTTGCCTGTACCGTTGCAGTCTTGCATAGGAACTCCACGACAACTGCCAACTTTCTGAAGTACCTGAGCATGGAGAGCCGTAGCAAATGTCAAGCTCCAACCAACTGCATGTGAGATTCTTTCCTGTTTTCATGACACTTGTTTTGGTAGGTCGGTTTCATGAGTTTCATTTGCTTTACTACGAAGAACTCGACTGATGCTCCGATCCACACGATCTTTAGGTTTGCTCAAATTCCTAGCTGAGGAGGGGCCTTTAGGAATTCTAGCGCTTGAAAGGCCCATATGCAGCTGCAAGCGCCCCAGATCCACGAACACAAAATAGAATAAGAAGGCAAAGACCAAAAGGTGAGACTGATTCTACCGCAGCTGATCCGGAAGGCTCTTCATCAGTCATAGATTCTCACAGATTCTGTACATCTATGTGCAAAATCGCCAGGATGCATGCAGATGTGCTTTCGGAGCTGGACTGAATAGAGTATGAAGAGACACTCGTGTCATTGTGGGTGTTGGGCAACCTGCAAGGAATGGGATTCCAGCAACCAGGAATCGAACCTATGTCCTAGTGAGCCTGAAGTTTACGCACCGATGCCGCTTGCCGCCCGTCGCACCCGTCGCACCCGTCGCCCCTCTTCCACGGTGGATTGAAAAAGGTAAGTAACTCTTCTTAGGGACAACCACGCACATGGTCAGTTGGTGAAGTCAGTGGGCAGTGGGCCTTAAATCTGGTACATTTTCCGCCTCCTTTTCCTGGCCGGTAACAAATACATGTAGCAGTGTTGTTAGTAGAGTGCTTGAGAAGATTCTAACCGGTATCGCAAACAAGCACTCGACGGATGAAGATATACATGAGAGCATGCAGAGAGGGTAAAGCTGAGAGCTGCTGTGTTTCAATCTGTGTAGACTCAGGACAGTTGCAACACAAAGGCGTGCCCGGCAGCTTGCAGCAGCTTTTGTGGCAGTTAACGGGATCGGAGACAGGCGAGTCTGCTAATTTAAGCCAGTGCATCCATTCCTTCTGTGCTGATTTATTGATATGGAGCAACCAGCGAGAGCAAGTGGGACATTTTGCTTTGTTTTAGCCCCCTGAGGAAAACGAACCTAGGATTGTCCGATGCGATAGGGGCTGAGAGTGGTTTTTTTGACGGTTGTACGCAGGCAATGCTTAGCTGGACCAGTAGCTCCTTGGACTACCAAAAGGTGGGCACCTGACTCCTGTGCAAGGCGCAGGAATTGAGACTTAATAGAACTGGTACGTGCCTTGTAATTTTGCTTCATTCGAACTTCAAAGCACAGGCATGTTTAGAGTTGTGTGGGCGTGGTAATCAGTGACCATAGTGACCATTGCCTGTGACATAGTAAGGAGAGGACGAAGCAGCTTGCTGGGGTTTGGATCTGATTTGACCGGTGACCGTCACATAACACGTTATTCGTTAATTTGAGAAAAAGCGTACAAAGTGGGATTTCTGGGTTTTCTTTTTCCAAAAAACGCCATATTCATTGAATTGGAAATTTGTTGACTGTTTTCCAATATACCATCCAAAAATATGCTCTATTTGGACAATCTGAAAATTTGGACAAAAGTTCATTAACTAGGTTTTAGGTGACCTCCATAATTTGAATTAAGGTGGCAATTTTGGATTAAGGTGAGATACAAAATAATACCCATCGTTTTTCCAAATTAATGAATAACACGTTACATGTTCTTGATGTGCAAGCGAAGGACTCGAGTGGACCGTGCCATTTCCAAGGACCAGGAAGAGGCCTTGAAAACCCTGCAGCTGATGCCATCCAAGGAAGAGGACGATGCCTCGGAAGCCTTGCGGATGCTATCCTCGGGAAGGGGAATTGGGAGTATTGGAGTGAGCTCGGCCATTTCAAAGAACAAGGAAGAGGTCACAGAAGCCCTGCTGATGCTATCCTTGGGAAGGGGAAGAGGAAGTGTGTGACTCACGAAAGTTACATCCAACAACCATGAGTAACTGGGAGGAGTACGGGGGAGAAGTTGGTCCTGAATGCCCGATTCAAACAACAACCCTCGCCCTATGAAGCTTGCAATTGTGTGGACGGACGTGGCCACATGGGTAGCTGATAAAGTTTATGTATCATGAACTTACTAGACTTATTGGCTGTTTTTAGGAACACTTTGTGTAAATTTGGATTCTTTAAATCAAAGTAGTGTGTTGAGTAAATGTGGATGGAATATCATGTTTAACCCTTGAAATTCTTTCGTGTTTAGAGGCTCAAAACTGCTTCAAAATACTAGTCCCCAAATCAGGGTCAAACTCTTCATTGAAACCTACTTTTTCACAAATCCAACTGTCAGATTCTTTAGTTGACTTGTACAAGTACATTGTCCCAAAATTTCAAAATGAATATCCCCACCAATTGCAAGATCAATGTGCCTAAATTTCAAAATGTAGGCTTTTATAGTCCTTCTAGAAGGTGAAGTTTTGTTTTTCAAACTTTTTAGAGAAAAACATGTATGTTGTATTTCTTGTGCAATTTTCACAATATGTTGGAAAATGGATTGAAAGCATACATAAAAAAATTTAACCAAAAAAAACTTTGGATTCATTTTTATAAAAATTGTAAAGTGAAAGATATTGATGAATGAAAGATATAACTAATATGCTAATAAGTTTTGGAAGAATTTGAAAATTGTTAATCCCAATGGTGAGAATGCTCTAACAGACAATTAGTCATTTTAATTTTCATTTGAAAATTTTCAAAATTGAGAGTAAAAGATAACTTTACATGTTTTTTCTACCCTCTTCCTACCTTCATTGCTCGCAAAATAAAACTCCTTTTAACTCTTACCTCATTATTTGGAATTGAGTGATTCAAATTCTTTTGAGTAGGTATCATTCTATACAATTATATAAAAATAAAAATTTAAAATTTAAAAAATATTTTTTGCTGCCCGGTTTGACATTGGAATTGAAAAAACCTTGTAACTTTTGCATTACTTATTGGAATGACATGAAATAAAGCTTCACATGTAGATTATGATGAGTAGCATCCATCCTAAAAATTTCATGAAAAAATTCCAAATTTCAAAATCAATAGAGCCTGCCCGAGTTCTCATAAAGCCCAAAGTGGGCTCCTTGGGCCTTTAGGGGTTAATGTTCATATGTTTGTATGTGGACAGCTTAGGATTATTTAAATTGGCATTGGAAGAACATATGGGAGTTGAATGAAGGATGCATAACTCTAGTGTGGGATGATAAATGAGTGCGCTGGCATGAATGGGTTGCAACTCCATATGGGTAGTTGCAAGAAAGACCAACCAGTTTTGTTGCAAACAGCCATAGTACAAGTAGTACTGTGACTTTTGAAATATATATATTTTAATTAAAATCAAAAATCAAAAATTTGTAAAGCACTTAAAGTAGCATACTTGTGAAAATTCAGACCTAGAAAAAAAAATTCTAAAAGTTATGCACATAGATAGAGGGACAAAAATTACCAAGAAAAAGGCAATTTCCTTTTTTCTTTTTAGAAAATAGTAAAAAAGTTCAATAAAAAACCGTTTTTACTCTATTTGAGACACTCGGACCAATGAAATTTATTTTTTGGGAAAGTTTATTCTCTTTCTTCAATGCTTGACCAAAGGATGCCTACTTTGAGAGCATGTGGAAGGTAGAGAATTCACAATTTCCTAAAACTATTCTATAAATCCATGTAATGCTCTATGATGAACAACGTCCTTGATTTGTGGCATGAGATTTGCTTTTTTGGACCCAAAATAGTACTAAAAACCCCCCAAAATGGCCAAGGTAGACACCTATTTGGGGGCTACTTAAAAATAGTAAAATAATTTTAAAAAAACCTCAAAAATTATTGAAGGTCAATAATTATGACATGTACCTTCCTCTGAAATTTCAGCTCAAATGAACTTGCTGAGCAAACTTTACAAGCCAAAAAGTACCCCCAAAAGAGCAAGGAGACATCAAATAGTACTACACTAATAATGGCATTTAGTGTTGGCAACACTAATTACAAACCCCAACACCAAATGTCAACAATCCCTTTAGTGTTACCAACACTAAATGTCAACCTATACACTATTTGTCAACTATTGTAATTTTTGGCAATAATTTTTTTTTCAAGTTTACATTTAGTGTTAGAAATTGGTTCATTTTTATTACAATAAAAAATACAAAATTAAACTCATGAGTTAATATCTAGACAACTATTTGGCGCAAACTACAAACCTAGGCTAGATTGAGTTTGTCCATTAGATTAAAATCATTCTCACTGTTCATTGATGAAAGATGATAAAAATAATCCGAAAAATCCAAAAATCCAAAAATCTGAAAATAAAAAAATTAATTAATTAATTAATAATTGTTATAATTTCTTAAAAAATGTCATAACTTTTTTTGTTCAAAAAAAAGTTGAATTTTTCATTTAATGTTATAATATGATGTTCCCAAAGTTCTCATATGACGTTCCCAGAGTCCCAATTAGATTCCCAAAGTTCCATATGATGTTCCCAAAGTTCCCAATGATGTCCCCAAGGTTCCCAATGATGTTCCCAAAGTTCCCCATGATGTTCCCAAGGTTTCCATTTGATGTTCCCAAAGTTTCCAAAGATGTTCCCAAAGTTCTCATATGATGTTCTCAAAGTTCTCATATGATGTTCCCAAAGTTCCCAATGATGTTCCCAAATTTCCCATTGTTCAGAGGAGGCAACAAAGAGTGGTGTACACAAAAAGAAGGTAACTCTAAATGCAAATTAGTTGAAATTTAGAGTGACTGAAGTTAAAGTGCAAGTAACACTATTGGTACCATAACACTAAATACCATTATCATTGTAGTGTTTCTTGCAATCACCCATATGCATAAATATGTGCTCATTTCACTCTTCTTCAGCATATGGAGTAGCTTTATAGCACTGTCTTTTCAAATGTAGGTTGAATTTAAGGAAGAGCATCTCAAAAGCTTCTAGAAAAAGTAAAAAGTTTATGAAGAATACAGTTTTTCTTAACACCATAATTGGGTTCATAGGTTTACAAAAACCAGCACTCACATTGTGACAAAAGTCAACACTCACATTGGAAGGAGGTGGAGGTGGAGCCGCAAGTTAGCATTCTTGGACATATTCAAGATACTTATCTTTTGGTGTGATATGCTGCTCATAATATGTTGTTTTACATCACGCGACACCATTGAACATAATGAATTTTCTTATCATAAGAAATTACATTGCAATTTGACAGATTTTTTCATTTTTTAACACCTATAGACTCCTTGACTAAGTTGATTGTCATTAATATATAATATTGTGCCCAATAAAATTTGAAACAGATTGAATTGCTTGAATCGAAGCCTTAGGTTTTGAAAAAGAATTTGAATTCTTAGAATATGAATTAATTTTGGAGTATCAAGTAGGCATTATATACAGATATACTTGACATTCAAAACATTTGAAAGTACTAGTTGTGACTTGTGAGTGTTCACAATTTCACATATTAAGTATTAACACACTTCACCAAGAAAATAACAAATATAATATCATGTTTGGCTAAATGCCACAATATTTGCTCTTTTAAAAACACACTTTCAACCTGGAAGTTGGAACCATAGTAATTTGAAATACTTAATTGAAATTAGGGCAATGGGCAACTCATCTAAAATACAAGACCTTTATTTTTTACTAGATTTCAAAGCTGTTGGTAAATCTGTAAGGCTATAACTTCTATAAGGTTTTAAATGGATAATACACAAGGTTCCTAATTCTTCGTTCATTCATGGCATCCCAGCATGGTTGTTATTTCAAGCAAGTTTTGGCTGTTGGACAGCATAGACAGACGCACAAAAAATATAGTATGGACAGATGTGTCTGCTTGGCTTGAGTTTTTAAGGTATATTTAGGGTTTTTGGCTAAAAAAGAAGAATCAAATTATATTTTTTCATTTTTATTATGTGATGGCTTTGAATCCATGTTTTAACTTCATGATGGCAACAATGAGTGTTACCAAATACTAGCACGTACAAAGTTATTTTTTTCTATCATTTGTATAGTTTTTAAAGTCAACTATGAGTTGACAACATTAGATGAACCATGACCTCAGTTGGGCACTTCAAGCATACGAGCAAGCTAGAGTTGTTGCTTTGAGCGAGATTTGGCTATCAAATAGCAGAGGCAGACGCACAAAACAAACAATATAGGCAAACAAAGATGTCACTTCTCTTGTTTTTAGGGCATTTTTTATGGTTTTTGAGTTTTGACCTAAAAACAGAGGAACCAATTCACTAGTTTTCATTTTTACTGTATGATATGATTTAAACCCACGTTTGACTTCATAATAGCAACAATGAATGTCACCAGCGTATAAAAAGTAAGTTTTTTTTATTGTTTAGTAATTTTTTGAAGTCAACTGTAATTTGACTACATTGGACAAACATGAGCTCAACCGGGCACTTTGGACAAATTAATAAGCAGTTTTTACTTTGTAGTAAAATTAGATAGGATTCATTTTCAAAAACAATAAATAATGTAGCAAACTTGTTGGATATGCTCATTGTTGCTTATCATTTTATTTTTTTCAATGTCACCATTGAAAAAATAAAATACAAATTTTTACCACTTAGATAGTTAGACCTTGTTAAGAGACAAAGCCTTGAACGCCATATTCATTAAATTGGGAAAACCAAATTCCCAAGTTGTACTTCATCTTACACCAAGAGCTTAGTTTAAAGTGGTCA
Organism: Ulota crispa; assembly: GCA_963920765.1. Classification (NCBI taxonomy): domain Eukaryota; kingdom Viridiplantae; phylum Streptophyta; class Bryopsida; order Orthotrichales; family Orthotrichaceae; genus Ulota; species Ulota crispa. The sequence continues at coordinate 2,176,577 of OY987243.1, forward strand.
CCTTAAACTCGCAAAATCAAGGTTTCTTCCCAAATTAACAAATATGGCAGTCTTGCACAGGGAAGTCACTCAATGTATTATTTGGAGGTCACTTGTGATCAAGTAAATTTTCCACTCTCTATTTACTTTTCAATAAAATTTGGTTTAGTTCCAAAATTTTGGGTGGTCTCACAAAATTGTTACATCTTTTATGTGAAAAAAAATTGGATTCAAATGAATTAAACAAGATATCCAAATGCGCAATTGAAAATTGCACTAAAATGGCTGAGTTTTCACTTCAAATATTTATCAAGATTGCCTTTGAATGACAACTATGTCCAATTTTTAATATGCACAAACTATAACCAAGCCTTCATTTATTGGCAATTTAAAAATATTTTTAAAAATGTTTTTTACTATATGATGTATGGGGTCAAAAAAAATCAGCTATACAGCGTATTTATTTTCTTCCAAAATTTGTAAGTAATTACTTTAAAAAAAGAAAATTTTCAATAATTCATAATGTAAACTTTCAATATAGAAAGACACACCATAATTTTTTCAAACTATTTAATTGGTTTCTTACAATATAAAGATAAGGGTCAAAGATTTTGATGGCACATGTACCACAAGAAAATGGGGAGTGCACCCTGTGCGTTATTGAGTATCTAAATTTACACAATCAAGAGCACTAACATACATTCAACTCATCATCCCCTTAATACGACATATTGGCATCTAATCATCTATAGCCACCATTACTTGAAATTTGAAAGAACTTTTCTAAAAACATTAGTCCACAAAAATTTCATATTTTTATGTTATTCTATAGCCAACAAAAGCCTACAGTATCGAAAATGTAATGCCACTGTAAAAAGCATGGAGAATAACCACACCACCTTATTTGTTATGAGCTCTTTATTGTAGAATATTAACATGTCTGTGTATCCATATTCCAATGTTGACACTTGATATCATCCTTTCAAACCACAAAGTTATGGATACTCTAGACCAGATTATTTTATTAAATTCAAGTAAAGGTTGGTGTGATTATATTCATTAAAATAATGATGTTGTCTATGCACTATCACGGAAAGAAATTTATACAACTATTGTAAAGTAGACTTTGGGACAACATCAACAAGAAGGTTGAGGATTAAAGGCTGTACTTTTAATTGCTCAATGACTGTATAAGAAATTTAAAGGCATTCATTATTACAATCTCTAATCTCAAGATTGCACATTATGATAAAAATAAGTGTATAAGATAAATTTATAGGTTTAATGGTAATACAAAAAAACCAAATCTTTTGATTAAGAAAATAGACAAATACATTATAATGGAATAATAAGTAAAAACAATTTCAATTCTAATAATAAATGAGAGGAAGTGTCATAGTTTCTAGGTGTTTAAATTTTTTTTTAATCTACATGTTTTAGGACAATGAGAGTGGAGTAGATTTTATTATCATTTTCAAATGATATGGAACAACAATTAGCATGACAAGAATGGAAAAATTGTTCTAATCAAACAATTGTAGTTTTCATTGCTATAGTTGAAATATTAAAAAATTCAAGATAAGAGAATGATAAGTCCTAAATCATTGCAGCTAAAGATTTGTGAGGAGCATTGCTAAGCAATTTTACAAACATAAATAGCAATGAACAAAGATAGTGAAGAAAGTAGTCTCAATTGTCAAATTTTGTTACAATCACTCAAATTCTCAAATAGTGGCTTTCAATGTTGTATGAGTGATCAAATGAATTAGTGTTGAGTCAAAGTCAAAATAGACTTGAAAATCTCATTGAGTCAACATACCTTAACTCAATGTTTTTCTAGTATACAAAACCTCACCACAATTTTAATCCATTTATTATCAATATTATTTTAAACACTCTTGATAATGCACAAAATGTTCACTTTTTATTAGCGGGGATTGGAAAATGTGCCTACTAGTACTAAATCAATCACACATTGAAAATTGTATCATTAAAATATTGAATCAAAACTTGAAGGTATTATAAAATAAGTGTCATCCTCACAAAAATTTGGAAGCACTTGAATGGTTTGTAGGATATTTTGAACATCAAAAATCATGTAAGGATTACAAAATCCTCTAAATGCGTTATTCACTAAACTAGAATAAGTAAAAATTTAATGAATAATGTGTTTCTATCATGCTTGGCCTTAAATATAAAGACATGAGGTCTTATAATTTGCCAAGTGAGCAAAAACCTCATATTCAATAAAATGAGAGTTTTTCATTGAAATGAGAGGTACTGTAAAGGAAAGTCGACAAAAGGTTTTATGTCAATTCAACTTGATTTGAGCTGAATTGACATAAAACCTTTCAAATTTTACCTAAAATTAGAAGGATTTATTGCAATTTAGGTGAATTTGCCCTAAATTGCAATAAAACCTTTTGAAATTGAAAAGTTTTATGTCTCCTTTGGTTATTTTGGGAGGTGCCCAATCTCCCATTTTATTAATTATGAGGTTCAAATGGCATCAAACCAATGTACTAGGTGAGTAGCTGGAACTTCTTGATACATTTTTAGGAATGCTAAATTTTTTACAATTAGATTTTGTTCATCATTTCTCAAAGACACTTTAAAAGTCAATTGCAATTGTCCATAGAAGGTTAATTCAAGCTCATTGGACTACTATACCATGGTGAACCATAAAATTTGCATTGTGGCCCGTGCATATTGTGGCATATTACCAAAGTGCTCACCTAAACCTACTAGAATGGCTAAAGATGTAAAGACATGAAGTGCTTGTTCAAATCAAGGAATTGATTGTCAACTTGTACGCATTGACTTTCTAATTGCTTGCAAACATAATGCAATTAATATACACTAATTGCAATTCAAGCAATCAAGCTCAAATTGATTGCCCATTGTAATAAAGTTGTACTAACAAACTTGAATTTGTAAAAACCATACCTCTCCACTTGTGAAATTATTCTCAGCTTTGTAAATGTACAAACTTTATGGAAGAAAATTTGTAACTTTGGTTGTTGAGAAATGAGGTTTTAAGCACTCTCTTGGATACAAAAAGTTGTATAGAATCAAATATTAAGCCACATGCAGGATCCAAACATGAGTTTTGCAAATTGACTTTGGCTCCCCATATAGAACATTAAGACTTGTTTCCATGGCCTTGATACAAAATGATCTTATCATAGTAATTGGATAATTTGGATTGCAATTGCTCTTAGGGCTTAAATATCAAGTGTCATAGATTGTTGGCTATTTTGCATTGTGCTCTAATATTAACTCAAGAATTATTTAAGAATTCCTTAAGAAAACTTCTACTGTAGAACTTGATTTTGTTTTACTAGCAAAAGTCCTTGCTACGGTGATGATGGGTTGAAGCTAGGCATACAAATACTCAACAATAACTTGGTTTGGATACTTACTTGTTTTAAGGCTGTGTACTTTCTTTTTGCCTAGCTCATGTCAAAACTCTCCATAGTATTTTGCAATTTGCGTAAGACACCTAGCCTTTGATTATGCCTAGTAATTTGAGGAGTAGCTTGTCTCTTATTGCTAACTCTATATTTGGCTTTCATCAAGATAATGTATATTTGTCTCAACTTTTTCCATTCAAACACTGCTTCAAAACATGTACAGATCTAATTATCCAAAGATTATGTTAGAATAAAACATTCATTTAGTTGTAAGATAGCAATAACATACAAACATAATTTTTTGAAAAACCTAATAATAAATTAGTAATTCAAGTAGGATAAAATTAGAACTAACACCATATCTTAGTATTAAGTTATCCATTTCAGACTTTCAATCAATGAGTTTCTTGTGTGTTTTGGACTATAAGTAGCAACCTTATACCATTTTAAAAACAGCACAAAGGCCTTGATGACATCATCTTTGTAGATCCCAACAAGACACAAAACAATCACTTAAAAACAACACACAATTTTGTAATAAGATTTTTGCATGCCAATGCAAGAAGTTATTAGTAAGATCATTGTTTTATGCTAAAATAAAAATAAAATATTGCTATCACAATAGCAAAAAGAAATCAACATAAAAAATTCCTTCAAAAGTGAACTAAAAGAACATGCATGACTGCTCAATGTTCAAAACCTGCAAAGTTTGCATTAAATTCAAAGCATCCTCCTATATCATTTCCTAGAACCATGGCATCATTATCACCAAAAAACATATATATCATGAGAAGCTCTATCATTGTAATCAACAAACAAATGATCATATGGTACAAAAGCCATTAGACAAAAAACAATTCATCATAAGGTCTAAAAATAAATACCTCTAATGTGCATAATGTGCTTTTGTTATGACCAGATGGCATCAATCAAACTCTTTCATGTCACTTGCCATAGATCTAAGTATTCCAACAAGCATCTTAAGTATGCGAACATTTATTTGATGAAGAACATCACTTTGAATTGCCAAATAAAGATTTCCAAATTCAGTGTTTCAATTCCTCCATTAAAATCTCAAAGAGCACACTACAACAAAATGAACAAATAAACAAATACATAAGAGAACTAACTTTCCATGCAATCTCTAACTTTTGAAACATATCTTTATAGTAAGAAAATATTGCTTAAAAGCAATATACCAAGACTAAGCCACACAAAAAAATTGAATGCACTTAATAACCCCAAAAGAAATAAGGTAATTATAAAGTTTATTCTCATAGGGATAGGATGCAAAGACCACCATTTGGATAGCGTAATAAAAAAAAATTGTACTTTGCTTCCATCATGGTCGATACACATTTTGTATATCTTTCTCTTTCCGTACTAGAAATTTTTCATGAACATCACATAAAGAATCCTTTCTACACAAGCATATGTTGCAAGGAAACTGACATTTGTTTGTATTATATCATGTGCAACTTACTTGACAAAAGTCCTCAATTTAATAATGGTTGCTTCAATAAATGTAATGACATTTGTGTACAAGACTACATAATAACTTAATAATGTAATAAAACACTCAATATAAAAAGAGAAAACTTACTTTACAATCTTCAAAATGGTCACAAACATAGGAATAGAGAAGTAATTAAACCCACTGTGGAACGCCACATGGGTCTACAAGTTGAGTTCATTGAAAACTCACACCATAATTTTTTTTATTTAGTCCTTTATTAAAGAGCATTTTTTAGTCTTTATTTAAACTTCCACATGATCAAGATTACAAAAAACACCAAATTACATACAATAGAGTTATCATTCATATCTAAAAATTGCTTTCACTTTTAAAGGCTCCATGATGCAAGTCAAACATTCTTGTAAGACTTTAACTTGCAAGCAAAAAAAATTGTAGCAACTTCTGTATCATTTGTTTCTAATGAATTGATATATTTATAAAATAAGTGAAATTCTTTTGGTTTTAACAAATACCCAAATACAATGTTCAAACTTCAATAAAGACATGAGTTTAACTGAAGATGATAAAACATGCAATATTGTAAGGAGAATATGGCCTTGTGGAAGATGTTGATTTTTGCAAGCCACATATTCCCAAAGACATCATTAATGGATAACTTTGGACACCTTTGTTGTTGGATAATGTAATTTGGTCATTGTAGAAAATGCAAGGCGCAATAACCACCCTTTGGCAATTGACATGATCCTGGTGATGCACAAGCTTCAAATTGGTCAAAAGGTTTGATACAAATACTGTTACTAGAAGTTTAATAATTAGTAGGTCAGAATTTTATAGTAAAGTTTGTCTCATACCTCCATAAATTTCCACCACAAGCTAGTATCAAGAGCTGTTATTGTCTCAAATGTGCAAAAATGCAATTTAAAGTTATCAGCCAATGTACATTTGTGATTCAAAAATTTGAAGATTAATAATATTTTTAAAATTGTAATGTAGAACTAAAAATTGTTTCATTTAAAAAGTATAATGTCAATATTAGAATTTCACAAAATAGTATTGTTAATGGAGTTCATATTGATTTGTATGGAAATCCACCCATGAATATACTTGTATTCTACTATTGAATAATAAGCATTTGATGCAACTCATATCTATAATTCAATGACTAACAATTTGCTCAATGATAAGTGGTGAATCCATTATCCATAGTTTGGTTATTCTAAACAAGGCAAAAATATGATATTTGACTAACAAAGAAAAACAAATTTGTTCACAAAAAAATCCCTTACTAACAATTCATAAAAAAAGTACACTTTCTTAATGCGCTTAAGGAAGAAATGAGCACTTTTCTTTTACTTGATTTCTAAAACTTCTTGTGAAGCTTAGATATCTAAATTAACCTAAATTAGTGCATTTTTTAATGTTTCTAAAAAACCAAAATAATTTACCTCATCATTTGTTATTTTAAAATGTCATGAAGATTTGATATTTAAAACAACTTTAATACATGCTTTTGAAAATATTTTTGAATTAGATTCAATTGATTTCTAAAAATTGTCATAAAAATTTGATATCTAAAATGAAGATTCAATATCTGAAACAACTTAAATACAAGCTTTTTTTTTTTTTCAAAATTGCTCTTGTTTTTTGAGAAGTGCATGATCTTTCATCTTCCACCTTTTCATCTAATTTCACATTATCTCTATTTTATAATTACATTCTCACCAAAATAGCTAGATTTATAATTTCAACTTTTATTTCTAACCAAAAGTATGAAACTTAGATAAAATTGAAAAATGAAGTGTCTACAATATTTCAAGAAAACATTTTTGAAGTATTTATTTGGAGGCATGTATAGAGTGGATTTGATGCCTTGTCTTATTCCTCTAATAACTTTTTAACCTCAAATGAAGAAGATGCTTCAAATTATGAATGGTGCAACATATCAATTTTTTGTTTCAAACTTGGTTGGATTTCTTTATATGTCTTAACCAGATTCCCTATTGGAATTACAATAATTGAACTTTGAGTTGTGTTTGGATACCATATTAGCTCACTATGTCCTCGATAGTCGGCACCCTCTTTTCTTAATTCCAAGTGTTACAACTTTGTCATACCAACAAGATTTGGGAATGAGAACAAGAAAAAAGAGTTTGTCCAAACCATTATGAAGGTAATTACAGAGTCACCTACCTTATAGCCCAGTAAGAGGGGCATTGTTCCTCACTTTACATTTTGTCAATACAAAGAAATGCTCCAAATTCTCATTTTTTAAGTTGGTTCCATGGTTGTAGATAGTGTCAAGTGTTGTGGGAGGGATGCAGGGCAAGAGGCGGTGAGGATGTTGGATAAAGTGTTGACAAAAACACCGTCTCAAAAGTCAAGTTCTGACACCAAGTTCCTTGTCTCATCTCCTTCTATTAATGTTGTAAGCTTACTCCCTCTGTCCCAATATAAAGCTCCAAATTAGGCATAGTTTTTGTCCCACTAAAAAGCTCCCTTTAACTAATTTCAATTGTTGAGAAAGTGTTTGTCATGTCCAATGATCTCATAGGGGCAAGTTAAGCAATTAGAGAGCATTCCTCTCCTAACAAACTTGGCCTTGCCCATATGAGGTACCATTGTTGCTACTAATCTTTAAATCATCAATAATGAAGAGCTAGCAACATGTACAAATATGGTACTTTTTGCATGGAATTGGGGTGCCCAAATGACAACATCAAAATTGGAGATTTTGCACACATTTGGTAGATGGTATATTGATTTTGGAATGCATGTGTCACTAGTACAAAGACTAAAACAATGAGGAGCCGGCAGCCTTCTCAAACTATGCACAAATATGATACTTTTTGCATGAAATTTGGGAGTCTAAATGACAACATAAAACTTTGAGATTTTGCAAATATTTGGTAGGTGGTATATTGATTCTAGAATACATTTGTCACTAGCATAATGACTAAAAATATAGTTAATCCCTCATTGTCAGAACCTGCCACGAATTGCACGTTGACGCTCTGATCTCACCTTCTAGCTTTTTGCATCACCGCTCTATGATCCTACCTACAAGATTCCCTCTTTCCCAATGTTCCCCTTCCATATCAGGAGTGACATTAATAGATTACAAAACCTCAATAGTTCACTCAAGAATCACATTGCAAGGGGGAAAAATTAGAGTCTACAATAGTTCATGATATTAACAGACTGCAAGGTGAGAGACACAATCCTCTCACTGGCACTTATAAGGAATGACAAGAGTCCTAAAAGCTAAGCACCGTAACCGCTACTATGTAGTCCAGATGTATGACGGAGTCATAACTCTACCCCCTCTTTGAGGTTCTATTATGTGGTCTCGGTGCGTTAGAGTGTTGATGATGAAACTTCTTGACAGATTTGGGAGCGTTTTGCAAATGTTTTGCAAGTTCCCAAGAATTTTGGTCTTATCCATATCTTTGTTATGAAACTAGGTATTGAAGTTTTTTCCCACAACCACTAAATCGAGAGTCTAATACACTGCAAACTTCCCATTCAATATCCCCTGCTGAAGTCACCATTGGTGGTGGAGGCAGCTACTTGCGAGTGGAAATGGTATCTTGATGATATGGTTCTAGAAGTGATACATGAAACACGTTGTGAAGTCGGAGCTTTTTGGGGGATTGTAGTTGAGATACTAACTCCAATAATTTACTTGTGATGGAAATGGGTCCCAAAAACTTTGACTCTAATTTTTTAGAAGGTGTAGTTGTAGAAATGTGATCATGTCTGAGAAGTACTTTGTCACCGACTTGAAAATGAGGTTGTTGTTGGACATGCCGATCATAGAGTCTCTTTGCTTGCTCTCTTGCAATTTTAATGGTAGTCTTATTTCCTCATAAACTTCTTGTAAAATACAAATCCTTTTTTTAGCTGCTGGAATTGTGGAATTTGTAGGTGATGTGAAAGATAGGGATGGGTGGTACCCATACGTGGCATAAAAAGGCAAACACCATGTGGCTGAATGGAGAGAATTGTTATATGCAAATTCAGCTATGGGTAGGAGGTCTGACCAGTCATCTTCTCATTGGGTGGTGAAAATTTGGAGAATTTGCTCCAAAGTTTGATTGACCAGCTCCGTTTGTCCATTTGACTGCGGGTGAAATGCTGTTGATGGAGCAAGGCGAATCCAAAAGAGGTCATATAACCTTTGCATAAACTTTGACACAAACACCAAGCCTCAATCTGAAATAATTTTGTCTGGCGTTCCGTGGTGTTTCTACACATGATGAAGATATAGGGTGGCCATGCCCTTAAAATCAATTGTTTTGTTTGTTGGTATAAAGTGGGCTAATTTTGTGTTTTTATCTACTACTATCATAATGACGTCAAAACCTGCACTCTTGGGCAATTTGACAATAAAGTCCATTGTGACTCGTTTCCATGGTGCTTCCGTTGTAGGAATTGGTTGTAGTAGATTGTATCGATTGTGTCGTGTGGATTTTGATTTTTGGCATAAATCACAGCCATCCACGTATTGATGAACATATTGACACAAGGTCGGCCAATTAGAAGTTCTTGTTACTAGATCTAGCATTTTAGCTCAGCCTAAATGACCTGTAAGGGGAGCATCGTGTCGTGACCTCAATATTTGGAGTTGTATTTTTTCATTTTTGGGAACCATAATTTTATCCATGTAATTGAGTATTCCATCCTTGAACTTGTAGTCTTGGAATCGTCGTCAAATGTTTATTGGGGCCCATGCAAGCTCCTTATTCAAAATTGCTAATAGTAATTGAAGATCTTTATCCTCTATAGTTATTTCTCTTATGTACTGAAGAATCTCTACATCATTCCAAACAGGATCGCATGTTTCCAACATTGCTAGTCGTAATAAAGGTTTAGAATTGTTGTCTATGTCTTTCTAGATGTCAGTATGCCTAGAGAGCATATTTGCTCTTCCATTTTGTGATCCCGGTCTATGTTGAATAACAAAATCAAAAGCTGAAAGTAACTCTAACCATCAGGTTTGTTGGCGGTTAAGTTGCTTTGTAATAAAGAATTGCTCAAGGTTTTTATGATCTGAAATTACTTGAACCTAGTGTGGAGATCCTTCAAGATAAACCCGCCAATCTTGGAAAGCTAGAACAATGCTAAGTAATTCTTTATCATACATATCATAATTTTGTTTAGCTGTTGTCATCTTGGAGCTACAAAAAGCACAGGGATGGAGATGCCCATCCTCCCCATGTTAGGAGAGTATGGCCCATGTTGCAGTGTCAGACGCATACGTTTCCACAATAAAATATTGGTCAAAGTTGGGATGTAATAATATTGAGGCTTGGGTGAAACAAGATCGGAGCTCTTTGAACATGCTTTGCACCAAAGGTGTCCATTCATGTTGCTGGTTCTTTTGAGTCAATTTTGTGAAAGGTACCGTAATTTTTGAATAATCCCAAATAAATCTTTGATAAAAATTTGCAAAGCCTAGGAATGATTGGACTTTTTTTATTGTTTTGGGAGGGGGCCAAACTTGTATTGCTTTAACTTTGTCAAGACACAATTCCATTCCTTTTCTTGAGACAATCATTCCCAAAAACTCTACAAAGGTACAATGAAACTAACACTTTAAAGCTTTAGCATATAGGCCATATTGTTGTAAGCGTCGAAAAATTTCTTTTACCACCACTTGATGTTCCTCCAATTTTTTTGAGAAAATAAATATGTCGTCAAGATAAATCACTACTAAGATGTCCAAAAGATCATTGAATATATATTGCATATATGATTGAAATTGAGTATGAGCATTTGTCAAGCCAAACGACATCACCAAATACTCAAAAAGGCCATAGCGTGTTTTAAAAGCTGTTTTAAATTTGTAACCAATGGCCATTCTCACTTGATGGTATGCTTGTCGGATATCTAATTTTGTAGAAATTTTAACTCCCAATAAGCAATCAATGAGCTTAGGGATTAACGGTAACGGGTGTCTATTTTTTATTGTGACACTGTTCAGATTTTGATAATCCACGCACACTCAAATTGACCCATCTTTCTTTTAAGCAAATACAATGAAGACCAAAATTGAGGACTTGGACCGCATAATCCACCCCTTTCTTAAATTCTCCTCCAAATATTACCAAAGTTCTTCTAGTTCCACCAAAGACATGGATCTTAGGCTTGTGTTTTGTGGCTCTTGCCCCTCTTTGAATTTGATTTTCATGTCAGACACTCCATGATTGGGTAATTCATTAGAGGCTTCCTCACTATAGTCCCCTCTATATCTTGATATTCCATAGGGATTAATTTTTCAGCAACTTTGTTATCTTCATTTGTGCCAAACAACTCCGATACTTCTAATGTATATAATTTAGCTGCTTTAGTTGATAACCAAAATGATACTAAAGAAACTAGTGCATGCTTGGGCGCCACCAGGTCTTGCATTTCCTTTTGTCTCAATATATTAGAGCCTGGAGGAGCCATAATACAAGGTGGACTCCAAGAAGTCAAGTGGACTAACGCCACCAAAATTTCTTTTTTTGCCTTTGAGTTACCTAGAACAAATGCCACTACTTCTGCCCAGGTTGATGCCGTGACAGGGCTCTTTGCCTATTCAAAATTGGCCTTCTTGCCAATTGTCTCCTGCCTATTCTTTAAAAGCTGCAAGCAATTTTTGTAGCAATATGTAGAATCAAACAGTACCTTGCTTTTAGACCATTGGATTGTTGGATCATGACGTATCAATCAAGGTGTTTCCAAGATACAAGGATAGCGCCTAGTGTTGGTAATATCCGCCGTCAAACTCTCTCAGTGGCTCCCCACTTGTAGCTCCACTATAGCCTCATGGGTGATTAGTCCAAAGTTGATGATTCTTCCATCAATCACTTGAACTTCTCGTGAAACCACCTTGGATTTAATCTTTGCATGACACTTACAAGCAAACAATGGATGCATGAATACTCTAGTCTCTTTAGAGTCAACCAAAGTATTAGCTGGCAGCAAATTAATAGTTGCATCTAGTGTGAGATGCACTCCCAAATCCATAATTGCACACATGTACAATAGAGCTAAAGAATACGATGGTTTGGACTCAGACTACAAACCATCAATCACCGCGCTTTGCGGTTTGCCCGCGTACCAAAGTGTTGACCTTTGTCTTGGGTGCGTCCTTTTTTCAATTCTTCAATTCTTTCATCGTCTCTCCCTAAAGCCGCCACGGATAACAGTTTGGAAGGATTAATTGGACATCTTGCACGGACGTGACCTAATTGACCACAACCCTAGCATTTTCCTTGTTTCTAAAATCCCAACTGCTCAGCCGCCATTTTTGCCAATGCAGTTGTTACACCAATTGTACCTAGTTCCATTGGAGTTGGTCCCGAACTTCCCAAAGTTGTTTGAAATTGACCAACATGATCTTTTTGGGTTGAACTATAAGTTGCGGGACATCAATTTTGGCGCCACGTCTACAAGCGCTCATCAATTTGGAAAGACATTGCCATCCATTCTTGAAGCCTCTGTGGTTGTGTTTTCGTAGTTGCAATTGAATCCAAGACCTCATCTTTGAGTCTACTTTGAAATCGCACAATAAAATTTGCTTCATTCCAATCTACTTGTGTTGAATGCTCATTAAACATAGAAATATAAGTTGTCATGGATCTTGTCCGTTGGGGCTTTCCCAATTTGTCCTCAGCGTTGCTCCGTCAATCAATGTCACCATACACTGAAATCAACGCGTCTCGGAATACATTGTAATTGACCAACAACTCATGGTGACGTCCCTTGTCCAATGCCTGTAAGGCTGGCATTGCCTAATTTTGAGCCGCACCCGTTAAATACAAGAGCACGTAAGTAATTTTATCCATGTCTGTTCAATAAACTCGGGGTTTGCCTCAAAATACTAACCACGATTGAACAAGCCACTTGTATACTTCTCCACTTTTCTTTCCAAAAAACTTCTCAAGTGCCGCCACTTTACAATAATGATCTCCGCTTTGCTCATAGGTCCAATCAAAAGCCCTTGCAGCCGTTGAAGGAGGCCCCATCGATGGAGGCACCACCACCTTCTCCAAAATTTGTCAAGTGAGATGTGGAAGTGCGGCTTGGAAAATAGCTTGGACTTGCTGCTGAATAAATACCGCAACTTTTGAACCTTCCTGCGCTTGCAAACTCACATCCTCAATCAGCCTTTCTTGATCCATTTTGAATCCAATATCCGGTCAGCAACCCTAAACAAAATACTAGGTGCAGTGATACTCTAGAAAGCGACTATAACGTTGGGTTTGCTCCTTGATTCGGGAGCGTGGATATTCAAGACCTTGCAGTATGTCAGAACCTGCCACGAACTGCATGTCGACACTTTGATCTCACCTTCTAGTTTTCTGCATTACCGCTCTATGATCCTACCTGCAAGATTCCCTCTTTCCCAATGTTCCCCTTCCATACCAAGAGTGACATTAATAGATTACAAAGCCTCAATAGTTCACTCAAGAATCACATTGCAAGCAAGAAGAATTAGAGTCTACAATAGTTCATGATATTAACAAAATGCAAAGTGAGAGACACAACCCTCTCATTGGCATTTATAAGGAATGACAAGAGTCCTAAAAGCTAAGCACCGTAATCGCTACTATGTAGTCCAGATGTATGACGAAGTCATAACACTCATGGAGAAGTTTTTTGGAGCTTTGTAATGGGATAGAGGGAGTAAGTGATAGAGGTTTGGATGGATTGGTCAAACACTTTACTTATACTTGATCCATTTGGCTGCATCCCCAACTTTCCTTGTCGTTAATAATTGAGTCGCTTTGCGGCTGTTTTTGCCAATGTCATTGTAATAAAAACAACATTAAGCTCCATTGATACTAGTTCCAAAATTTCCATTGTTGGTTAAAATTGTCCAGTGAGGTCTTGTGGTGCAAAAGCTAGTGCCTTTGAGTTGAAATGATGACGTCAGTTTTGGCATCGTGCCCACAATCTCTCATCAATAGACAATGCCATTGCCATCCATACCTAGAGCATGTGCAGTTAAGTCTTTGCCATATCTATCAAATTGAGGACCTCATCTTTGAGTCCTCCACAAAATCATGCAACTAGACTAGATTTGTTCTAGTTGACTTGAACAATTTGTTCATTGAAAATAGAAATGTATATTGCCACATGTTTTGTTTGCTTAATTTTTCCAATGCAATCTTTGGTACTACCTCTCTAGCTAATTTTGTCATAAATGGCAAAATTTGCTTCTCAAAAGGAGTCGTGATTGCACTACAAGAAAACTATGGTTGAATTTACAAAAAGTTGACAAAGATTTTGACCTAATCTATAGTAGTGTCATTAACTAGAAAGTTGTGTGTGCATCCTTCATCAAGGGCTTGAAGGATTGGCATGGCCCAATTTTGTGATGTCTCAAGTCCCAATCATATAAGAAAAGACATAAGTTATTTTATCTTTATCATGAAAATACGGTTGCAGCTTATCCCAAAATACCAAACAAAGCCGTGCTAACCACCTATACACCTCCTTGCCATTCTTGCCATATTCCTTTTTGGATTTGGCAACTGTTGAATTTTTACTCCAAAATCCAAATTTGTTGAATCCCTTTGTTCTTTTGTGGAGTTGATTGTTTGCCCTTGTGGCTGTCAAAAGAGACGCATGTGGTGACATTGCAACTGTTTGTTTTGAAAATTGTTGTATCATGTGTGCAATTACCATTTTGAACACTATTTGGTTTTGTTGCTAGAAAAATGCGGTCTACTCCAATCCAAGCCTTTTTGGCATTGCATGTCTTGCTTCAGCATCTAACTTCTCTTTGTCCATATATTAAAAACTGCAAATTGACAAACAATATAAATAGGAAAAAATAATTTCAATAATAGCAAAACTTCACTTTCTTGACCGCCTCATAAGATTGCCTCTTCTCATAGATTGTTATAAAATTAATTCTCATAGAAATGTTTTGTCTCATAAAATTGTCATAAAATTGACTGTTCCATAAACTTGTTTCCTGACAATTATAATTACAAAACACCTCTTCTTTCAATTAGTTGATTTAATAAATAGAGAGCACAACCTTAGAATTTGTGTATGCATGTGAAACAAAAAACAAAATAGCAATTGCTTGCAAGCGTTGTGTTGCAACCAAACAGTAGCAACATACTAGAAGAAAACTTTGATAAATTTAACATAAACTACATGATGTTTTCTTGCTTCTAATGCAAAAATTTATGTTGAACAATGCAAATTTCCATGTTAGAAGCAAGAAAACATCATATAGTTTATGTTGACTTCAATAAAGTTTTCTTCTAGTGACAACTGCAAATACAAGAAACTGCTCCAAGAGTGTGGACAAGTTGAGACTCAACCCAATTTTAAGATTAACACAACAACATACACAACTTTACTAAGAATACAAAATAAACAACTAGGGTTTAAAAACCCTATTTATTAGTAAGTAGTTACAAATTCTTGAACCCTCTACCAATTCTATTCTACTACAAATGTTTAGAAACATTACAACAAGAAACTGAGCAAGAAACAAGCTTCATATTTGGCTTAAACCACATGAGAGAAAAAAATCTAGACAAGAGAGGAGAAAGCAAGAAGGCAAAAAGGAGAAGAAGGGAAAAGAACTCTAATAAGACAATGCAATATGCCTTCAGAAATTTCATCATTTTTTTCATATTTCTTTATTCATCTTTGCCCTTTAGTCTTATAAATTCCTAATTTCTAATTTTCTTTTACAAATTTTCAAATCTCCTAATCTCCATTTTCAAATCTCATAAGTCATAACCTTCTAATCTTCCACTTCAATATTTTTAGTCTATTGTTTGTGTGTTGTTATACGTTAGATCTTCTTCTTGTCTTTTTCCTCTTTTTTTTGGGTCTATATTATGATTTTTTATTTTCACTTACTTTAAATTCAACAATCAATTCTAATCTCATTCATGTATCTTTTGCTATAAATAGCCTTTGATATTTTCTAACACTTATTCCTTCAATTTTTATTCTAAGTTTAACTAATTCAATATTATGTATTCATGTCAATGATAGGTTTTGATTATTGATGAAAATTTTAATTGTTAAAGTTTACTACTGATGAACTCAAACCCAAACCATAAACAATTGGGGTGGTTAATGTGTCGCCTTGACTTGATAAACACAAAAAAAACCAATATTAATAAAATAGGAGCAAAATTTTGAAATTACACTATAATGCTCTTTGTAATACTATTTCTTCAATGAGTCTCATTTTTCTCTTTCCAACTTGCTCGAGCTTGAAAAACTAAGCATGGCCAAAGCTTAGATCATCAAAAAAATTGGTTCATCTAAAAATTGTGTATGTCTTGAATATAGTATCCATCTTGAGTAGACAATCCTCATTGCATTTGTTTTTTTGGTGGTAATTATCAATGTTTTTAATCGTCATAGTAAAAAATCTCTTTAAAATAATCTAATAAGGAGTGTAGACAATCTATATGCTCCAAGCAATGAACTTTTTGAGCAACAATTACAAATTATTATTATTAGACATTGATTGTAATAAAATTTTGTTGCAACAAAGTTTAGCTTTATTTTTGCTTTCAAAATGCATACATTCTACTTTGCCAAAAATAGCATTACACTATTGAACTAATCGAATATGCTTCTCTCAAATAAGTCCACACTAAACGCAACACAAACATTTACTATCAAGCAATTTTACAAGATCACAAAAAAATTACATGTTGCTATTTGTATAATCAAATTCATTCATTTTGTTGTAATCAAGTGCAATAAAATTGGTGTTAATTGAAATGCAAAATCAATGCAAAAAATCCACAAAACACCCAAGTAGTTGATCAACTTAGGGGCAACAAACCTTTTGTCATTTCAGAACTCACTTTTTTTTTTTCCTTGCTCTGGCTGAGATGATCTTAGGCTTGTT
This sequence comes from Ulota crispa, assembly GCA_963920765.1. NCBI lineage: Eukaryota > Viridiplantae > Streptophyta > Bryopsida > Orthotrichales > Orthotrichaceae > Ulota > Ulota crispa. Next base: position 2,193,336 of record OY987243.1, read on the forward strand.
CAAAAATCATCTTGAATATACACTACACCTACTTATCAAATTTCAGCTCCAAAATTGTTGTTGCCTTCTCAATGTCTTTCTCCAAATTTTTAAAACCCAAAATATGTATCCGCAAACACACATATCTCCCTTCCAAATTAAAAGAAAACACTTCAAAATCTAATTTCCTATACTAAGGAATAAGACCTGCTAGATTTGAGATTTTCTTCAAAAAAAACTTCATTCCTACACTAATTTCCTATAAAGTGTACTAAATTTAATTGGCAAAGGGCTTGTGGTAGTAGATAGCATTGTTTTTAATACGTAGAACTATAATTTACTATGACAACAAAAATATTTCTTTGTTTAAAATCTTAAAGTCCAAAATCAAAGAAGATCATAACTTAATATTTCTAACTATGGTATTACATAAAATTGGTGAAGAGGGTGGATTAACTAAGATTGGTGGCTTACAAAAGTTCTAAAATTACCAACTTTGCCGTCACAGATTTCAATTCTAAAATTGTGTTTTAAAATTGTGATACATAAATCACATCAAAGGTCTTACATTCCCTCACTACTTCACTGTTCCTTGGATTACAAATTATTTCAATAGTATTTCAAAATTTGTAACTCCATGTTAGACTTGTTTTCTTTTGGTCCAAGCACTTTGCTTCAAATCAAGCTTAAGCTTGCTACAACATTGATTGTAAATTTGCTTTTGATTGAGCTTGAGCCTATTACAACAATACTTTGATCACTGACTTAGCAACCCCTCCTTGATTCTCACCGCACACAAAGCTTGGAGCTCCCAATCTACAACAACAAATCTTCAAGTTGCGTAGCAAGAGGTAATGGCTTTGAGTTCTAGAAGTTCTAAATTTGTGCATGTGTAAAAAAATAGAGAGAAGCTACATTGGAACTCCCACAAAATGACCCCCAAACCCTAAAACATGTGGGCAGTGTCAGAGTGGACAACAAGTATCAAAAAACTTATTAATTCTTGCTAAAAGAGGCTAACAATGTTTGCAAGCTAAAAAAACTCTTTGCGCACTTACTTTGCTAGTGTTAAAAAAAATCATAAATTCTTACTAAGTGGAAACAAGCCTTTAGTGTTTCTTCTAACTCTACTAACTTTTTGAAATTTTCATGATTTTTCTATTTTCATGGGTTTTTAAATTTTCAAATTCTTCCTGATACAATTTTCTATTTGTAATATTTTGTTTTTAATTTCTCCACTTAGTACTTAGCCTTTAATCCATTTTAGTAATAATATACATCTACTAACATATGTTGATTCTGCAAACTACTAAACATTTTACTAATTATTCAAACTAAATTGTGAACCAATGTGATGGCTCACACTGATGGCTTGGCTTCCATGTTCACACACTGTGCAGTCTCAACCCAAAGAACCCATAGTTGTACAACTTCCTTGGTTTTTTGGTTATTGCTCTTGACAAAAAGAGGATATGGTATGTATAGGCAAAGCTGTATGTGAGGATGTAAGAGAGTTTGAAATTAACATTATGCAAAAGCAATATATTGCTAATAGGACAAAGCCTCAAATAACAAGGGAAACTTTCATGAATATCCCTAAAGTTTGCAATACTTACATAGATACCCATGCTTTTCTAGAAATTACACAAAAAATCGTGGACCAAAATCTTCAAGCGCTTGTTATGTTGTGCATGCCAACTCCCTTCTTCCTTTCTATGCACGTTGTTTCTTTTTTGTTTTGTTACATTCCCTTCTTCATTGGTCATGAAGGAAGTACAAGCACAACAAATAAATGCCTAGAAATTATGAACCAAATGTACTTGTATAATTTCTGAAAAAGCAAGGATATCCATGTAAATATTGCAAACCTCCAGGTGTATCCATGAAATTCTCCCTAATACAATAAATGTTTGTTTAACTAAGGTTAGTGAGTACAAGAAAAAAAAAATCACCTTTCTGGTATTGCTCATTGACCATAGTGCTCGTGGATGATTGGATGCTAAGGTAGGAGGCTCATAAACCGACCATCTAAGAGCTGAAACTGAATTTTGGGGAGGTGGAACTTCTTGAAATAGTTTTTAGTAAGTTTTACTTGAAAGACAAGAGGAATTGGTGTCTAATCTAAATTCTTCATATTTTTTGGAGCTCTATAGAGTGAGTTATGAAATTTTGAAGTGGAAAAGCCATAGGGCTCTAAAATTACCCACCTCCTCAAATATACGTCCATTATACATTTCTGAAAGGTTATGAATGAGAGCATGTACTAGCAGAGTTAATTTAGGGAGGTGAGTGACTTTGAAGCCCGATGGAGTTTGAGCCTCCTACCTTAATATCAGGGAGTTTAATCTACTGCAGTGATAAATCACAAGTTTTTTAAACGTCACACTCAAAAGAGAATCTTGCAATGATTTTCTTACAAAGCCCTAGGGTATGTGGCGTAAACAATACACAAGCAACTACACTCAAAGAAGGTCTAAGGTGGGTTTATCTACAAATCAAGCAAGGAATATGGAAAGTGGTGCTCTAATTATGATAAGTGGTGAACATTAAGGTAGGAGGCTCATAAATGGGGCATGTAAGGGCTGAAACTGAATTTTGGGTAAGTGAAACTTCTTGAAATGATTTTCGGTAAACTTTCTTTGAAAGACAAGATCAATCAGCATCTAACCCAAGTTGTTTCATAATTTTTGGAATTTTATAGAAATAGTTATGAATATTTGAAGTGGAAAGGCCATATGGCTCTATAATGGAGCACCTCCTCAAATGTACAATACTCTAAAGAAAGTATATGGAAGTCCATTTTTTGCGTTCAAAGAAGTTGGTATAACATAGAATATAATTGGCGTTTTGTCCTCATATTTTTTGTATATGATCCTCATGCAATCCCAATCAAGCACACCAAATTTCAACTCCTACAAACCAAAATTCTATTTTTGGTGAATTATTTTAATTAAAATTCATGATTTTACTTGATAATTGATTAAAAAACATTGGTGATGAATTTTTGGGTTTTGATTGCATGGATGTGTAGGAAACATTTGTATAGACATCTTTCCTTTTAACTAAAATCTTCAAAAAGTTTCAAATCCTTCTATAGAGGTTTTAATGGTAGGGTGATCATGCCCAAATTTAGTAAAATAGATATTTCTTCATGGTAATAAGGTTTTGCTATTTGACTCATATATTGTGATTAAGTTTGTACCTTTGAGCATGATGATATGTTCACTTTGCCAAAAGCTAATTAAAATTTTGAAAAATGTATTTTACTAAATTTGGGCATAATCATCCTACCATTAAAACCTCTATAGAAGGAATTTTGAAACTTTTTGAAGATTTTAGTTAAAAGGAAAGATGTCTATACAAATGTTTCCTACACATCCATGCAATCAAAACCCAAAAATTCATCACCAATGTTTTTTAATCAATTATCAAGTAAAATCATGAATTTTAATTAAAATAATTCACCAAAAATAGAATTTTGGTTTGTAGGAGTTGAAATTTGGTGTGCTTGATTGGGATTGCATGAGGATCATATACAAAAAATATGAGGACAAAACGCCAATTATATTCTATGTTATACCAACTTCTTTGAATGCAAAAAATGGACTTCCATATACTTTCTTTAGGGTACTATTGTACATTGTTGGAGGGTTATGAAAAACAAGATGTACAAAAGGAGTACATTTAAGGAGGTGCTCCATTTTAGAGCCTGCTCCGAATTTGAGCCTCCTACCTTATACATTGAATGCCAAACATTCTCTTAAGAAATCTTTTCTTTTACCTGGATTCATTAAGATACGCTCAAAGTGGATTTTTTAGATCATCTTACAATCCTACCTTTGAAGTAAATTTAGCCTCCTTTCTCATTCCAGGCAGTATAGGTTCTTTCTTTTATCTGAATTTCGTGACCTCAAAATTTCCAAGCAATAGTGCCAGACGTTCACTTGCTTTTTGTATTTATCTTCGACGTGCCAAACAGGATGCTTGAAGCATGCCCAATCCAGAAAGGAGATTCGTCGCTCTTTCAAGAGCGATGACACGCTTTCACTTCATCTAAGTTAGTGCACCAAGCTTCTAAACAGGGCAAATAACAACTGCTAAACGTTCAGTATTTAAACCACCCAAAAATGCGAAGTATAGAAAAGAGGAGCAGAATCAACTCCCGAGGAATACAATTTACTATCCAAAACAACAATATACCAGATTTGACAGCCAATGATTGAAAATGGGCGAAAGCCAGGTGACAACAGACGCGTCAACGGCAATTTAGGAAATTCACCGGAACCCCATCACAATGCCCAAAACTACTTATCAGGTAACACAATCCTGTACAGCGGCCGCATTCAATACCAAACATTCCATTGATCTGGAATGCTCCCTTGTGACACACTGATCTACAACATACTAGATAATAACCTTCCAGGACTTCATTGTTGAAGCCCGAGTTGACACAAACTAAAAAGTTGGCCATGGTCTGGTCTAATGCAGCGCTCAAATTGCCTGCTAAGTGCCAAAGCCGGTGGCTTGAGCCACCGCTCTTGCAAACTCCCACCATAGTGACTCCCATTGAGCACACTTGAATCTTGTTCCTCACAATCCCAATGCGAAACTCCTGACTGCCTATAGAACAATTACTTGACAGTTGTTGCAATTCTTCCATCTTCGGTAACCCTAACCCAGGTGTTATAGGGCGTTACTGCCGCCTGAGTATAGTGACACATAGTAGGGTAGCCATGTGGACAAGAAACGCAAGAACTGAGCGGCATTCGGTAGAACCATGTCTCCGAAAATGGCCTGTACAATTAAGTCAGAAATTCGGTGCAGTTCCTCAACAATGCAAAACCAAGATAGTGTCAGCGGTAATAGTCGTCAGCAGCACCATCCGCATGCATGTCCATACTGGAATCATTTTCATGAAACGTATGGGCACCATCTCGAACATGTTGAGACTGGTGTTGGTGTTGATGCTGGTGATGCTGAGGAGGATGAAACCCAAACCCAGTGGTAGTAGAATCCTCGTGCGGAGCAGACTCCAGCTGGTCCTCTCGCAAGTCATTACCTGCGAGCTCCACGCCCAAACCACCCCTTCTGACAGGTTGCACAGAGGTGTTGTGCAAAGCATAGCCAACTGGTGCCATTGCGAAACCAGGAAGACACCGCCTGTTAGGGCTGGACAAGGCACTTTGAAACACTGATATTTTCGACTGGTCAATAGGTGCCGACATTGCTCCTGTTCGCCCTGAAGTCCCCACGGTGCCGGTCACTCCAGGCTGCTGTTGTCCTGGAACCTGTTGCAACTGAGGTCCTGGTGACATTGTCATTTCGTCTCCATTCCCACCCTCCAATTCGCTCTGCACAGGGAAGTACAGCAAATAGTCAGGACCAATCAGAGCAGAGAAATGCAATGAAACCCTGCTGGATTCACACGGGATGCACCTCTAATAGTTGGAATCCCAGGATTCGATACCTCACTAAGACCTATGCAAGAAAGGACAAACCTGAAGGTTGTAGATGATTTGTGCTACGGTGATATTGGAACCATTTTGGTGCTCCCTTAACAACCAATGGTACAGCTTCTCCTGTTACACATGAGAGATCAACAGAACGGTCAGTAAAAAGCGTAATCGCAATAGATAATCTAACATTACCAGCATCTAAAAGTAACCTGCTGGATCCAACGAACACACCTGTACGCATATTCTCAGAAGCGCACTCATAACGTTCTCCATAGTAGTGGCATATGATTCTAGAATGCATAATCATATACATGCAATGAAACAAAGAACCTAGCAGCACAGCGCAGTTTGTGCTGCAGCAGAGATCCTACAAGGAAAAAATAAAAAACATTTGTTCCATTTTCTACACAATTAGGGGTTGTCGCCATTGTCATAATAATGGAGATATGCTATCCGGGGCATTATATTCTGAACACTGACACCAAAAGCAGACGCAATCACATCCAGGAAACTATGTTCGATGATTCAGCGTCTTCATGCAGCTACCTGCAACAATCGAATTTCATGTCGACTGAATTGCTGCACGTTGGCACTAACCCTAGTGAAGACCCGCCGTTTCTGGCGACCTCTGTTTCTGGTTATAGGATGCAGAGGACTACCGTTTATATCCCTAAATAGGTCCTGAGCTTGACCACACAATTTGGTCTGCCCTAAAACGTACGGCCAGCATTTCCAAAAGGAAATATCCATCGCCCTCATCATGAGCTGGATAACATCAATCAACACTCTCTAAGCCCCAAAGTCGCAAGCCAATTCGGACCGAATTCATATCACTTCATGTGCTTACCACTGCGTGTCTTTCGCCTGCTTGAAAGGCAACCTTCTGCTGATTCTGGGCTTGCGTGTAAAGCTGAGAGATAGAATTTGCAGCAGTGCAAAACGACGTGTACAGAGTCTTCTCCACCTCATCGAGAGCTGCATTCTCAGACTTCCTCTTCTTCGCCATACCGTCAGAAGAACGCCTGCCTGCAACACGACAGAACCAGAATCTTTGTTTTAATTGAGGAAAAAGACAAAACGGAAATTCAAAGAATACTCTCCAACGTCATTCTCATCGGACTCCACCATCTAAAAAACATCAACTATCGAAAGAACTGACGATAATTACGCGTGCATAGGTCACATCAGGGGATTCTCAAAGAATCGGGCAGCAAACAGTGAGAATTTTCAAGCCACTGGCATACCCTTGAGAACACAAAAAGCAAGGTGGCAGTCGCAAAAAGTAGCACCTGACCAAAACTACCATGAATGTATACTACAGAGCACCGCATACATTCACCACAGAGCTAAATTGCACAAACCAGGTGCCCCGAGATTCTACTCACCCCTACTCAACATTAAAATTTGTCAGTAAGAGGTTTCGAGAGGTACATCGAGGGTCGGAATCCACGATGCCGCAAACGAGACACCACCACACACTTCACGGTCACACCTAAACCTAAAACCACGTCTCGTTCTCTTTCTCTTTCTCTCTCCACTATACCACCTCCAAATCAATCTCAAATACACAACCGACCAAATCAAACAAGCTCAATTCGCCTCCCAAAATCCCCTTCCAATCCTTCTCCTCCGTCCTCCTCCTCCACATCTCCCTCCACCTACAAAATTTCCAACCGAACCCCCAAACCCTAACTCCGGAGTGGGGGTTTCTTCCTCCTCCCACAATCTCACTCCACCATCATCACACCCCACATCCAAACACAGCATGACAAGTCCAACAAAATCGAGCAACACGGAAGCTTACTCGGAGGCTGGCTAAGAAAAGGGCAAGAGGAAAGGCAAGGCGGGGCAGGTGAGGGAGGAAAGGGGCGATGGAGATGGTGAGCTCTGGCAGAACTGAAGCACACGCTACCAAGTGGGCAAAAGGAGGGATTTATAATGAGAACTAAGCAAGGGATTCATTTGGCTTTCCAACTTGCTGGCCAGCCACTGTGGAAGGAAAGGAAAGGAAAGGAAAGGAAGGTGGAGCTGGTCTGCCTGTTTTCGAGAGAGAACCCTGGAGCTGCCATGTCAGCCCTTTTTTAAATACCCTCAATATTTCCATATTTTGTATATTTTGTATATTTTGTGTATTTTGTGTATTTTATATATTTTGTTTGTGCTTTTCATATCCAAATTACTAGTTCTACTCAACGTTCTTTTTAGGCAACACAAAGTGCTTTGCTGTCCTTGTGAGATTGGAGTAAATTTGAAGGGACAATTCTCTAGCCAAATTCTGTCAGAGTTGGCAAATTTTTGCCACTAAAATGAACAGTGGTTCTATTATGTTACAATAATGTAGCAGATTTGACACCAAATCATTACAATTTAAAAAAAAAAAGTTTCAAGTGGCATCATTTGATTGGTCAACATTCATAAAATTTTGATGGTGAAGTTCATTTTTACTACTAACCCCTAAACACCAAGGGTACAAAAAAACCTCCACTATCCACCCAAAAAACTATGTACTGCAAAAAAAAAAAAAAAAAAAAAAAAAAAACCATCTAATTTATTTTAAAAGATCATAAAAGATCATAGATATACATGGCGCATTGTGGTACGCAAAAAACAACCTTAGCAAAAGCACTTGTATTTTTAGATAATTCAAATTGTGAGAAGATTCAAATACACGGTGTTAGGTACCACGCTGCCCTTCTTGCAATTTTCATGACAGCACCATGCATTGTTGACTTTTATAACTTTAGGAAACAATACATTAATGAGTGGGCACTTACCACACCACTATAGAAACCATTGTAGAGCAATATAAAGGGGCAAGCACGGGCACCCATCCAACTTTTAAGGGCTAAAAGTGCCCACTTAGTACACTACTCAAGTATCTTCATATAAATTATGCTTTTGTGCACAAGTTGTGATGAAATTAGAACATCTTCATTCAAGTAGAAAAAAAGGTTTGGTAAGGATCTTACTACCAATTGACATGGAATTGCAACTTGAATTTACCATTCTGGAAAGCAAATCAAAACAACCTCATAAAGTAGAGACAAGCAAAATGGCTATAGGTATTATTCAATTAAAACACGCCATAGTATGAAGCACATAAGCCTTTTTAATGTTAGTGGCTACAAAAAGTTGTACTTAAAAAAGCATGGCAAATAAATGCAAGTTTGTCATGTTATGTGCATTATATCCATTTTTTACAACAAGATTTTATTGTAATTATTAACTTTCCTAAAAGTATGTAGGATGTATCTTAGTAGCGCAATTTGCAAATTTAGATTTTCTGCTTATCATCATTACTTATTTTAGATATTGCTATAGTACACATTAAATTGTTTTGTTTAAGATTTAAAATTAAAACCAATGGTTATTGTATAAAAGTTAATAATTATTATAAAGAAAATGAAAATTTCCTCACTTGAGTAAGAAAAATCACATAAATAAATAAAAAATCTTAAAACATTGTAAAATTTTCACATTACTAAAACAAAAATTTAAAAGAAAATTGAACAAAAAAGTTCACCTTTAAAAGTAGTTTCACAATCGAAATTTTATATTTTTGGTACATGTAGGGTTTTGAGTTAATAATTATAATCAATTACTACTTGCTGTCTTAGTTTATAAAAATCCATATTCATAATTGCATTCAAGATTATTCACTTGGGAAGAAATTAGTTTAACACAATCTAAAGTCACAACAAATATTGCAAATTTATCCTCAGCAAGCATGTCTCAAAAATGGGTTAGAGGGATTTGTCAACATTGCCCACATCCCTACATCCAAAAGTCATTTAATAGTTTTGCTAATGTATTGATTTTTGTGATATTATTGTATGTATTGCTATGGTTGTTTGTGTGGATGTTAGAATTGCATCAATTTAACTCTTTGATGTTGAGGGGACCTTTAAATCCAATGTACCTAGAATGAGCATTTATTTCTATAAAAACTTGTAACGCTAAGGGTGATTCACAGTATGTTCAGTGTCCCAACTTTGCAAGTTTCATGTCAACAACAAATTCCAATTATGTTAGGTTATAACGGGTACAAAGAAATACTATTCACTAAAGCCATATGTAAAAAATTGGTGGAGCTTGGCTTCAAAATTAGTGGGCCTCCATTTTTGTTGCATTCAACTTTTGAGTTAAATTTTTATTTTTTGGCATCATAATTTCCAAGCTATGTTGCCAAATGACATTTCTAAATAAACCAAAACTTAGAACTAGGTGCATTGTGTCGAGTGCCAACTTTTGATTTTAAACTTTTCACCAATCACATTTTGGGATCTCAACGGGCACAAAGAAGGTTTGGTTTGACCATATAGCTCTCTCATTTCAAAATTACTTGATACCATGAATAAATGAATAAAAATTATGTTAATGGTGCTTTAAGGGAGAGTTTGAGGTCAAGGCTCTAATCATTATTTCAAGGAAAAATTATAAATAGGGACACAAAAATGAAAAATACTATAGATATGGGCACAATTTCAGAATAATTACAAATAGGGGTACAATCTCAAAATAATTTCTAATTGTTTTTGTAATTTTGTTTGGTTTGGACAATAGTTGATTTAGATACATCACGTTAAATGTTAGTCAACTTTCAAAAAAATTAAAAGCCTCTCCAAATGAAGCCTAAATGAAGAACTCTTAGTAAAGGGGATGGCAATTTTTGAAGAGACCTCTAAGTTTATTGGAAGTTAGCTAACATATAATGTGATGTATCTAAGTCAACCAATGTCCAAATCAAAAAAAAAGCCACAAATTTACAGATAATTTTGAAGTTGTGACCTTATCTGTAATTCTTTTCATATTCATGCCCCTATTTGTAATTTCCCCTTATTTCAACCTTACCAAGTATGCAAGGGGGTTGACAAAGACTTTCTTTTTGTTTCTTTTGTTGATCAAGCAACATGCACCCAAAAATGCAAGCAAGCAAGGAAAATATTCATAGAATCATTTGCATGTGCACATTCATCCATAAAAATTTAATAATATTAGTATATTTAATCTAAATTTGATAAACTTAGTATTTATTTGTGAGGGAATTGGTACTTGAGAGAAATGATAATTTCATCCAATTTTTTTTATTGTTAATCCTTGAGCACCTAGGAGACATTATAATGTCTCTCAAAAAGCTGGGTCAACTCAATTTTGACCAATATAATCTCATTGTACATTTAATGAAATCACTTCCAATTGAGTCCAGCATGATGGAGACACTTGCCACTAATAATTTGTATGGTTGAATCTTGTGGATTGTATTTTTCAATCCATAGTTACACTTTGATTGCACACAAGTCAAGCTTTTTTCATTTCAACTTTGGGAGCTCAAGGGTTAACCCCTCACCATCCATGGTACTTTTGAATATCTTAGAATTTGCTTGAAAGTGAACAAAATGCTGGCATTTTGATCAATCTTATCAATTTACTCTGTAGCCTAGCCGTACAAATTCAAAGTAGACATGTTATAAATCACATATAAAAAGAAATCACAGCTATATCACTTATGGATTGAAAGATTATAATGTTTGATCATGAGGGTGTTAAAACTGCAAAAGTGATTTGAAGTCTTTCAATCCTCTTTTTGCATCTCAAACCTAATATTGAGGGTGCCAAAAAAATACAAGCACGTAAAGTATAACATGCATAACCCCAATCAATTTATGACTTCTCAAAATCTATTCTACAATTTTTTAAATTGAATTTTTCATGTGATTTTTTCTCCAAGTTCTAATGTACTTGAAGCTCATTTCCAAGAGCCTTCAACACTAAAAAGTGAAGATTTACAATGGACGCCTCTGTACAAAATCTTGAATAGAAAAATTACTTTAATTCATTTTCAAAATCAAATTCCTAATGCTAAAACTAGACTTCAATAAGAGTTGAATAATAATAATAATCGTTGAAAAAAATCTTGAAAAAAGGTTGCGTAAATCTAAAAAAAATTCAAAGTGACCTGATTTGGACCCCTTGGGCGGTGAGGGGTTAATCCTTTAGCGACCATGGTTGATTTTGGGGTGGGGCATGTTTTTTTGGGTCGTAACAAATACATTGAAATAACTTGAAATTTGGGCCTGATGTGGCAAATTGCACTATACAAATGGGTTTAGGAGGGTGTTTTACTTCAGATTTTCTTAAAAGTGAGGGTGCCAAGTGGCTTCATGTGCAAATTTATAATGCATCAGCAGTATCCATACGATTGAGGTCCGGTTCCTCCATAGCGTGTACGTCTTTCTACCGTATTTCCTTGCAACACTTTCTTTCTCAATTAGGTAACGACACATAGCGCTTCCTTTACAATTTTGATGGAGCGCAAGTACACGCTCTCATGAGTGGGACGGAAATGGAACGGCAGGTTACAGTTCACAAGTCATGCCAGCTTGAATCGGCAGGCAGCATTCACAGCCTTGTACACTTTCAGCTGAAGGAAGTGGTTGTAGGCCCGCGCGCTTTGCTTACTTGCTCAACCGAACTTTGCCGTACTTTTACTGAAGAACTGCATACAATTTTGGAGGGAATGAAGAGGAAAAATACAACAACACTCAAAAACGTGAAACAAGAGCTTCCGGTGGAAGCGACGCTCATTGCCACACTACTCCGCACACACAACTGCGTTACTGTGACGGGTCCCCATCTCCTCGAAGGTCCCTGCGTGCCATCATGGGAAAGTAAATAAGCTAAAAAGAAAAGGAGTTGCAGGGCCAAGGCACAATGCGGTAGAAAGACCCACCCTTTGTAGGGTTTTATAGTGAAGATTTTCTCATTAGAAGCAGTAGTAGCGTTACCAAAACAAAGGGTATAAAGCAAATGACGGAGCATCCTCATCCACCAAGTGACCAATATTGAGGGGCACATTTTGAACCACAAGATACGCATTGGCGTGCTTACAAAATTGCCAAGCTATAGCATGGTATGTACTCATGAAAATGTGAACCTGAGAGGTACTAGACATTGTCCTAGGGCGGTAGAGTTGGTCCTGCAGAGATGATTGAAGTCTCCACCTACAAGCAACCAGAGCACCCCCCATCAAAACCTAGTAATGAAACAACCCGCCTGACATCAATTGAGCCTCATTCCCGTGGTGTCATCGACATCTACGCTAGCACTGCGTCCGGTGTGGACGCTTCAGCGGCCCCGATCGAACTCGAGCACCCGCTTCTCCCCATCCATCATCTATATGAACAAGCATGCATGCATTCCTACGAAGTATAGGATTCAAAGCCAGCTGGTTCAAGGGTTTCCCCGCTCAATCGCAGGCTCAATTTTGCCATGTACTTCATGGATGGAATTTGCTTCATAGCCGCCCAGCTAGCTGCATAGAATTGCAACCACGATAGAGCCACACTCCATGGAAAGGAAAGCACAACAAATAAACACACCCACTTCTTGCCTCCTGTACCAATCAATCCAAATGAAAGCATCAAATAGTACAAACCAAGTTCAACAAAGCCGTCCTCTAACAAGCAATGAACAAAGAACATGGCGACAGGAATGGCAAGCATACCTTCTTGCTTGGAGAAATTCAACACCCCCTTATAGCCTTCAATACAAAAGCTAACGCTCTTCTGTTACTAAGGTAAGCCAGAAGCAAGAACTCAAGGAATGCAGTCTCCTTTGAAGCATTTTTCGCAACCATAAAACCAGAGGTGCCACACGGCCTACACTGCGCAAACTTGCACGGCCGATGCAGTATTGGTTAGTACTCTCGGTGAGAACAGAAGCCGCATCAGATACAAAAGCAAAGACCGCACCAATAAAATCCACAATGACATTTGTGCTCATTGCTCTTTCAATAACCACTTACCACTGCCCGGACGTGGATCACAAGGGCATCACATAGACTTTCCTTTCACATGGAAGAAGTCAAAGCACTTGGTGACGCAAAGTCAAACGCCATCGCACTCTGAACAAATGTGCAGCATACGACGTTTGCATACGCGGCATACTTGGCAAAGGTCAATCTTCCGAGGTAGGTGACTGACCCCTACAGAGCTGGAGCGCTCTAGTGCATTGCAAGGGAACTTGGGTGTTCTTTTAGCCTTGTAAGGCCGACTCATCAAGGAGTATGTAACTTGAAGTTGAAACTCCTTGTGAGTTAGTGGCCTCTCACTGAGGGCCTTATAGAATTCCTTTTGAATCGTGAAGGCGTTTGCCACACAAGAATCCAAACAGAAAAAAACACGCGATGCCACCATTTCTTGGTGGCAATCTCTGTACTATAATAAGAGCAGTTCTAGTCTGCAACATCCACTCTGCCCATCTTCTTTGAATAGAGAATCTAAATGGGAGATGTAGGCACCTCCACTACACGCTAACCAAAGATACAGTTAGTACCTATTCCCCCACATACCATCAGATCAGTTGCGGTTGCAAGAAAGCACACTCACTTTGTGTCTTGCCACTGAATTGCCTCCATTCTCCGGTCCTTATGCACTCTTATGTGAAGAGTTCTTCGTGGCTGATCATGAGAGAGGCCTAGGCTACTCGAGAAGCCTTTATTATTTGTATGCAGTCTCCACCGCATAGAAGCCACAAGTCAATAAATCTTCAAACAGGTAAAGTGATGTAAAGTAGTTGTCACACATAATAGTGTACCATTTACCTTCTAAGCCCCTTGTCAAGCGGCTAACCACCTATCCCGCCATTCCAATTTGGGCTGCAGTCATACCAACATCAGGTAGTGCATTATCTTTTCCCACATAAACCTCCAATCTGAAAAGGTAGCTTGTAATTGAGCAAGCCATGGCCCAAAGCTTGATCCCATGAGTGCTTGGCTTGGCCGGTAGGTATTGCTTGAATGCACAATATCTCCCATTGTATGCAACCATACATTTGTCAACAGTCACATAAGCTGACAAGTTCCAAAACTGCTGAATTCAAGATTTCACATACTCTAGAACCCATCTGCACTTGCCAATGGGATCATAATGTGGACTTAGTTTGTTGGTGACATAAATGTACTTGGATGTCATGTGCAGGCACCTAAGTATGTACTCAAATCGCCAACATGACATTGTAGAGGCCACATCTTTGCAATATAAAGCACCGTCTCCACGCTTCCAATAATTGCGAAGGCACGGTTACTTTCAAATGCCCATGAAACAGCATATCTTGGTGAACTGACGGAACTCCTCCAACGTAATTGAGGTTGCTGTCTCATTGCCATCTTTTTGCTTCCATGTTGCAAGGTTGATGTACAGTGCATACTCATTGCTCTCCGGCACAATCTTCCACTGGAGCGCCTCATCCCAAAGAAGTAGAAAGTATTTGATGGGTTGTAGCACTATGTTGCTAGGCAAATTGGCACTAGGGCCTGGCATCTTGCCGGTGAATTGCTGCCGCTGTAAAAGCAACCAAGTTCTTGCATGCCAATTTGCATTGCAGTACTTGAGGTCCAGATTAGGTCGCTCTTCTTCTGATCCAAGTGCGTACACCTCAAGATCACTAAGAACAACCAGTGCGCTGTCTTTGCATTCTTCAGCAAAGCTTCCCACATTGGAAGATCGTCTAGGGGGTCACTCCCAAGGTCAGATAAAGCTGGATCCCAATTGTGGCAGGAATCGCTGTCCTCGAGCTCCCACCCTGGAGGGGCACCACTTTGAGATTGTTGATCTTCCAACATCACGGATTTAGACATTGGTGAACTGTCCTCCTGTAAGTCACAAACAACAGTGTCGACGGTGGCTATGGGCGGAGGACAGTGTACTACCTTGTGCGATACCAGCTGGACCTCCAAGTTTGGTCCAAAATCTACCTGGAGGCACTCTTTGTCTACCTGCAAGCCCTCATCCCGAGCAGCCTCACAGTCCCCTCTGACAATTGTGCCTAAAATTGTTTGGCAAGGTACTTCCAGAACCTCTCCACCCCAAGTTAGATCTCAAAGGAAGACCAGAACTGCCCTCCCAAATCTGAACTGGACCTAAGAGTTGGGGGTGGGAAACTCGTAGCATCAAGTGCGATTGCTGGTACGCCCTCATCTCCGCTAGAATCCATGTGACCATTGCAACTCCTACTGCTTCCCTTGCTGGAACCTTGACCGCAACCACGGCCCTTACCACGAGCACATCCCGAAGTTGGAGGACGTGCAGAAGCCTCTTCATCTCAAACGTTGACAGTCACGGCTTCATTCACGGGGACTTTTTTTTTACGCTTATGTTGCTTGAGCTTCTTTGTCAAAGTCGACAAAGCAATGGCTTGTTGTTCCTCCGCCCTCCCAAGAACACCGGGAAGAGTCTCTTCTACAATTGCTAAGCTGTCAACAGCCCTGACTACCTTGTTCTTTTGTACATACTTCCGCTTCGGCTTGGGCTGGGTGGGTAACAAGAAAGGGAGGGCATTTGTGCATCTTCCTTGCCCCCCCATCATGCTGCAAGCAAGGTTGCTCACCGATGTGTTTTGCGTCACCCCAATTGTGCTGCAAGCTGCATTCCTCACGAGTTTGTCCACGCCAAAGGGGGTATAACGTACAAGCAAATTTGTGGGGGACACAGGCAGCTTTGGCTACACCTCAATTCTTGCGTTGGGGACTTTGGCCAACCCATCAAAACACACCCCCTGCCCAACGACAACATTGCAGAAAGATAAATGATCAAAGGTGGGCGTAAAGTTCAGCTAGAAACCCGCCATCACTTCCCTCCTTACGTCTGCGACTTCAACTAAGCAACTTTGCCGATTGCCGATAGAATAAGTAATGTAGCTGCGCACCAGATAGCCCCTCCAAGTTCTCAAATCCTTCTGCACCACGTGGAATTGGTTGCAAAAGCAAATACTTGCTATCAAAGAAACCAAGGAGGACTTGCCATTTCTAGAGAGGTAGTGGGTTACTATCTGCCCAATTTGACAAAATGGTTGCCGTTGCTACAAATTCTTTTGGAGGAGGAGGGGGGAGGCCAAGCGTACCTATCGGAGCCCCCTCCCAATCGTCTTCTTATGCTCGCCATCATTGCTACGCAGGCGTGCCGGCTCCAGCACTTCAAGCAATAATGGGAAGCTTGCTTTCGACGGCACCATCAAATTCCTCCCTTCATTGCGCGCAGATCCGTTCCAACAAAATCCACCCCTCTTCAACCACTCTAAACCCGAACCCTATGATGCAACTACGCGTGAGCGCAATGTTGTCTGAAATTCAAACCAATTACCCCACCCAATTCTCCTTTCTAAAATGTCTCGGATGCTCTTCAGAATTGTCACTCAAGCTTCACATTCACACAAAAAACTCCACCTCAGATCCCTTGTGCCACTATATGCGCCCTAAACCCGCACCTGCCAGCAAAGCATTGACCAACGGTCAGCCGGAGTTCCCCAAATCTTGGTTCCCTATTCCCCATGATACGGGCAAACGCCACGTCAAGCATACAAGACGTCCTCACCATCGTGCCCATCTTTTTTACATCTAAACTTATATTCTCAGCCGCCCCCCTAACCTCTTTTCACTCTCAATTCCAAATGCCACCTCAAATTCAAGTATTATAAAGCCCAGTGAATGCGTGTCACTGATCCCCACATCCATTCCCTTTACTTTTCTCACAGATTTGTAGCAGATTTCCATGCAGACCCCAAAAAGCACCAAAAACGACCAGATCTGGGTCGACCGGTCCTTAAAGGGTTGAGGTAGCCAGTTTCAAAATGATGTAAGATTATGGCAAAATTTTGACCGAAAAAGTTCCCTGAGTGCAGGAGTCATGATGAAAAGAAAGGCCGAGAGTCCAGTTCCTACAGAAACCCCACTAACCCCGCCAGCTCTTATTGGGGCGGACCCGCGAGCCATAATGCGAGCTCTTATTGGAACAGCGCCTCGCAGATCTCCAGCGCTCTGCTCTGAAGAGAGAGTGGTCACGTATGTTAGGTTATGTACCTGATTGCACTGGTACGGCTTCGACTGTTGCTGCACTAGCGCCACAGCACGGGGGCTGAGGCACCAGATCGGGTTTTGGAACCGGCGTTGTGCGGATTAGGGTTGGAGATCATTTGAGCAGTCGAAATTGATAAGCGGATCCTGATTGGAGTCCATTGCGGGGCGTCGACATGGCATCCGAGGACTTCCTGGATCGCGATGCGCTCTTCCGGAAAATGAAGGCCAAGTCAGAAAACAAGGTACCTTTTAATCAGCTGTTGTCTCTCACCTCTCGTAGTGTTTTTCTGGCTCTATCTGATTCTGCTGTTCCACGACATGCGTCGCTAGTTAGGGTTTCAGGTAATGCGTATCCTGTGTGAGCTTAGGCGGCTTCTAGTTGCATCGCCACCAATAAGAGGTAACTGTATCGTTTTTGTTTCTTTAGTTTTTAATACGAGTGCTCGGAAGAGAAAACCCGAGCATACCGCAGAGTTCCTTCCTGCGGATCCAATTCTTTGAATACTCCTGAATATGACGACCTCTATCTCGGCTCATGGTGCTCTTTCAAGGTTCTCGTATTGTACAAACCCTACATCGTAGGGTTTGTGATAATGCTGTGCTGTGTAAGCTCTCCCGCTTAATATCGAATGGAACACTTGTGGACATGGGGTTTCTGTGGGGATAGGAGTTGATCTCATTGGCTTTTGCTTTTAATAAATACATTAGGGTCTTCTCTGTTTTGGATCGAAATTTGTCATTTATCACACCCTATAGATCGTGGCATCTGCTTGGTAGGTTCCATACGCTGCTCTTGCCTTCATCCACCTATAATAGTATGAGAGAAGGTGTTGGTTGCGCTTCTCTTTGAGAGTATACATGCGCATGGACCACAATCTCCATCTTCCAACATAATTGGCGCCAGAAGGAAAAAAAATGGAGAAAAGAGGGTCAAAAGGGACGTTGGTGCCAATGCTATGTGTTAAGTGTTTGGTTTTGGAATGGTAGTGAAACTTGCAATTATTTTTAGTTTGTGAGGTGTTAGAGCAGCCGGTTTTCTTAATGTTGGTGCCAGATTCTGGTTATCATTGAGCTGGCGTACGAGGGTGGAGACGTGCTTAGTTGCAGCAGTCCATGCTGCTTTTGTTTGGGACCTCTGGTGCACTCTAACATTTCTGGATCGGGTACAAAACAATGGAGCTGATTACTACATGTCTTTGTCTCAGAATTGAAGTATAGAATATTGACTGGCCCTTGGTTAACATGCTTGACAAAAAAAATTGAATGCAGATGTGTTTCGACTGCAATGCCAAGAATCCCACATGGGCATCTGTGACGTATGGAGTATTTATATGCCTGGACTGTTCAGCTTTACATCGTAGTTTCGGTGTTCACATCAGCTTTGTCAGGTAATTTCTTAAAACAAGTGATTTGTGCTTGCTGGCATGTTATGAAAGGCACTTACTATAAAATACTGCATATTCTAGATTCTTTTGGTAGACTTTAACTGTTCTTAAAATTTATTGCTGCCGGCGTGGCATCTGCTCATTCTATTTCTAACATGTATGTCCTACAAGTAAAGGTTGGATGTGTAGTTCCTTCCTTGTTGATTAGCTGTGGAGCTTACCTTAAACTCTGGACTGTGGGAATGGTGTATCAGGTCAACTACTTTGGACAGCTGGAACCAAGATCAATTGAAGTTAATGAGCTTGGGTGGCAACGGTCGTGCACATGTGTTCTTTAAGCAGCATGGTTGGACTGAAGGAGGAAGTAAGGAGGCTAAATATACCTCAAGGGCAGCAGATCTTTACCGCCAGCTTCTAGCCAAGGAAGTGGCCAAGAGTTTGGCTGCTACGGCAAGCACTATCTCTCCGAAAGCAGCAGATGAGGCTCTGTCCACGAAGGACTTTTTTACTGCACAGCAGGAAGCAAAACCGTTTGCTGACCCTACTCCTGCACCAAAGCCTGCAGCTAGACCTGCCCCTGCTCCCACGCCTACAACATCCCTCAGCGGTCGATCAAGTAGCCTTTCGAAGAAACCTGCTTCGTCACTTGGAGCAAAGAAAATCGGTGCAAGCAGATCAGGCGGCCTTGGTGTGAAGAAATTTACTACAAAGGTACTCAAATTGTCTCGACCTTGAAGTGTACAAAGTCCGTTTCAGGTTTTAGCACGGTGTGTCTAACAGTGCCGTGTGAATATGCAGCCCGGTGAAGATCTGTATGATCAAAAGCCAGCTGAGATACAGCCTCAACCAGCAGCCGTGGCCCCTGCGGCTGGAGAGACCATACAGTCGGCCCCAAAATCATCACGCTTTCTGTACATGGATGACGTACCAGTAAGCAACGATTATGATCCGGAGAACTCCAACTCCCGCCATGTAGCTGCTCCGTCAACAACTAGAAATTTCTTTTCAGATTTTGGAGGAGCTCCGATGAAGTCCTCATTCAACAGTGAACGTTCCAAGGCACAGGCAAGCTGCTCATTCTTTACATTTTCAAGCCTGCTACTGTAGACTCGGACTGTTGTGACGTGATTGTTCGACTCTGCCACTATAATCTGTTCTAGACCAGATATGCTTGCTCCTTGTCAGATCATCACTTTCATGAATTTGCAGTTACAATTCATGTTGTATCTTTCG
Source organism: Ulota crispa (assembly GCA_963920765.1). Taxonomy (NCBI): domain Eukaryota; kingdom Viridiplantae; phylum Streptophyta; class Bryopsida; order Orthotrichales; family Orthotrichaceae; genus Ulota; species Ulota crispa. The sequence goes on from OY987243.1 coordinate 2,213,240, forward strand.
AACGGACCTTCATTCTGCTCTCCTGATGACGTGGATTCATGATTGCAGCCTGAAGACAGCCACGAGGCACAAAAAAAGTTTGCTAATGCAAAATCTATATCGTCTGCACAATATTTTGGTGATCAGAAAAACAATGATACGGAAAATTCTGGGCGCTTGGAAAAATTCGCTGTAAGTTTTGGTTTCTGTGCAGTAAATTTGTTTGAAACATTCAACGCTGGATGACGCAGTATTCAGATGATTGCCTCTTATTGATGTGGGTGGCATATTTGGTGTTCTGCAGTAACGATTAAATGATGATTCATTGGTGGTTATTGGTGTTTGTAGAACTCGTCATCTATATCAAGTGCTGCTTATTTTGACCGTGAAGAATCTGGTTCGCCTAGTGGTTCCTCTGTTGATGCGACAGCAAGTGAGCTTATGTCTAAGTTCACATTCCAGGTAATGCAGAATTTTTAGTAAGCCGGGAGGTAATTCAAACAGAAGCTCTGCTTTTGTTATCTTGTGGCATGACGTGAATTCTCTGCATACCACTTTGTTGAGTATCTGAAAGCATTGTTTTTCTAGTGTTCCTCCTGATAACTAGAATTGTGACCTCAACGTTTTCGCAGAGGTAATGTAATAGTTTGGATTGACAGTTTATCTCTCCATGACGGTGAAGTGTTGTCCATTAGATCCCTTAAGAGTTGAGCTTTATCAGAAGGCCATTTTAGTAAACCAGTTGTCTCTAGCAGGGCTGAGGTTATTGAGCTGCAGATCCTATTACTTCTCATTGTGATGGCTCTCATCTTGCTGTTAGAGGGCGGGGTTTTTGTTGTCTTGAGCCGAGGGCTAATTGAAGTTGTGGTTTTTCAGGCCTCACAGGATATTTCAACGTTGAAAAACATGGCGGGAGAAACGGCGACGAAGTTCTCCTCCTTCGCTTCAAGTTTTATTGCTGACCTACAAGACCGCATCGGATGAGCACACGTGCCTCAAGTCGTTTGAATTCCACTGCTTAGGTGCAATTTTTTCCAATCATGCGATTACATACTTATCAAGGTAGTTAGTGAAATGCCAGGCCTTGCATAAACTTCAGTTGTAGCAACTGTTATGGACATGCCATACTGGTTATATTTGATTTGTTGTATGGGTAGGAGGCAGGTCTTTTAGTTTGTAGTTTCTGAGCTACATTTGCTAGCGAGGTCCTGCAGAAATGCTGTGCTCCTGGCGCACACCCAGTTGCGCTGTAGAACATATTGATCAGCTCTCGATTGATAGATCAGAACTTGAAATCTAGGATTGCTTATATGAGCTGCTGTCGTGGGCATTCAGGAGCAAATGCAGGAGGCATGTTTATTTCTATTTTGGGTTATCTTTGTGAACCGTGCATATCTTTGTCTGTGAGGCCTGTGGGGTTATAGAGCAGGCCTGCATGCCTGGCAGTACCTTGTAGACTCTTGAGTTTCCAAAATAAAAACCTCATTACCCTCACTTTGAATGTTCGTGAAAACAAAAGTAGGTCATCGTTCCTATCAAATTCGCATGTACTTCACAGGCTCTTTAACGTTGCTGCACTGTAAAGAAGGGTGCTATATTCGGCAGTGATTTTGGCAAATTATTCAACACTTTGATGTCAATAACATGCTCAATGCGCAAATGAAAGTACATGTCCCTCCAGAGGCCCACGTATTCTCTCACTGACAGTGAATTTGGCCATTTTCCAAAAGAAACGAGCGTCCTGAATTTGCTACTTGAGCATTGTGATTGGAGAAGGAGATGGTTCATGTTCACTTCGCAGTAGTAGAGAGAGATCGAGGTTCAAAATGGATATAAAATGACATTGAATTTTACATGTCATAGAATGGATAGGGTTTCATGGTCACCCAAATTTTGTGTTGAGGCAACCTCTGGTTGGATTTTTAGGGTGATCAAGCCATCCCAAAAAAATTGATTTGTTTTAATTTTGTCAATCTTTAATGTTATTTATTATTGAGAATGTTGTTCTGTTATTGTTTTATTGCTATGAACACAATTTTGAATGCTTGAATGATGTTGTACTGCTAAAATGTATTTTGGTTGCAGTGACATCAATTTATTGCAAAATAAAATTTTATAAAGTGTTTATTATAAAAAGTGAACTTTTGTTTAAAAGCACATCGTCTTACACATTAATTCCAATGGGAAACACTCAAAAAAAATGCCATGGCCATTTACTTTGAAGTTTTCACTTTGCACTATTATTTAAAGCTTTGGTAATAAATTTTGTAATTTTTTTGGTTATAGGTTTCCTCCATTTTATGGCATCCAAAAGCTTGAAAGTTTATTAAGGGGAGAGAATATAAGAAAGAGGGGAGAGGAGAGAATAAGAAAGAAGAAATGAGGAAGAAAGTAGAGAAAATGATCAAATCCCAAGGGAATTGTCTAAGTTCACTTTACACTATTAAAGGTGACCAATGGATGGGAATTTGGGTTTTGATCACCAAGAGTTGTGACCAAGAAATAAACATGGATTTGCTCTTTGTCACTATTGCAACAAGGCTCTTAGTTTGGAAAGAACTCCATATATCCTCTATGCATTTTTAAGTTATGAGTTGGCTTTTGTTGTCACTATGTATCTCTAACCCACACATATATATTGCAAATGAGAAATGAAGTAATATACTTGTCCAAATGCATTGACCTAAGCCTTATACCACCTAGAAGATCACATTTATTGGAAGAATTTATATGTAGATCTAAAAGATTTCCAAAAGGATAAGACGATGAAAATAGAATAGTGGATGATATGGTGAACAAATCAAATAGCTAAGAGAGAACGGAAGAGAATATGAGCTATAGAGAGACTTTTGAGCATTTTCATTTACTAGTAGAAACTGCGTTGGAACCCACCTTTTTATGTAAAGTAGTTCCTATTGAGTTCCTTGTTTTCAACGCAAAATTTTGCTGAACAATGCAAAATTTTGCGTTGAAAACAAGGAACTCAACAAGAACTACCTTACGTACAAAGATGGGTTCCAACGCAGCTTTCCACTACAAGGCCCACAAGGTGTGTTATGATTATATTGTCAAACACAAAGAGGATGCAAACACTAAGAGGGTGGAAATATTAAGAGGGTGCAACCTCCAAGCTTACATTATAATTTGCTTATGAAGGCACATTGTACAATTGTTTAATTCCAAAAACACTTAGTTGCAAGTAAGAAATCCTTCACAATTTTCTTTGTATGTGTTGGTCTCTAATTTGGGTGAGCTTACTATAAAAATGAATTGCCGTTGAATTTAGACCTCCCATTCCAAATGTGTTTTTTTATAGAATCTTCCAACACAAAGGAAGTGACGTGAAAAGTGAGAGTTTACAGAATCTCAATGAATATTTATACATGATTCATAAAACCCTAAATGCTCACTAGCCCTCTCCATTTCTTCCATCTTCCCACCTCCACAAGGCTTATCTTCCATCCCAAGTCATCCCCTCCTTCCATCCCACGTACCACTTCCTTGTAGTAATTTGCTGAGTTAGTAACCATCGTCCTTGCACGGATGTGATCAATGTGGTCACCATTACTTATCAGCTAATTAAAACAAGGAAAAATTTCATGGATACCTGTGAAAATTGCCATATTTACATAGATATCTTAGTTTTATAGAATATACACAAATATTATTTGACCATAATTTTTAGACTTTTGTTATATTGTACATTTCCCCTCTCACTCCCTTGTGTGCGTGTTTCTTTTTTTCCGTTCAATTGCACTTATTGTCTTAACATTGGTCATGATATGAAAGAAGTAGCGTGCATAACAAAACAAATGCTTGAAAATTATAAACCTAGTCTATTTGTGTAATTCCTGAAAAAAGCAAGGTGTCTATGTAAATATGGCAAACTTCATGGGTACCCATGAAATTTTCCCTTAATAAAAAGGGAAGATATCAAAAAATTCCCTCAATTCTTTCCAAATGTCAAATATATCCCTCAAAGATTTGAAATATAAAAAATATCGTAGCTTTGTGCACAAGTATCAATATGCCCCTCATTACACTACAAAAACATCATAAACACTTAGTTTTCTTGTGCCGCTTTACTACAACTTCTTGTAATTACTAAAAACACCATATTCATTAAATTGGAAAAACCATATTCCTAAGTTGTACTTCACCTTAAACCCAAAGTTATTCTTTAAACCATTTCAATGCAAGATTTGAAGGTATCAGATTCGGTCTGAGCCATTGAGATTTTGTCCTTTACAAATTCCTCCTCTTAGGTGAGAGCACATGTATCATTGCTAAAACCTAGAGCTTGATTTAAAGTGATCACCTTAAACCTAGTTTATTCCCAAATGGGCGTTTCTTCCCAAATTAACAAATATGGCATTGAGAGTACTATGCAGTCAATGCAATGGCTTTGTTCACAATAAGCTTATATGCAAAAACCTTGTATTGAGCTTGAAAAGCTTGCTTCTAGATTTAGTTTGCATTCAAATCACATCTACTTTTTAAAAACTTCAATGTCATCTTTTACAAAAAATTGCAATAAGGGGCACAAGAAAACTAGGGATATTTATGATATTCTCAAAAATAACCAAGAATACTATCCAATTGATGTTCCTATACAAAACAAAAGGGACTTTTGATATTTCAAATAACATAAGAGTACACTTGGTGTTTCAAAATAATTGAAGTGAGTGCATTTGATATTCTAAAATAATTGAGGGGTATTTTTGATGTTTTCCCAAAAAATTATGGGTATGAATGATATTCTCAAATGATATTCTCAAAGATAACAAGGGGTATATTTGATATTCTCCAAAAAGTTGGGGTCTTTTTTATATTTCAAAATTTTAAGTAATATTTTGAAAGAAGTGAGGGGTCTTTTAGATGTTTCCCCTCAAATAAAAAATAAATAAACATAAAATCTGTCTTGCTATATTTTGCTTTTTGATATCCCTTGAATGCCTTCAAATAAAGTGGATGCTATATTCTTATTTGTTTACTTTGCTACCAAATCTTAACCCCTAAGCGCCCAAGCAGACTGAAATAGTCTGCATTCCTGTCTTATTTGGAAACCTTGGACTCTCAGGAGTCAAAGCAAATAGGGCATCAAAGGTCATTGAATTGGCCCCCTCATTGCCATTATCATGGACAAATGGGGTTGGGAGCTTAGTTAATTGCTTTCTAAGGTTGTGGAGCCATGGTGAAAAAGTTCCACTTTGCACATCCTGAAAATTCTAATACCTTGGAAATTTACTATCAAGAGATTAAAATTAGAAGTTTTGACTTCACATTTGTATTTAAAAACCCTAATTTAGTTTAGAGCCTTGGAGGGTATATTTGAACTACAAAATAGGAGCAAAGTATTACTTTTACTCTTGTTTGAATATTACAAAGCTTTTCCACCTTGACCCAAAAACATAAATGTGCATTGGATAGATCCCTGAGGTGTCATTCATACAAGGCATGGTGCAATGAGGGGGTTATTTCACCTTGGGCGGCATAAGCTTAAATCCGTTTTTCTCATTGTTATTTTGATGTTTGGTGTTTTGCCCTCCATCCTAATTTCACGCATACATGGGTGACTTTTATGCACTCTTTTTTGGAGAGAATGTTTGTTTAATTTAATTTTCAAATTTCAAGGTGGTGCCACTAGTAGAAAATTCAGCACAAAATCAATAGAATTTCAATCAAAAACTGTTGATTTTTTTTGTGGATTTGGTCAAGTTGATTTGGGTACTTTTCTATTGATTTTCTGTTGATTTTTTGTTGATTATTTACTGTTTTCTATTAATTTTATGTTGATTTTCTGTTACTTTTCACGTATTTTATGTTGTTCAATTCTTCTTTTTTTTCAAATTTTCAAATTTTTTTTCATAGAATTTTATTTTATTTTATAAAAAAATGAAATTTTTTAAGGGCCGGATAGTTGTGCACAGCAGGGAATAGCTACCCGCACCACCAAGCAGGGCTGTTGACAGTGGAGTTTGAACCCGCCACCTTTGAGCTCACACTCCACAACTCATCCACATTACTCACAACCACTAGAGCACGTGCACTCACACATGTGCACAATAGAACCATGATTCTAGTTGTACATTAAATGTTCATGTTTTTAGTAAGCCAGTAGATTTTGGAGGCTATTTTGGTCCATTAAAGGACTTTTTTTCAAAAAACTTAGAACTAAGGAAAGTTGGTAAATGTACTTTATTTTCACCTCCAACAATTTTTTTGGATTTCAATCTTTTTATCAAAAGTTATGAGCTAAAATTAGAGAAGGTGTTTAGAAATTTTAAAAAAATTGTTTATTTCTATCTTTTTGATTTTGTTTATAAATTTTTATTGGAATTCACAAATCTCAAAAGGATTGTTGCAGGCAAAGGTTGGATTCATTAATAATTATTAATTAGTGCTAGTTTTTTGTAAAAAGAACCTTATTTTGTTAAAATAGCCTCCATAGTTTGATAGCTTTAAATAACATGAAGTCGTGAAAAGTTACGGATTTAAAACCTTGCAATTATAAAATCAAAATTCTATAAACTTTTGAATAGTTTTGGATATTTTTTAAGGGCATTAATATGTGAATCACACCCTTTGAACTATTGTACCACACCCCCGGGGTAAATTTTAGATTTCTACCATCAAATATTTGAGTTTGAAAATTTTGAATTCAAATTTGAACTTAGAGACCATGATATTGTCTAGGACCATAAAGAAAGTTGCAATTCAACAACACCCAATGAAAAAGCTTATTTTTTTTTACAAACAAAAGTAAAATTAACAATTTTCTCCCTAACTAAACTTTTTCACTGGGTGTTGTTGAACTGCAACTTTTTTTATGGTTCTAGACAATACCATGGTCTCTAAGTCCAAATTTGAATTCAAAATTTTCAAATTCAGCTTTTTGATGGTAAAAATCTAAAATTTATCCCGTGGTGTGGTATAGTAATTAGAAGGGTGTGGTACACATATCAATTCCCATCTTTTAAAGCTTATAAAAATATTTTATAAGATTGTGTTTTTTTAATTCATTTGATAGAAGGAAAAATACTAAGAATACCCTTTAAGTCTTTCAAAATATCAAGTTTACGCCAAAAATATTTGAAACATAAAAAGTATTCCTTATTTTTTGTAGGAATATCAATTATACTCCTACTATTTTGGAAAAATAATAAAAAAGCTCTTCTATTTTGAAATGTTAAATATGTCCTTGTGTTATTTGAAATGTAAAAATCACCTTTGGTTTCTTGTAAGAATTTGCATTAAACTATACACTTGGTTATCATATAACACAAAGATATAAATAATTTAAAATAGTTGAGAAACATTTTTAATATTTTCCCAATATATTAGAAGCATTGTTGATATTTATACAAAAAGGAAAGATATTTTTGGTACTTTTAATCCTTGACGGACATATATGATTTCTTCAAAGAATTGAGGAGCATCTTTTATATTTGTTTGTAAAGAAATTCTGGTATTTAAAACAACAAAATGTTGTACTTTTTTTATAAAATTTTGTTGAATTAGTGAAGTTGTGTCCAAAAGTGTCCAGATCAACAGAAAATTGTTGATTTTTTTTATTATTATGGTCATGTTTTTACTTGACTTTAAAGGATGCTAAATTTAAATCTAACCAAATTGTGAAAAGTAAAGAAAATAAAACCAGTCAATGTACACTCAAACTTCTAAAATATTCTATTTTTTTTGAAAACTTCTTTTATTTTTTAAGACTTCAAAACATTTTAATGAGGTCCAAAAAGATTCTAGAAAGATTTCAAAAACAAACCTAAACTATTGTAATAGTTTTTTTGTTAAAAATATTTTAAAGTACTTTGATGAATTACAAAAAGATTCCTAAAGGACTCTAATTCAATCTAAGAGATTCTATTTCTATAAATATTTTGAAGTACTTTAACAAAATTCATAAAGATTTAAAAAAGATTCTCAAAGATTCCAAAAAGGTTCTTGGAAATTTTCAGAGATTCCCAAATATTTTTAAAATTTCCAAAAAGATTCTCAAAAGATTCCTAAAGATTCTCAAAGATTCTTAAAGATTCTCAAAGCTTCTCAAAGCTTCCAAGAAGATTCCAAGAAGATTCTTAAAGGTTTTCAAAAATTCTCAAAAAAATTCAAAATTCCTAGAACATTTCCAAAGATTTTCAAATATTCCAAAATATTCTCAAAGATTCTCAAGAATTCTCAAATATTCCTAAAAGATTCTCAAAGATTCCAAGGAGATTCTCAAAGATTCTAAAAAGATTCTTAAAGATTTCCAAAGATTCTCAAACATTCTCAAATATTCCAAAAAAACTTGAAAAGATTTCCAAAGATTTCCAAAGATACTCAAAGATTCCTAAAAGATTCTCAAAGATTCTCAATTGTCCTCAAACATTTTCAAAGATTCCAAAAAAACTTGAAAAGATTCCTAAAGATTTCCAAAGATTCTCAAAGATTCCTAGAAGATTCTCAAAGATTCCAAGAAGATTCTCAAAGATTCCAAAATCTTGAAAAGATTCTTAAAAATCTTGAAAAGATTCTCAATGATTCCCAAAAGATTCTTAAAGATTCTTAAAGATTCACAAAAAATTCCCAAAAGATTTCCAAAAGATTCCAAAATTTCTGTTGATTTAGATAATGGTGTCCAAATCAACAGAACGTATTTAGTTTTTGACAAAATTCTGTTAAATTAGTCAATTAGTGTGGGCAAGTGTCCAAATCAGCAAGAAACTGTTGGTTTTCTGTTATTTTGGACAGAGTTTTCTACTAGTGTGCTTGTTTTATTTGTATGAAAAAAAAAGATTGTCTATTGTAAAAGTGTTTATTATAAATTTTTATCTCTATAATGAAAAGGAATGGGCGTTTCAATTCCTATACTCTAATGTTTAAAGTTTGTTACCTTTGAAAGCTTGAATGTGCATAGCAATGGCCTTCAAAAGGCAACAACTGAAAAGACTATGCTAAGTGCTTCAATAGCTTATGTTCATTTCAAGCAATGATGTTTGCCAAGTTGGATTTTATTTTAGGAGTGTACATGCCCATGTGCATTGGTTTTGACACACTAAAGTAATATGCAAAACGTTTACAAAGAAAAACTACTTTATAGCTTGGTATGAAAAATAGTACACTGGATTCCAACAAACATTCAAAGAACTTTGCATAATATATAACATGATTAGTGACTTTGTTGTCTTGCTTCAACTATATTGGATTCATAAACAATCTCAATTGAGCATACCAAATTTCAATTCCTAAAATCCAAAACCCCATTCTTGGTGAACTATTTTGTATAAAACTCATAGTTCTACATGATGATTGATTGAAAAATGTTGTTGATGAATTTTTTAGATTTGATTGCATGGATATGTAGGAAACATCCATGCAAACATAAGAATTACCACTAAGTAACAAAGATGTGTTGTATGAAGAGTTCTATGAAGAATCCAATGTGAGGTGTGATATGACCAAAATTTGTAATATATATATTCCTTTTTATAATTAGATTTTGTTATTAGACTCATATATTATGACCAAGTTTCTACCTTTGAACATGATGCTAAAAGTTATCAAACATTATACATGTGCACTGAAAAAACAAGTGATCAATGCCAATATGGCAAAAGAGTTTGTGTGTCAAGTTGAATACTCAATCATCTATTTTCCACAAACTTCAATATGTGATTAGGACTTTAAAAAAAAAACATTGATGTTTATGTATTTTGTTAACCTCATATTTCTTCACATACTGTTTTGTTTTGTAACTTCAAAATTGCAACAAATTTTTGGTGCTATATCTTAGAATGGTTGTTGCAAAAACGATGAATTTATGGTTATTCATTGTTTTGAACGCAAATTCCCTCATGGCATTTTGTAAAGCAAAACCTTTGTAAACTAAAATAAAAAACCATGCAAAATGGCATATCATTCTCCATAAGATCCAGTTTGTTGCACGGTTGGTGACAAACTCAAACACAATCATAAATTAGATGTTTAATCATTTATATATTTGGAAGAAACTTACATTGTTTGCACTTTGCACCTCTAAATTCTAATTTTAACAAGTTCAATGATTACATGGGACAATTTCAAAAGCCAAGTAATCTGTGCTATATATCATGGAGTATCCTATTTAGCCTTTTAATTAACCTTTTAATACTTTAGAGACCAAATTGTCCATTCTTATATTGTATAAGCCTTATAAAAGTATTTTGGAAATGATTATTTGATTTTCCAACAAATTTTAGAATAGGATCCCTTCTCACTTATGATACAATATTTCTTATAAAACAACCTCAACTTCTTTGAAAACTTTAAGGTCAGTCCATACTTGCATTCCATTAAACTCATAAATTCTAAACTTTATAAACACATTGCTATGAAAAGAATTGAATTAAAAAAAAGGATTACTTTTGATAGCAAATTTTGACAAACTTGGTTAACCTCAATCATTGTAATCTTGATATTACATCATCAAATCTTCATGAAACTTTGTGAAATAATAGGGGTAGTCTCAGCACTTTCATTTCCAAAAGCGGAGAATGAGAATGCAGACGAGTCCCGTTGTTGGTGGCTGCCAGAGCTTGCGTTTTGCTTTACAAGTGAAACTTCTCATAGCCTTGCTCTTCTCTAAAGGCGGTGAAGAATGAAGTGGAGAATGATTTAGCATGTGAATTTCTTACAATGGTTTGCTTGTTTTCCCAACTCATGAATTGCTTTTCACCCTAGCTCTTTTTGCTCTTCCAATCGGTGGCCGTGTTGCCTTTCTCTAAGTAAATCATTCTTCATTCTCCACTCTTAATTCTTCATCACACACAAATGGGGTGTCATAGCATCTTCACAAAGAACAAGCTCCTATTGGCTCCTACTTTCACTTAGCCGATTCTCAATCTCCATTCTTTTTTCATTCTCCAAAGTGCTGTGACTACCCCTAATGCGTAAGTGACTCTTCTTCACAATTGTACGATCACTTTGCTAAAAATTGCAGCCAACAAAACAAATCTTGAATGTGTTTTTATGCAAGGGCGATTCTCTGCCAACAAATGTCCAACCACTCCAACCCTATCAGAGGTTACAGGGTGCTTTTGCCATAAGTTACTGAAGAAAGTCAAGCCAAACTTTTCGAGCCATCGTAGCCAAAAGTTAAGATTAGGTTACAGGAAAAAAAGAGGATAGCTTAAACTTAGAGGTGCAATGCGTGATTTCAGGTCCTTGACGGCCACGTGGGAGGCCAACCTCTGCCACGTCCTGCTGCAATCCATCGGTGCCACAATCAACGGCAAGCTTCCACATGCTTCCGAAGGACATTTTAAAATATGCAAACAGCCAACCAAGCCTATCATGATAGCTCCCTACCACTACGTGTCGTTACGAATTCAATCCCGACTGCCAGGTGCCACCATCGCAAAAGTCTTCGATGCAGGACACTTGGCGCACACCCAGCGACCCAAAACAACCCCTTATTATTACCTCTGAACCATACTTCTTCGCACTTTCAGCCTTCCTGAGCACTTCGATAGCATTGCAGCTTCAATCCATTTGTAATTGCACAAGAGCAGAGCATATTTAGGTCAAATAAGGTGTGGGAGTGCGTTTGTGTTGAGATCATCAACATTTGTGAGCAATGGCGGACGAAGCGACGATGAGGAGCGAGGTGGCCGCCGACAAGGCGAATCAGGGTACTGATGCGGCCTTAGAGTCCATCGGCCAATACCGTGGTGCGGCGCAGGAGCAAGGCACCGCCGCCTTGCAGGGCGCCCAAGATCGATACCAAGCAGCCAAGGACGTTTCGGTGCAGAAAGGCAATGAGGCGGCCAATGTCGCTGTCCAGAAGAAGAACACCGTTGCGGTAAAGTGTCTCCACCCTAATTTTTATCTTTATGATGTAAACGATCTACTTCGATTTCAGCGTGTTGGTGATCCTGGATCTGGTAGCCCAGATTGTGGATCTCATGTTTGAATGCAATTTAGAGCAGGTTATTTGTAGATATTCGTTCGTCCATGTTGATCTACTATTTGATAAATTCATGTGGTGTTACAATTAGCTATGTGATGTAAAGTTTTGTTCAAGGCCTGACTTGTAGTGTCTGTGAACTGGTAAATTCGTAAACCGTGGATCTTTAGCTAACATGCCTTTTTCGCTCTAAAACAGGAAACGATTTCGCAGTATACGCAAGTAGCGATGGACAAGCTCAAGGGCATGCAGATCAGTGCCCAAGATTACTCTCAGCAGCAGTTGAACAAAGCGGCGGGGCAAACTGAGAGCACGAAGGCAAGTGCCGCGGATAACTACAACAAAGCGGCAGACACTACTACTCAAACTGCGCAGAGTGCCAAGGACACTGCCATTCAGAAGAAGGATCAGGTTTACGATACGGCTGTCCAAACTGCTCAGTCCGCGAAGGATTCTGCCATCCAATCGAAGGATCAAGCATATGACGCAACTGCGTCGGCGGCTGTGACCGCTAGAGACATTGCCATCGAGAAAAAGGATCAAGCTTACGACGCCGCTGCCTCTGCGGCCCAGGCAGCTTCAGACACAGCCATTCAGACCAAAGATCAAGCGTACGACGCTGCTGCGTCCGCGGCCCAGACAACTTCGGACACAGCTATCCAGACGAAAGATCGAGCGTTCGATGCTGCTGCTTCTGCTGCTCAGACTGCAAAAGATACGACAATCCAGAAGAAGGATCAAGCGTACGACGCTGCTGCATCGGGATGGGACGTGACGAAGCAGAAAGCTGGGGAAGCGACTGCTGTAGCGCAGGAGAAAGCAGGTGTTGCCCAGCAGAGCGCTGCTGACACTGCAACTGCTGCGCAGCAGAAGGCGACCGCAGCTAAAGACCAATCTTACGCTGCAGCTGGTGATGCGAATGTGAGTGCCAAGCAGACAGCTGGAAGCGCTCAATCTACCGCGTCGTCGTGGTTTGGAGCTGCGAAACAGAGGGCTTCGGAGCTTCTAGGCGCTACTCAGCAGAAAACCCAAGAAGCCACTACCGCTGCACAAAACCAAGCTGCCGTTGCTAAGGACAAAGCTGCTGGAGCTGCGGATGCTACTGCGCAGAAGGCTGCAGAAACCAGGGATGCTGCGAAGGATGCGGCTGCAGAATCCAGGGATGCTGCGAAGGATGGGACTGCAGAGGCTTCAGAGGGTACCTGGCAAGTAGGAGGAACTGCTGAAGATAAGGCAGGGCAGGTAGTGGAAGGTGTTAAAGACTTGTGAGGTGCAATCGAAGTGTAGGCAGGGAAAATGTCTGTAGTTGAACAGGACAAAGCCTCCTCTAGATTGGTCGGACATATCTCAGCTACATCATTTAGTGGCGCCTTTTGCTTGTAAGGTTTACCAGTATTCTTTTTGAGGGGTATCAAGGTTTGTGGGATCAGGGCTTAACAACCTTGGCAGGTCGAACTGCAGATGTTATCGAAGTATTGTAAATATAATTTAAGAATCGCCTTTGTGAAATGACGTGGATCAATTCGATTGTGTTGCTTGTTCTATAAGTCAGTTCTTTGCGTGTGTATGCAACTGGCTGTTTTTAACTGCCATGTATTGCAAGAAGACGTCTGTACTGTCATTTACGATCATCTCACTAAAGTTTAGGGCTTGGGTACACCCTGTGGTAAACTCCGTGCATTCTGCTACAGTGCTACCTTCCTGCTATACGCAATCAAGTGTACACAATGTCACTGAACGAATCGATTGTGAAATATTTGAAAGTACCTGCATGTAGAACCAGTTTTGTAGCATTGTAGCAAAAAGCTCTTGTCAAGGAAGACCCAATCGATAAAGGGAAGTATGGTTTACAATTCATACCCTTGTACACCTTGGCTCTCTAAGCCAGTTCTGCAAAGAATCGCTTAGGTGCCCCACGACCTGCCATGAAAGGAGCGCTTAGGGCATCATCAACCTGGTGAGAAGCTGTCAATGGGGTTCCAGATTGGGAACTGACCACTTCTGCAATGCTTCATGTGTAGAAAATTTTCAGTCTTGTTCAGCGGTCAAGCTACTACATGCAACATGGCCTTCAAGCACAAGTTACGGGGAAGACCAAGGGCAGCAGTCAAGCTACTGCAGGCAACGTGGCCTTCAAGCACAAGGGACGAAAGACCAAGGGTAGTGGAAAATGAGGAGATGTGTGATGGGCAGTTTTTTTTTAATAGAGCCCTATCCTAGTTACAGTAACTGTTTTTGTGGTTGCGTTAGAGCCCTAAAGTCTTTATTCTCCCACACAGCCGTCTCCCACCAACAAAAATGATGTTACAGCCACAATGCTTGTGAGCATGAAGCTTCTTTGCAAACACAAGAGGATCTGGCCAATAAATAGAATTACAAAATTGTGAGACGTAAAGCAATGCTAAAGCAACCAGTTCCTAATCCCAAACCCGGTCTCTGAGTTGATAATACCCTTACGGCATCATAATCAAGCACTCGAAATGACTCACTGAACATGTTACTATTCTTTACCTGGCCAGAAGCCCAACAAGGCACTAGACAATTGCAATGAACGATTACCATAAATTTTCTTTCTTGGACATGATTTGCCTCCTCGTTTATCTTTTAGCTTGCTTTCTTTCAATGGGCTTAGGCAAAAGATAGTAACATGGTTAGTGAGTCGTTTAGAGTGCTTGATTGATGATGTCCTTAACCCTTAAAGGACCAAGCCCATTTTACTTTGAAATCATTGAAAACTGCCACTTTTAGGGGAATGAGTCAAAAGGCAGGAAAACAAGTTTTTTTGGAAATTCAATTGTAAGATCTTGCCCTACACTATGGGAGGTACTTGTGGGAAAAAATTCATCTCTTTCTAGAAGTGGAGGAGTGAGATATTGACATTTGAAGTGAAAAAAGAGTTTTTTTCCCTATTGCCCAAAAATTTTAGAAGCCTTTGACAGCTCCTAAATCAAAAAAATTGCTCCACGCAAAGTTGAGGTTTATTTTTTCCATGTAGAAGACCAAGTTAGGTAAATGTGGGAGAATTTTCTAATGAATTGCAAGTGTGGATCATACTTTGTAAAATCTTGCAATGCCGTAAGGCCATGAAATTTGCATGTACACTAGGCAAAACTAGAGAATTTATGTAACTTAGAAATGTGAATTACTTTGATCCAAATGGTGAAAACCAAGGAGTCTTAGTCTACTACAACTTAGAAAAAAAAAGGTTAAAAAAAAAATCCACAAAGAGCTCAAAAATGGAAAGCAACAAACTTTACAAGGGGCAAAAAGAATGGAGGTTTGGGAGTACCATACCTACCTGCAAACTAAAACTTCTCATAACTTTCATCTCATCAAACAAAATTGAATGATTTAAATATTCCCACATTTGTGTAACTCTGAAGAACCAATTTCAGATTTTTATTTTAAAAAAAAACAATTTTGCTTCTTTTGGGCTGCCTCCCCTCCCCTTTTTCAGAAATTCATGCATAACTTCTTCAATAAATGTCAAAAAGAAGAAAAAGTTAGATGCCCACGTAAATCTTTGAATTCTCCACTTTCAATAAAAGTTTCAAAAAACCACAAAAAGTAGATTAGCTATAGGTACATGCTTGAAATCCATTTGTCCCTTGAGGGGATAGTTGGTCCTTTAGGGGTTAACCCTTGAGCGCCCCACCAACCAAAATATGGCCTCCCAAAATCAAACTTTCCACAACACCAAGTCCAAATTAAAAGTGTACTGGTTGGAAAATTGTACTTGGTTTTGGGTACAGTACTACTCTCATGCCACATAGTGAGCGATGGGGATTTTACCACTTGTACAAGCACAAATTGTGCAAGTTAAGTATGACAATAGTATGCTAGAACTTCATTTCATGCGGTTTGGGGTTTAGGTGTAAGGATAGAGACCACCGGCTATGGCTGGTTCCATACCATTAGGGGTGTTTTGGCACGCATGCCTCAAACTAGAGAACGGTTTTGCAGCTGTACCATTGAGAGTTGGCCCTTGTGGAGGTCAAAGCCGCCATACCTTGTCTATTGTCCACCATGCTGTGTAAGCTTGGCAACTTTGGGCCTCTAAAAAAGCACCTTGCGAATGTCAGGACATCACCAAATTTAGCAGCAAGCGAGATACATGTAAATTGCACCCCTTGCCCAAATTTCATCAAAAGGAGCCTCCTCCAAGGCATGAATTTTTGCGTCCATAGCCATGGACCCCCCCAAAATTGGCTGGTTGCCACATAGTCAAATGTACTTTGACTATTATAATCCCCAAAATGTTGTGGTTAAAAGTTTTGCAAATTTCTGATTGGGTGCATCAAACACCTTTTTTTCTATTTTAGCGGTGAATCCCCGATCTAAGTTCCTAGCTTGTGGCATACAATGTTTTAAAGCATGGTCCCCTGACCACATTTTTTGGATTTCACTACAGGCGCTCAGGGGTTAACCCTTAAAGGACCAAGGAGCCCTTTGCGGCCAATATAGTATTTGGTATTTTCTTGTATTTGGAATGCATCCACACCTTTACTACATTTGAGATCAACAAAGAAGTTGGAATATAGATCAATGTGGTTCTAGTGAGCTAGTCAAGATCCCAAATTAAAACTTTTTATTGGTAGCAAACGCCAATTATATGGTAGCGTATATACTATGTAATATGTAGAGCGGTCCTTTAAGGGTTAATGTCCACCCTGACCAAAACAAAAAAAGAACCTTGGGTCGAATGTTAACCCTTAAAGGATTGACCCTGAATCCGTGGCCAACTTGGGGCTCAGACTGAGGAGAGTGCACTGTTCATGGGCAGTGAACAGCCTGTGGCATGTGTCCAAGAGAGATAATAATCTTTTCAAAAGAAGGAAAAGTCAATAGTGTATCCTGCTCTCACAAAAAGGGCAGCATGGACCTTGTACATCTCTTTACAAATTAGTGTTTCAAAAAATATGGAGACATTGAAAGCAGCTATTTTTGGCATTCAGTGATGTGGCACATCTCTGACCACTTTCAAGGAAAAAAATTTGAAAAAAAAAAGTCTTTTTCCACCCTCAAGGTGTGTTTTCGGCATTGAAAGGACGGTTAGGGGTTAACAAACGGCAGGAACATCCTTCAACCGCGTCTGTTGTGGACAAGAAGGTCTCACTGCACTCCAGAACAGAGTCCCGAACGCCTCCCACTTTTTCCGATTTCCTGCTCCTAATGCTGAACTCCTTCCCATATTCACACTTTCTGGAATTCTCGCCCTCCCGGGCCCGGCACAGTCCTGCCATGTGCAAGCCCGCGTTTCCGACGCTTGGACTGTGTACCTCTTAGCCTTTGCAGATTCGGAGCATGATGTCCTTTTAGAGGCTCAGAATTCAGATGCATGCGAGAAAATACTAACCTCCCAGACCGTCCCTTGTTGAACCGCAGAAAGTCAATTTAAGTCTCCGCTTCCTTTACACGCGTTCCCTGTGGGTTTGTGTAGAACCTGCTTGGTTATGGCGATTTGTCGGTATCTGTTTGACGTCTGCTACTAGGTTGGGTCACACTAAATGATTCGTATAACTTCTGGCTGGGAGTACCAGCTATAGCCACTCTCGAGTGTGCCCATATAATCATACAGTGACCTTACGCGCCCATTTTTCAGCAAATTGGTACGACAGGAGCCAGTGAGAGCTTGGTGCGTGCAGATTTTTGTTCGAATTGGAGTGCGCTGTGCTGGGACAGATTTTTTTTTCTACTGGACATTGCTTGCTTGCTTGCAAGAGGAGCTAGAAAGACCAGGGTTTCGAGTGAGAGAGAGCTATGGCGGAGAGGATACTTGAGATATTGTTGAAATCGGCGACAGACTTGAAGAAAGTGAACAAGAGCAAGATGCATCCGTATGTGGTGGCGTGGATCGACCCCATCGTGCGAGTGCCCGGTCCTGTCGACAAGAGCAACGGCAGCAACCCCGTGTGGAACAGCACCATCACGATGTCGCTGACGCCTCGGATGCTCGAGCATCCCGTGCTCAACATCGAGCTCTTGGGGTTGGGGTTCTTGTCCACCAAGCCAATCGGCAGCGTGGTGGTCGACCTCGCCGACATCATTCAACAGGGCGCCTCGGGTGCCGCGGTCCAGGCGGAATTCCACAACCACCAGGTGCGTTGGCTGTGTCTTTGCCCTTCTATGTTGTCCACGTTGATGATCGGCATGATTCAAAATTTCAAAATATCCTCCCGTCCTTGGTTTTCACAATCCAAGTTGATAAGAAAGCCAAGTATCTCTCTGATATCTTCCTAACAACGACCCTCTCGCTTGTCTTTGCCGGTGGGGATCATACAAAGTGATTTCTTAAGATATAATTGTTCAAAATCCGCTCCAAACAATATATGAATGCGCTCAAAATAGTTTCAGGCTCTTGGCGTTTCACCTTAGTCAAATTCGTAGCACACCGACAGACTTATGGCACGTAGATGATCAAGCTGGGTAAGAGAAAGTGCAGGCACAACATCAATGGACTGAACGAGGATTACCGACACGATACCGACATATTGCAAACAATTAGAATTAGGGACATGAATTTCTTCTAACGAATCCAACGTCCATACGAATGCGGAGCCGCTCCTGGGAATGAACCTTGTCGACCGGCCACAGCGGTACCTCTGCAAAATCCGAAATGCAGAGGTTCCTGCTCCCGCCACCTGCGCCGTGGATGAATTCCGTCTGTTGAGCTAACCTTATATACAATAGTGATGGTATTTGATTAGTCTTGAAATAATTTTGGTCCTGATATTGGTTGCGCTGGGGTGTCAGGTGACCTTACCAAGTGGCGAACGACAGGGAACAGTAAGCTTCGACCTTCGCTTGAAGGAGTCCAAGTCTTTGCTTGCTGCACATGATGCCTCATCTGTACAAGCTGCACACAATGCCTAGTACTGTAAGTTAGGACACACCGAAGGCTTTAGAATGAAACCCACACCGCACATTCAACAATGTCAAGGACGACTTTAGCCTTCTACATCACTCCTGCTGGACCATTCATTGTTTGCATATCTTGTGCAACCATTACCCACTTCCCAGATTAGGTCAAGAAAACCTTTGGTTGCGTAACAACTGGCAAAGTTTATGTCAAGATTCTGTTTCAAATGAAGGCACAATTGGCAAGGTTCATGTTCACTATATTGCCTTGATTAGGGAGTTGACAGGGGGATCTTTTTTTATTATTGATTCTAGAATCTATAGAATGTTCCCCCTATGGTTGTGCAGTTGCTGTTGATTGGTGGCATTGTTACAGTAGTCTACATATTGAACTTTAATGAGCTCTAAACTCATGTTTGATACACTTATGCCTAAACTCTGCACGTTCTAGAAATCATTTTTTTGTTCCGGAAGTGCCTGGGTTTAATTTAATCTCTTAGAAAGTGGCAATTGTATGTACTCATATGTTTCATTTGACAAGCTCCTGACTCAAAAACATTTGATCTTTTTGATAATAACACAGATCGCGATAATTTTCACATATCATAAATCTCTCTGATTGCTCTAGGTTTCAAAATTCTTATCTCCGTCGCAAGGCACAGAAAAAGTGCCGACGTACTGTCTGCTGAGGCACATGCCCACAAGTCACAATGATTGCCAAGCAATTTGTCGTTTGTATTTGTGAAAGCAGAATTAATTTTATAATCTTACTCTAGTGGGTTACGTATGCTGAAAGTAAAAAGTAATTCCCTATTGCAAAAACAAAGCATTTGTGGAAAAATCAAAGTGTTTTTTGTCGAGCTACTTTTAAAATTTCTCTACATGCTTATTTTGCTAATGCCTGCTCTCTCAAGCAGCTTCTTGAGGTGACATCATGTGTGCAAAACCTTGACAACAACTTTGTCTCCAATAAAACTGATGAATACCGTGTAAATGGAAAATTAGTACAGGACACTCATGTCAGGTTAAAATGTTACTTGATGCATAGTTTGTGTTTCTTGTTCTTCACCTCAAATGTCGTTGACATATTCAATTCCATAATCTTTAGCTGAAAAATAAGAACCCATCAATTCAGCCATGAAGATCTTTAACCAAACTCTGGTATGGCAAAAGCTCCCAAAGCTTTTTAAAAATCCTAAACATCATTTGTTGTCTGATGTCACCCAAATTCTAAGTACCTCCCATCGGTATCAGCAGGCATTTCCTAAGAGCAACGTAAGCAACTCAAGTTGTAATAACAAAACTCCATAAATGCACAAAATTTTATTAAATAATAATAATAATCTTGCCAATATTTATGGTTGATCTAAAAGAACCTTAACAAGAAGTTCCACAATCTCTCAAGGCAATAGTTATAATTTCTTGACACAAAAAATGGCACAAATTATTTTAATATTAATACAATGAATGTTGCAATCACGGATTCTTTACAAAGCTCAAATGCTTTTTAAAATACTAAAAGATCATTTTATTATATGACCATTTTTGACTTCCCCAAATCCTAAGCCCTAAGCATCATCACAATTTACTATCAATCATATTCAAAGCACCATTTTCCAACATTAGCAACCAATGCAATCATGTGAATATGAAAAAATTTAAAGCATCTAAAACCTACATATGTGCAAAGATGCAATGCAATACTTTAAAGAAGAACCTCAAAGCACTATCACTTGATAACCTAATCTATACACAAATCATAACTCTTTTTAGTTTTGCATGCTAACTTCTTGTATCTACTATCTTGCTGCCTCTATGTCCAATACTTCTTTATTTAAAGCTTATTTGCATACCAAATTGAGCTTCATTCCTAGTGGCACCACAAGCCACAAAGTTGCAAAAAGAGCAATATCAAGGATATTGAACATTAGTCTCCATCCAAGCACCAATTTCAAATATATTTCACAAATTGAGAATGTCATATGGCAATATGGTGCCTAACTTCTCTAGACGTCCAAAATCAACCTATGGTACCTTTGGACATTTTCCAACCTCCAACTAAGCCTTTGGCATATTTATTTAGCATTGAATATAAATATTTACTATTTACAAGACATTGAAACTCAATGATTTCACCCTAACAAGAAACAATATACTCAATTGGTGTCAAAAGAGGCACATAAGCACCTTATGATGCAACAAAGGTGGTTGTGGGTTGTTCTCTTTTCATCAACTTCACTTCCAAGAGCCTACTACAACTCACCAATACACCATGTGATGGTAATATGTGAAAATGAGGAAGAAAACCACCTTTCCTCACAATATACTCTTTTGATCTTAAGGACTTCAAGAACAAAACTTTTTTTTTGAAATTCACACATTTGCATGCCTTAATCACAATACAAGCTTTCAACATAATCTAAACCATCCTTTTTTATAAACAACAGTTTAAAAATATGTAAGCAAGAATCTCATTTTTGTGGTTTTTCAACAAGTAGATCATAACATATTGTTTAATAATGCCCTAAATGTTCAAGCTTGGCTTTTAAAAGATATAGATAATTTGAAAGGTACAATTATTTCTTCGCAATTACTACCCCACTTGGCCGGAGTAACTTTTAACTGGCAAATTTGTTATTTATGAACCTTATGAATAAATGTCACCGTCTCTAAACATTTTCAATGCTATATGGCATGTCATACATCCATAAGGGATTCTTCTCCCAGTTGCTCTTTTCAACATATCATTTTATGGGCACATTGCCAACTTTCAGAGGATCGAAACTTTTAATTCTCAACTTCAAGTTCTTTTTCTTTTTCTTTTTTTGCATATAGGTGCACCCTTTCACTGAATTTCAAAGCATGCGTACATTACCACTCGAAAAGATATGACCAAGGTACTAAATATTTATCTTTTCTCAAGATTCTTCATATTCTCACAACTGGTTTCTTGCAAAACCTTGGGACATCAGATCACCTCAAGTTATCCCTACATACTTAGGCATCATAGAGACTAAGTTGAAGGGATGTCATGATACTTTTTGTCTTAATCAATAGCACTATTAGATGTTATTTGTAAAACTTTGCAAGAGAAGATCTCAACACAACATATTGGAACAACGCACCATCTAGAAATTTTGTTGTGCCTAGACTATAATCTCCTACTAAGAAATTGTGTACCATAAATTTATGCCCTGATCCTATAGTAGACCCTTTAGAAATAAATTCCATTACTAACTCCAGTGGCAAAAACAAATCAATCCAATTTGAGAGGAAGCTTCATTTCTGCAATTATCAAAAACTCCTTGTCAACAACAATCAAATCATCATAACAAATTTATCCAACACTCTAATAACAAAAAATTTACCAAATTTAGTATTTTTGTCCAATATTTTCGTTATATGGTGCCATAAAGAAAACAAGGGTAGAAAAACATAACTATACGGGTAAGCCCATTGCAAACAATTTTGCAAACAAAGGTGCTAAGTTTCTTGTGATGACTTCCATTTTGAAGGAGCAAGAATTCCTCCAAATTCCTATCATTTACAACGTTCTTTGATTGTCACAAAAAAAAATACACCAATGTTCTCAAGATAGGCTAAAACAATCCTATTCATATACAATAATAAAACAGAACATAAAAATCAAAGGATTTCAAAAGCAATCAAAGGATTTCAAATTTTGACTACAAGTACGTGAGTTCCATCCTTGCAGGTCAAATGAAGCCAAAATATGTGAAGTTAAAGACAACCATGGTACCCTATATAGGGTTATTCTGATACTGATCGGTAAACCCAGAAGTACATACCTCTACGACCGCGATACCACATAGCTGCTATTGAGTAGTGGCATGTTGACTGTGTGGTGACATGTTTGGAGTGGCCTGCCTGAACCCCAAGACCATGAACCCCAAGACCATGAACCCCAAGACCATGAACCCCAAAACCATGAACCCTAAGACCATGAGTGGTATCCTTCAACGCATTACACAAATGATTGTCTTGTTACCACAGCACATGGGCTTTACATAAGCGCTGACACAGTGGCACTTTTATATGCACGGATTTCACTAAACAGCTCCCTTTGCAGAAATGTTCGATCCCGAGGTTGTGATAACAGTAATACGATTGCTCTAACTTAGTTTCAAAATTCTCAGCTCTGTCGCACGACACAGAAAAAGTGTAAGACAAAGTGTATGAAAAAGTGTAGGTGTACTTACGACTGTGGTGCATGCACACGAGTAGTCGTAATGGTCGCTAAGCAATTCGTCGTTAGGGACTTGGGGATTGATGAAAGCGAGATAAATGCAACTCTGATGGGTCGATCACTGCTCTGGCAAGTGTCAACTACGGTAGCATTACCGTAGTTGTTCGGGGGTTTTGGGTTTTCCGACGGACCCGCATCCGCATGGGTCCCGCTTCGAACGGACTCGGCGAGCGTCACGACCTGTTCGCTGCTTTCCCGGGGGCCCCTCTATCGAGCAGATCGCTGTGGCATCGCCCTTTTCGATGCGCGCGTGTAGATGTGTTTGTCTAGTAACGAGCGTTGAATCTGGGTTCCTTCTGACGAGGGCGATGGAATCATGAGGAGTGTAACAGGAGCCATTCCACAATTAAGCTTATGTCCATGGCTGTAGTAGTCCAGCGGACGAGATCGTTGCGGTCGGCATCATTTCCCCTTCACGGATTGTCAGAGAGGCAAGCCGTTGACTAGTCCTTGAGAAGTGTCTCGTTTTGGGCTGTGTCGTCGGCGCGTGTGGAGCTGGGAACGCGGTGATGATGGTTAGAAATTTTTGTGTGGAGATTTGAGAGGAAGGGAGTGAGATGCGGGGATCGATCATGGGCAAGAGCGTGGAGAAGAGCGCCGCAAATGGGCATGTTGTGATGGCGAGGGGTGACGATATTCCGACGCCGGCGCCTGTGGTGTTGCCTTTGGTGGTAGCCATTCATTGCCTGGAAGACTGCCGGCTGGAGAAAGAGGCGCTGGCCGGCATTGCGGAGTTCCGCCATGTAGGGTTAGCGCATCTGCCCGCGGGGCGAGTCGAGGAGGCCGTGGCGGTGGTGGTGCGATCCCTGGTGCACTTGCCCGTGGCTGCGCAGCGGCGACTGAAGCCCTGGCAGCTCATCCTGTCGCTCAGCTGCGCGGACAAGGCCGCCGATACCTCGCTTGCGTCCGAGCTCGGCCTGCAGCTGATCCATGTCGACAAGCAGCGCGTGGAGGAAGTGGCGGACACCACGCTGGCATTCATGCTGGGGCTGCTGCGTCACACGCACATTCTCGCCAAGAAGAGCTTCGCCCCCACGGCCGCGGGCTGGCTCGGCCCTGCGCATTCTGTCTGCAAGGGCATGCGACGATGTAAAGACCTCGTGGTCGGGATCGTGGGCACGTCCGCCACCGCTGTCGCTGTCGCTGTGCGCAGCCTCGCGTTTCGAATGATCGTCGTCTACTTTGATCCTGAGGTGATGGTCGTGGGCACGCACTAGCTGGCAAACCAATGCAACCCTAACTTTGGTCGTTCGAACTGTTTGAGTAGATTATGTGCAGAGTGTTGAACATTTTGAATGCTTGCTTGCTGAGGTTATGAGAAGGTTTGAGTGCTAGCAGAGTTTAAAATAACTTAGTTTGCTTGCAGTGCTTTGAAATGGAGCTTGCATGTTATGTGGAGATGATGCAGTGAATCAAGAAGACTAGTTGCATTTTTACACATATTTGGGGATAGTGGTGGATGTGCAGAATGGAGGAGGAGCAGCCACCAGGAGAAGGAAACTACCGGTAGCGGCGAAGGAGGTGGAAACGCTGGGGGAGCTTCTGGCAATTAGTGACGTCGTGACACTTCATTGTGCAATAACGAGTGACACGGTGCAGCTCATCAACGAGGAAGCCCTGCACTCCATGAAACGAGGTCAATACTCATCCTTCTGGGAGCATCTCGCAGTTGTTTGAGGGTGCTTGAAAACGGTCTCTCATTGACCTGTGAGAGCTTCGGTTGTCTTGAAGAGGGGGTTCGTCTTGATTCGAGTTATCTGAGGGTCCTTTTGGCTGTGGACAACGCAGGTGCAATTCTTATCAACACCAGTAGCAGCCACCTCATTGATGATTGTGCACTAAAGCAGGCGATCATAGATGGTACAGTTGCTGGTTGCGCGTTGGATGGGGCGGAGAGTCCTCATTGGATCGAAGCATGGGTATACCACCCTCTCATCCCTCTCATGCTGCCATTTTGGTTTCTTAGTACTATTGATTACTTTTCCATTTCTACTCTTTAACCTCTAAGCACTCAAGCTAAGAACAGGAAGTCCAATATGGAAGCTAATCGTCCATTACAGCAAATTTGAAAGCACATTTCTATCGTTCAAAATGTAGGGAATCATTCCGTTTCTATTGGTATAATTTTATACCTTGGAACTTCCTAATGATTCAGTTCAACTCCTCTAGATATGGAAGCGGCCACTTTTGGCCATTAGCGGGCATTTAGGGGTTATGTTTCTTAAGGTTAGGAACTGTTTTTGTGCATCATGAATTCATGCAATTGAATCACGTGTAACTCTTATGGAAGTACCTTACTACGTGAAAGGTTTAAAACGGGAGTTTAGACACGAAGTCAGTATGTTGTCCTTGAGAATCTGTTTGTGTGGGTTGTATCACAAACAGGTGAGAGAAATGCCGAACGTGCTAATCACGTCCCGGAGTGCTGACTACAGCGAGGAGGCCTGGATGGAGATCAGGGCCAAAGCAATGGAGACTCTGTGCTCATATCTAGTCGCCAGTCTGATCCCCACCGACGTCACGTCCGAAGACGACGAGTATTACACAGCGTTTTCAGAGGAGCTCCCAAAGGAGTCCTTTGGAAAGGACATCATTGTAAAGCCCGAGGAGGGGTCCCAATCCCAGCACGCAGGTAGAGAAAGCACCAGTGGTTCCGAGTACCGGCAGAAGCAGGTGATCTTTGAGGCACAGGATTCTTCCGTCGCTGATAGTCCTGCTCACCAACAGCAAAGCCGCAACTCGAACGAGGCCCGGGGGTCCGGGAAGAAGGGCAGAAGGCGATCTGGGCGAAGGAAGGCAGCCTCGCATCAGAGCCTCGACGCCCACGTTCAAGACCCGGCGTCCTCTCTGGATTGGGTGACGGTCTCTCAAAACGGCCAACGCGCTTTGAATTCCGAGCCTCGTTTTGTGTCTCCGGATCAAGGGGACGTGCAACCCAAGCCTAGCGACGAGCCTGCGTCGTTGGGGCGAGGCCAACTGACCACCGGCCTTGCCATTGATCAACTGAAGGAGGGTTATGTGGTGGCGTTGCACTGTATGTCAGGTGGCGGCTTCTATGTGGCCAGGCAAAGGGGGCCTGGCCGGGGGTGGGTTCTAGACGTCATGTCTGATGTCACACCTGAAGATCCGGCCTCGCAGTTCCTTCTTGTTGTCCGCAACCGGGTGAGTTTGTTGTCACAGTTGGTGATGATTGTTGGCACGTTTGTGCTGACCAGCTATTTCTTATCGTACTTTAACGAAATCCTCATACTATTGTATCCTTGACTTGATGCCTATTTGCAGGATCGCATCGGCTTGAGATCTTTTGCTGCGGGTGGCAAACTTTTGCAGGTTAGTGAAAACTATTCAATCTCACAGGTTTACCACGTTAGAGTGGAGACAATGAAGGTGGAAGCCTGCCATTGATCTAATAGAGCTAATGGCAAGAAAGACTGAGTACGTTGTTTTTCCCTTGGGCATGCTTTGGCCATCTTATGTGGCATACGCAGACGACGTGGTAATGCAGAAAGAAACGGTCTTGTGAGGATGGTTTTTCTTGGTATTTTCAACACCTTCGGAGACTGAATTTGCCATGACTCCTACTTTTCTGCACTAACTAACTCAATGGGGTGGGGTTCAGGCGAACAAGAAGCTGGAGCTTGTGTTTGTTAACCATGCATTCGATGTCTGGGAAGGTTGGTTTGTGGAAGGCCGGACGATACAGAATTGCAATTTAACGAACAGTCGATTCCGCTCGGTAAGGCCCTAACCTGGTGATACTTCGGTAGCAGCGATGTGGTGTTTCCATTCAAATAGCTTGATTTCTCTTTTTTCTCACTGAACTTTTTTGTCTAATTGCATGATGTTTCAATGTTCCTTGTCAGGTGAGTTTACATGTATCCATGAGAATTCTTGCAGCTGTGGGGGAAGAAGACGGCGTTGCACGTTGGATACATTGAATCCACTGCCTAACAAACACAGATTGCAAATTTGACACCTTGTCATAGGTCCTTGCAGAAACATTGGATTTGTTCTCTTGCTTCGTGTTCTTACGTTCTTGTGAAGACTGGACACGAATAGATCTTGAGCTAAGTGATCTGGCACTCGATGTTAATGTCCAGATATTAATATATTTTCTTTTGTGCTACCTCCCGGCGTTGACGTGTTTGTTTCATGGTTGAGATTGTGGGCACAATCCTCTTTGTCCTTCGTGTACTGTCATCTTTCTTACTTGTGCTGGAAATTGTAAGGTAGAGGCTACTCTTTGCATCAATTTAAGCAGTTCA
Source organism: Ulota crispa (assembly GCA_963920765.1). NCBI lineage: Eukaryota > Viridiplantae > Streptophyta > Bryopsida > Orthotrichales > Orthotrichaceae > Ulota > Ulota crispa. The sequence continues at coordinate 2,240,550 of OY987243.1, forward strand.
ACATATGTACGAGTGATTTTCGAGATATTCAGAGCTCTGGAGAGATCTTTGGGTACAAGAACCAAATCCTTTATGATCAGTGTATGAATTTCTTATGCAATTTTGATGTGGGAAGTTCTAGACCACGAAAAGTGACAGTAAGCAACATCATTTCCATTCAAAGACCAGTGGCTTTAGGCATTTAGCCAAGTAGTATTACTTACACTGCTTGGTAATATGTCCAGCTAAGGGTAGAAAAGATTAGGTGCTGTTGATATTTGGTTGGTACTGGTGACGAGATTAGGTCTATGACTACCTCTATCTTGTTCCATGATTTGGAGCTCGCTCTTTCAAGCGGCTGGATGAGTCAATCAATCGACCAGTTAAAAGCGCGTCCTGCTGATTTGGAGCGACCTTTAACCCTTAAACGTCGAAGCTTTTCACTGAGAAAAAAACACTTTCAGGGTTGGAAAAAAAGCTTTTTTCATCTATTTTTTTTTAAAAAGTGGTCATGGAGATGTGCTCCATTACAAAATGTCAAAAATAGACTTATAAATTACCCCACATTTTATAAACTTTAGTTTGTGGGAAGATTGACAATTGTGGTTGAAGGTTTTGTGTTGCCCTAGTTACAATTTTAGTGAGCAGCTAGCACTCTTGATTTTTGGAACTTTCAAAAATAATACTATAATATGTGGGCAGTACTGTAGAATCACTGTTCACGCAAAAACACTATTGCAAGGCAGGCACAGTGACCACTCTGGCGTTTGGGGTTAAGGTTTGAAATTGAGGTGACCCACATTTTGTTGCATTTCCAAACAAATTTAACCCCTAAAGGACCAAGCCCAAGCCCTTTTGCCAAAATCATTGAAAGCCGTCACTTCTAAGGGATGAGTAAGAAGGTAGATTTATTTTTTTATTTTTGGAAATCCAATTGTAGGATCTTGCCTAGACTAGAAGAGGTACTTATGGGAAAAAATCAGGTCATTCTAGATGGAGAGGAGGGAGATATTTACATCTAAAGTGCAAGGAAAAGGTTTTTCTTCCTTGCTACTAGTAAATTTCAGAAGCTTTTGACCACTCTTACATGAAAAAATTGCTCTACTCAAAGTTGTGCTTTTATTTTTCCATGTAGGAGATCAAGTTAGGCAAGTATGGGAGAATTTTCAATTCAATTGGAACTATACATGAGAAAAAAATAGTAAGTAAAAAGAAGCAAAGAATGAGTCAAAACACTAAATTGTTAGGGATTTTCATTATTGAAATGAAAAATGCAAATCCCAACGATTACAATGTTGTGATAAAAAATATTCTTCCTTTGGTTTAATTTTTTTTCAAAATATTGAAAATTGAGTATACTAAAGGACTTCAAAGATTATTTTAGAGTAGAGAATCCATAACTGCCTGCAAACAAAAACTCCTCATAACTTTCATCTCATTGGTTAAAATTAAATGATAAAAAGCTTCCCATGTATAAAAAAATCTCAAGAACCAATTCCAATTTTTCGTTTTTAAAAACGCAATTTTTAAAAAAGTTTTTTGGGCTGCCCAAACTGCCCCTCCTCCCCTAGTTTCAATAAATTCTTGCATAACTTCTTCATCAAAAGTTGGAATGAAGAAAAAATTAAATGCCCACATAGATATTTGAATTCCCCATCTTCAATAAAAGTTTCAAAAAATCACACAAAGTAGTTTAGTTGTAGGTACATGCCCAAAGTCCAACTTGTCTCTTGAAGGGACAATGGTCCTTTAGGGGTTAAACTTGTCTATTAGTGTGAGATTTTGTAAAGATGCAACATAAGAAGCAGCTTCAAGAAATAATTTGGTAACTATTTGATTTAGAACAATAGTAGTAGATTCTCAACTTTAGATTACATTTGCAAAGTTTGAGTTTCTATAGCCATCACCAATACTTACAATAAAGTTTTGAAATAAAAATTCATTGTGAACACTCGAAGTTTTAGAATACATTTAGTTGCAATGATTTTTCAGTACTAAAATCTCAAATATAGTTTTCTTCAAAGAATTTAGGAAATTTGTTTGTAAAAATTTCTTTGATTCCATTTCTTTAACTGTTAAAAACATACACCTTTACACTCAGCATAATATAATATTTTATAATTCATAGAATATTAATAAAAAATATTATTAAAAATCTACATTACTCAAATATATTTCAACCAAACACAATCCAAAGGACATTTTGATGTAGAAAAATACATTGCTCAAGGTAGGAGGCTTGAAAACCGACCATCTAAGGGTTTATCCCTCTTTTTCATGGTATTCCGTGGATGGGAGGATTTTTAGTTCATTTTTTAGATAGAGAGAAATAGATGTGGAATGTGACACAAGTTGTTTCATATTATTTGAAGCACTTTTGAATTATTTATGAATTTTCAAAGTGCATGTGTCATAGATCCCTATTTATGACCCTAGACCTTTCAAGAACTATTCACTTGTAAGTTGTGAAAGAGATTTAGGGAATCAAGGAGAATGATTGGCTCTTTGCAATTAAAAACAACTTTTCTTCCATGCAACTATAAGAGGCCAATTTAAGAACCACCTCATGTCCATTTCACTATAGTCTATATGGCAATTCAAAATGCTTGGGCGGTTTTCAAGCCTCTTACCTTAGAATCTGAGTTCATTTTCATGGAGGCCTTTAGGGATTAAAATGAAAACATATTTTGGAATTTTGTGAAGTTACTTGCACCAAAAAATAATTAATATGACTTAAATTCATAGTAAGCCCAAAACAAAACGCAATCACTTCAGCTACTACTTGTGTGTTGGAGCACTTCTGAGTTTGTATTCTTTACCCTTAAACGTCGGGGTGGTCACAATGACTAGTCTGGCTACAATTCTCTCTAAGGTAAACATACCTATACCTGAGTGTTTAAGGGTTTGGGGTACCTCAAGGTTTTGGAAAATTCCAGAAAAAAATCCATAGGGTTAAACCTTTCAACAAGCTATCACAGAACGTAATTTTTGTGGAAAATGTATTGTAGATTATTTTATATTAAAGGTCAAAGTTGCAACTCATAGGGTCCCTATTAGCAACTCTAGACTATCCTTGAAACTGCTTGGATGAGTTCCTATACATGTGCTTGACTGTCCCAATCCCAACCCTCCCAAACTAGCTCCTAAGCTGACATGTGGCAAGGTCCGCTTGTGCAAGTGGCATTCACTGCTCCACTATGGGTTCAAGAGTGAGTGGTGCACACCTCAAAACTAGGGATCAGCATTAGGTGATGCTTGGTGAACAATAGGTTTACCTTACAGTGAGAGCAAGTGCCTATCAAATTGATTCTTGAAATTGCAAAAGTCAACAATACATAGTGCCCTCATGAAAATGGCAATAAATGCAAATAAAGACAACATAGGACCTAACATCATATCTTTGAATAATCTCACAATTTTAATCGCAGAAAAATATGACTAACATCATATCTTTGAATAATCTCACAATTTTAATCGCAGAAAAATATGAGTGTATTTTGTGAGGTTGTTTTTTACCATCCATGGTGGCTCATGTGTATGGTCACTTCTGAAAAAGAATCATGCTGCACAGTGGTTTTTTGAGGCCAGCGGACGAACAACGTCGTAGGGTTAATATTTGAGTTACATATGAAATGGTCTACTCTCCTTTCGAAAAAGGAACGTATTGCAGCTTCTCAAGTTCAATTTCTACTCCACTGAAAAACTTCAAAATTGTCAAGAAAAGGAAATTTTCTCGAAGTTCGAAATTAAAATTGGCTGAAACTCTCAGCAAATTGCAGAGGGAAAATTCTACCTTAGATAAGATGCATGCATTAAACAATTAGCAGGGAACCTAAAATCACTATGTACTGAGATCATACACTTACGGGTGTTAAATAGATGACAATTGTTTGGAGTAAACATACCATATATGGTATTACAATATTTGGCCAAGAAAGCAGAGCTGCCTCAACAACTTATCAGATGTGCTGAATTCCCAGCTGAAGACCAACAGTACAAACTGAAGCAGCTAGAATGCGTAGATGGATTCATAACAGCAAAAGAAAAAATGATACCGGTAATGATGTTGGCAGCCATCACTCAAACGACAAATTCCACACGCCTCAAATGTAGTAAGCATTTTAATGATTCTCAAAGATTAAATTCTAAAATTCAAAACAGATACTTACTATTAAAAATAAACACTAGCCGATAGAAAAAAGTATGCTGATCACGGTATTTTGACTGCCGCTTGAACACGGACGCAACGTACTTACAAAAATAAAACTGGACACACGGCAGAACTAGGCAGGTTATAACTATGTTGAAATTAATTACACACAAGTATGCCCTATAGCAATCTCGAATGTGTTCCACCTCAATAGGATTTCCTCAGATAAAGGTTGACACACAGCAAAGGGATTTCCTTATACTTTATCGTCATGAAACCACCAACGTGTTTCCTTGGGAGATCTACCATTTCGACAATTTCTGACGTAGCGATCATCGTCAGGTGGTCTTGCCTGTCACAACAATCAGTATGAATCATCTCAATTGAATGTGGGGACACAGAAAGGCTGAGTTGCATGGAGTGAGCCTACTTGATAACTAAGAGAAACTAGAACCATACAACAAGCAAGAAAAAAAGCTACACAAATGACGTCAAATTCGACATCCAACATACAAGATCCAGTAAACTCCACATTGACTACCGAGGTTTGATAATACCTTCGCTGTTGAACTGGACAACATGGAGAGGATGCTGATGCAGATGGAACTCACAGTCATTGCTGGTGACCAAGAATCATAAAGAATATCTAGACAAAGAGTAGCCAAGGGCACAAGAGTTAGCACTTCTCACATGATTATATAACAAGACAAAACACATCGGTCTCTACTACACATAAAGAGATTGCACTCCCGATGTAATAAAGCTTCGCTTACACCCAAAGCGACCCCAAAGTGTAAAAACATACAAAATCTACTGTCTCGTAAGGGTCTTGCCAATGGATAAGATTCCAGGCAAAGTGATCCTACAAGATACCCGCTATAGAACTAGCGCATGGCCAACTGCGGAGCTCTAGGAATATTTAACTAATTGTGAATTCCTCAAATTAAGAAGCGGAAACCTCTGAGAAGATGCTTGAGGCCAGAAACAGTTTCTATATGTTTCGAAGAAGTATCCTCACTTGCTGCAAATCACAGATGTAGAGCAATATACTAGAGTACTATGTTTTTTTCGTGAAAATATTTACTGAGATTCCATATTCAATAGTACACTGAAATCTCAGAAGCTAGAACAAACGCTTTTCACTATACGATAAAGGAGTTCAAAACAGAAACACCTAACCACACCAAACTCCAAAAGAGCGGCGAAGTATTTTTAAATGTACACCTTTCACAGTTTACATAAATAAGAACATGACACTGTTATACTAATCTAAAGCCTTTCAATATTCATAGCGTCGATATTCAGAAGGACTCAGCAAGACATAAAACAAGCAAGCCCTATGAAGCAATAGTTTTATACCACCATTTGCGAAAATCGTCTCTACTGAATTCATTCACTTAAATTAGCGAAGTCCAGAGCAATCTTTCAATAAGAAAAATCGATACGGTTGAGAAGACTAGAACTCACCGAGACAAATGTGGCCGTTGCTATAGATGTGAGGATGCATAGGGGGTACTTGCATGAATATGACCTGAAAATAAGAGAATATTGAACATAAGCATACACGTGCCAGACAAAGCGTGTACTGTCTGAAAGGACACAGCCATTCCGTAACACGACAATAAATTGTACAAGCAGATTTGGTCATTCTCATCACTCATAAAAGAGTCTGGTACCAGTGACGATAACTGTCTAGGGCATTCAAATCACAAATACAAGCTGAAAAATATACACTTATAAATCGAAAGGAACTAATACCTGAGGTGCCTCCATTGGATAATGTTCAGGAAAATCAACTTGCAAGTGAAATTGTTCGCCTTCGTACAAAGTACTCGGAGCTCCATGCACCTCGATTATCCATCTGAAAACACATGCTTGTGCCTGAGTTAATCTCGAGTAAAAAAAGGACCAAAAGTGGCCGATTCCATACAGATAAGAGTTGAAACAAAGCACTTGAAAAGCTTCAAGGAAGACTAACACAATAGAGAGAACAAACTGCGACCTACAATTTTCAAAGATAAAGATCTCTTTAAAAGCTACTACAATCAACGATAGCTGTTGAAGTGATAAACGTGAAATCCAACCAAAACCGAGAAAAGACAGGATAACGTGACACTAAACCCTAAACTGCTCCCCAGCAATCTTGCAGTCATTCTTACCTTTGCAGACTGTCGGTAACTTTATGCTTGAATCCACACGGAGGGTTTACTTGCCACTCTGTCAACTCTTTCTGCAACCGATTCGCAGCAATCCGACTCAGGATCTGCACCATCCGCCATACACCAAAACGACGGAATTCATTACGAAGTCACAAATCCACCGCAGGACATGTAAAATAGGAACCCGTGCATCGGCATTAAAAACTAGGCAATGAAACCCTAGCAAATTTTCACCAGAAGAGTGAGCAAAAAAGAGAGAGAGAGAGAGAATTCGACAATCGCACCTTCTCCTTTTGGCCGTATCCCGATGAACTCATGATGGAAACCTCAGGGGGGAAAGAATTCCACAAATTTGCAGAGAGATCGCGAAGAATTACAAGAGAATACGCCAGGAGACGAAACGTAATTCCCAAGGATAGCAGAAATTAAAGCGAAGCAATGACAGCACTCATTTGAGAGCGAGTAGGTCCATGACGGTGCGAGAAGATGTCAAAACACCATCAACGAGGCAGGAAAACAAGCATTGGCGAGAAGGAAGTGTGCGATCGAAACCCTAGCCTGGGAATGGAGCCATGTCCGCGAGCCAGCATGAACCAAATGGGGAAATGGTCAAGAGCTTTTGGATGGCCCAGGCATCCACTTTTGTCCAAGTGACAGGTTTGGGGAATTGCGACAGTCGTACATGTACGTCCTTGCTACAGGTATGAAATAGCATTACCTTCATAAATCCATATTTTTGTAAAAGAAAATCGAATCTTATTTCATCTTTAGATTTCTCATATTCTTCATGCGACGTACATATGAAGGATACGTACGTGACGGCTTTTCATTTGTCATGTATGTTTCATGGTTAAGAGATGATTTACGCTAAAGGGGGAAGTTGGGTCTTTTAAAGGCCAATTTCGAGGAATGCTTCGGCTTGAGTTTTGTATGATGGAATCAAAGGACATCAAAACAAGGCTTTGGGGTTTGATATGTTGAACTTGTTTTAGCCACTTGAAGCCTAAATTTGTATGTTGGCATTTTGTACAGTAATTTTGGGATCTCATTTGACCCCGGACCGAGCCCTTTTTTCTTTGAAAATCACTTGAAAATTGCCACTTTTGGGGGAATGAGTAGAAAGGTAGGACTTTTTTTTTTTAATCATCCATAAGATCTTGCCCTAAACTATGGGAGGTACTTGCGAGAAAAATTTCAGCTCATTCTAGATGTAGAGGAGTGAGGTATTGACATTTGAAGTGAAAAATAAAGTTTTTTTCCCTGTTGCCCAAAATTTTTAGAAGCCTTTGACGGCTCCTATATCAAAAAAATTGCTCTATATAAAATTGAGGTTTATTATATCCATGTAGAAAACCAAGTTAGGTAAATGTGGGAGAATTTTCAAATGAATTGGAGGTGTGGATCATACTTTGTAAAATCCTGCAATGTTGTAAGGCCATGAAATTTGCATATACACTATGCAAAACTGGAGAATTTACGTAAAATTTAGAAATCCAAATTACTTTGATACAAATGGTGGAAACCAAGGAATTTTAGTCTAATACAATTTGGAAAAAAAAAGTCAAAAAAAAAAAAACACAAAGAGCTCAAAAAAGGAAAGCTCCAAATTTTACAAGGGGCACAAAGAATGGAGGTTTGGGAGTCCCATACCTACCTGCAAACTAAAACTTCTCATAACCTTCATCTCATTAATCAAAATTGAATGATTTAGAGACTTCCACATTTGAATAAATTTAAAGAACCAATTTCAGATTTTTATTTTTAAAAAATGCAATTTTGATTTTTTTTGGCTACCCGCCCTCCCCTTTTTCAGAAATTCATGCATAACTTCTTCAATAAATGTTAGAATGAAGAAAAAGTTCAATGCCCACGTAGATCTTTGAATTCCCCACCTTCCATAAATGTTTCAAAAAATCACAAAAAATAAATTAATTGTAGGTACATGCCCAAAATCCATTTATCCCCCAAGGGGACAGTTGGTTCTTTAGCGGTTAAGTTCACCCCTTGTGTCCATGTTTTATTTTCTTTTTGACTTTCCACAGATATGTGTACTTAACATTTAGTGAAGCATTTTCTACTCAATTGAGTTTTGGATTTCATGCTCTTTTTGTGTAATTTTCTATTTATATCAAGGTGGAAAAAGGGAAATCAATACTTTTTAATTGATCCAAACTTGAAAATGAGATTGGATTTGTAGTTATTAAAATTTATTCTATGAGGTATAATTCACTTTGCCTTTTTGGTAATTGAAATATCGAATCAACTCATTGTGAAATTTCCCACATATTTGTCTTTTGTTCTATATATATTTAGCCAAATGTAAAGTAAGTGATTAAAAATTTGGGTTTTTGTCATGAATTTTGTCACTACTCTCCTTATATAATATACAATGTCAGTCAGTTAGGGTCGGGCATGACTAGGATCAAAAAGTTATGAATGGAATAAAGTAAAATCACGTATAACTCTTTTCACTAGAGGTTAACTACATGTTAGTGGTTGTCATTGGCAATTGCACCACAACTTTCTCTCAACCGAAAGAGGGACATGGAGATAGGGGGACATGGGGATAGGAGGGCACAGAGATATGGGGCACGAGGATAGGGGAGCATGGGAATAGGGGGCACAGGGATAAGGGGTGGGGTCATAATCTCGTCGGTATAACGGACAATATACTTGTTGATATATAATTGAATACATTTACATTATGATTGACTAAGAGAGTGTTGTGGTGCAATTGCCAATGACTTGTTCTTAATGTTTAGTGAAGCGGCTCAATCTAATTGATCAAGGGAGAGTGTTATGGTGTAACATGTAGTGATCTATCATACTTTATTGTTAACCACCACATAAGAGAGGTGTATATACATAAAGTGGTTTGCATTGAGTCTTTTTAGCAAAAAATTAATAGAAGGGTGGGGTACATGCGTAAAGCAAGGTTTTTTTTTCTGGTGGGAGATTGGTGGTTTTTGCCACTGTACGTCCTTCCCTCCAGAAAAGATCCAATGTTGAGGGGACAACGTAGCATTTTGTTGCTAGAAAAAAAAAACCATGGAGAAAAGTGGTTTACACTAAGACCTTTTAGTGGAGGATCAAATGATGGGGGAGGGAGGGTACATGAGTAAGATGGTTTACTAGGAGACTTTACTTTGAATCAAGTTGTTGCTATTGCCAAGGTTGGTACAACTAGTACCTAAACTTGTGAATTGATAAATGAAAGGATTAATGATGAGTGTGCTACCTGTAACTATTTGTCACAACTTTTGATTAACAAATACTGTAGAGGGTTTCATTCATCTCAAAAAACAATGAACAAATGGCCGTGAACAAGTTTTTGTTCACTGGCAAATAGGCTATACCGACCTCCGGGAGGTCGTTATGGCTTGTTCACAAGTGACTTGCCTACATTTTTCTCAAATCTGATTCATGTAAACAAAATTGCTTGTGAACAACATATTTGAAACCCCCTATTGGTGGATGAACTATTTCAAGGTGAATTTTGAATTAGTGAATAAGTAGAGACTGCTAGGAGATAAACATTTTCAAATGGTGGACTTGTGCACTATAGACAACTCCACTTGGATGATAAGTGCACTAGAGTGCATGGAGATGGGTAAGCTTATTTTCAAGTAAGGAATTTGTGCATTGGAGTGAGACAACTTCACCTAAACAACAAGTGAACGATAAGTACATTTTAGTTAAATAACTTCTTAGACCAAGGCAAGGTCAAGGGCAAGGTATTGGAACTTGGAGGTACATGACTTCAAGTAAAATATTTAACCCCTAAAGAACCACTATCTGTACTCCATACAAGGGACAAATGGGAATTTGGGTAGGTACCTACGGCCTCAAGTTTTATTTTGATTTTTTGAAACTTTTTTTGAAGACTGAAAAACACATTAGCTTTTGGGGAATGTAATTTTTATTCCAATTGATGCTAGAGAGCAAAAACTGTGCCCAAATAAGCACAAAGTTGGGGACTCCGGGCAGCCAAAAAAATTCTTATAAAGACTTGAAAAAAAAATTAGTTTTTTTCTCATAGATTATATCTTTGTTTACATTTGAAGCTTTGACTCATTCCATTTGGACTAGTTATGAGAAAGTTATGGACATTTTTGTTTTTTGGGCAATTTAAGCATCTTCTTCAGAAAATAACTTATAAACTTCATTTTTGAATGCAAGTCTAACATTTATTCAAGAAGAATTGTTGGAGAGTGTGAAGTTTGCTTTCTAGAACAATCTTACCATTGGGATTATTGCATTTCAACTCCATTTCAGGGTTATTAGCAATTTAAGTTTTTGTTCAATCTCATACCTTATTCTACCTAATATATTTTTTAAAGAATGAAAATTAATTATTACTTTTTTAAAAAAAATTCCCAAGATTTCACACCACATGAAAATAGAATTCCAAACTCTGTGGTGCAAAAATTTTAAGTTAAAAAAGTTCAAAGTCAAATAATCTAATTAGGCAAAGTGCAAAAAAAGTTATTTTTTACTTTTTAAATGCAAACATCATCCAATATGTGCAACCAAAGTTCTTGAGTTTTGTATGACACACTCCTATACTAGTCTAGTACAAGATCTTACAGTCAAATATGCAAAAAGATTAATTTTCAAACTTTTTTACTCTTTGCCATAGAAGTGGCAATTTTGAGTGTCTTTTGACAAAATAATTAAAGACCACAGTCCTTCAGAGGTTAAATTGGATAAGATATGAAGTTATATTTAAAACTTCTAATTATGATTAAGAATTTTGTTTGAACTGATGGATCTTTATGAAATTAAGGATGGAAAACTAAAGTGAGAAGAAAAAAAAAATAGTCAATCTAAAGGACTCACTAATAGTTTTTGTAATAAGCTTAGTTGGTGACTCAAGACGAAGCTTGAAAGACAAAGGGCGTTTTCTTTTGAAGAATTGACCACTCTTTATAGTTAGGAGGTTGAACTTTTTGTGGATTATTTTGTCTATTAAGTATAGTTCGGTGTTCTGTTCTGTTTGGGTCCTTTGTTATTAAAGTTACAAATTGTAGGAGGTTTGTAACAATTCTATAGAAAAAATTACAACAAGTTCCATTATCTTTGTTTTGGAAGCAAATGTCATGTAGGTTGATGATGTATGCTTTGAGAATTGTATTATGAAAAAATACCTTGTTTTGAACAAGGTTAACACTTGTATATTAGAAGAGCCAACTACCGTAGACACCATATTTGTTAAATTGGGGAAAAGAGTACATTTTGGGACTTCTGAATGTTTTAGGTGATCACCTAAAATTGAGCTTGCAGTATTTTTCTGGTACACATGCCCTCACTTGAGAGGAGGAATTTGCAAGAGAAATATATTAGTGGCTCAAATTAAATCTGATACCTTCGAATCTAGTTTAAGGTAACTTTTTGGGTTTAAGGTGGAGTACAAAATGGGACCTCCATTTTTCCCAATTTAACAAATGTGGTATTAATACTAGTAAGTTTAACAAAACGCAACAATCCTCCATTCTTAAAATAAAAAATGCAATCAATTTAAACACATTTGAATTCTAATAATGAAGGTTTTCATTCTTTGCAATTGACAATCAATAAATATTGCTTTTGGTGTATTATCACCCTAAATGTGATGATCATTTTCTTATTTTTAAAGTTTTTGAATTTAGGAAATTACAAATAGGGGTATGAAAATGTAAAATATTATAGATAGGGGCACAGTTTCAAAATAATTACTAATAGGGGTGCAATTTCAAAAAAAATTGTAAATTTTTGTAATTTTTTTGGTTTGGACGTTGATTGATTTTAGGCACAACATATTAAATGTTAACTAATTTCCAAAAAACTTAAAGGTCTCTCCAAATCATGCCCAAATAAAAAAAAATTAGTAAAGGGATGGTTATTATTAGAAACTTTAATTTTTTTGGAAGTTAACTAACATTTGATGTGATGTATCTAAATCAACCAATGTCCAAACCAAAAAACATTACAAAATATTACAACTTTTTTTGAGATCATGCCCCTATTTGTAATTATTTTGAAATTGCGTCACTATTAATAATATTTTTCATTTTCATGCCCCTATTTGTAATTTCCCCTTATTTATTTATTTGATTGGTACTACGTATTTTGTTTTGTGAAAAGACACCTTAAAATTTGTAGTGTGTCATTGACTATAGTAGAAACAAGTATCATAAGTACAACTGACCATGATTTTTAATCACCAACCTTGTAGATATTGCTTCTGGTCATCAACTAATATTGCGCACTAAATACTTTGACAATTTCATGTTTTAGTCTCCTAATTGCTTGATCTTAGGACTGTTTTGTACATAGTGAAGGACCATGTGATGTACTATGAGTAGGGAGATTCAATGGTTATAGCGAGAGAAAGTGCGCTGAGGGGGAGATATTTTATAATTCTTTTGTTCAATTTTTGATTTTTTAGTTCGTTAGTACAAAATGGCACTAAAGGCCAACTTATCAGTACACAACCTAAAAAAATTATATTGCATTGTGAGAAGGAGGGCTCAAAATCAAAGTTCATCATCAATATTACTTTGAGTACTTGGGTTACACATAAAACTTATTTCAATGTCTTTGAAGTTAGCATTGGTAGGATATTATAAAAAGAGTTTTGAATATCTTAATCTTATTAAGCTTCAATCAAAGATAGCAAAAAAGGCATTTTATCTATGTGTTGAGGAAGCAACTTTTGTATGATTTTTTCTTATGCAAGAACAAGGGCAACTATTACAAATGCATTGATATGCTTGAGGGAGGTTTCTTTATGAAAATTTAAGGAGATTCCATGAGGGGAAGATGTTTTATTGAACCATATGTGTGTATGATTTTTGGCATTCAAATCCACCACAAAGTATCTACTATTGTGGTAAATAAAAGACATCCTTCAATATTTATTTTTTTATAAAAAGCATTTTCACTATCCTACCATGTATTTATGCAATTCATAATTAGTAAACTTGAAAAACAAAACCCACCTTGTTGTATTTGTTAGGTGGTATCTACTTTTGCCTATTAATCTCTCTAGTTGATATGTGAAATTGCTCAATAGTTTATAGACAAAGAACTTAGAATAATAATAGAGAATTCTAATCTTTTCATAGAATAGGTACATATTTGTTTAAGCAAAAAGATGATATTTGTTGGTACACAAGTCATGGAAAGGCCATCCATAGAAAGAGAGACTTATAAAAAATTGGTAAAATAATGTTTTTTTAGTTATGTTCCAAAGGGTGCCTTTAACATAGATTAAACAAGTATTTTCTAAATATTGGAGCAAAACAAACTCTTGCAACCAAACTTTTTTGAGTGGGAAAAAGCAATTTAGGTCCTGTAATATTGTTGCTTTGACATCAAATATTGATGATAACACTAAAATGCCTCCTTTGGTGATTCACAAATTATTTCAAACCTCTTGCTTTTACTTGTAGAAAAATAATACGTTTTTCAAATTTGTGCTGATTTTGTAGTTTACCAATTAAAAGACAAGTCATAGATGATCATTAAATTGTTTGAGCAAATTCTTCTTGACTTTGAAATAAAACGCAACTTGATGACAAAGAAATGATGTTAGTTTTCTTGAACAACTTTCTAACCATAAGATGGTCAAAATTATTGAGCACATAAACATTATTAGACTTATTATGTTATCTTTCAATACTACAAATAATTAAGAGGCAACCTATGGATGCAAGTATTATCAAGTTTTTGTTCATCGAACACCAAATTGGTGCATTAATGAATAATATGAACCTCAACATTGATGCATATCAAGTTGCATTGATGTTGGAAACAACATGGCTTGTTCATGTAATTTGTGCCACAATAAAGCATTGTTCAAGTCATTGTAGTTTATTTTCATTACCATTTGATTTGAACGTGAGCATCGAGAATAGACATTCTTTTCGATTTCAATCGTATATCAAAATTTGCTAAACTAGTAAATTATTATTAGTAAATTATTATAAGATATTGCAAAGTTTTCATCAATAGTGACTCTCATATCATCATTTGTGCTTAAGAATCTATTGAGACACTCAAAGCATTTAATAAACAAAATGTCGTTCTTAATTTCAACCATTTCACAAATATATGTGATTTTAATTTTAGGGGAAATTACAAGTAGGGGTATGAAAACATAAAATATTATAAATAGGGGCGCAGTTTCAAAATAATTACAAATAGGGGCACAATTTCAAAAAAATTAAATTTTTTGTAATTTTTTTGGTTTGGACATTGGTTAATTTAGACTCATCAGACTAAATATTTGTTAATTTCCAAAAAAATTATAAGTCTCTCCAAAACAAGCCTAAATAAAGAAATTTTAGTATAGAGAATGGCAATTTATGAAGACTTTAAATTTTTTTGGAAGTTAGCTAACATAAAATTTAGTGTGTCTAGATCAACCAAAGTCCACACCAAAAAAAATTACAACTTACAATTTTTTTGAAATCATGCCCCTGTTTGTAATTATCTTGAAATGCCCTTGTTTGTAGTATTTTACATTTTCATGCCCCTATTTGTAATTTCTCCTTTATTTTAATTGACCTTGTTTACTATAATCCTTATTAAATATTGTTTTCTGAGATTCTTCCCTCTATTATTGTTATTTATTATATCTCTTTATATGTTAAAATTTCTCTACTCTCTAAACAGGTAGCATTTAATGAGGGCTAACTGTAGTACATTATAAAAAGCAGTGCCCTCTTGAGATTTTTTACGAAACGAAGGCAATCGGACTATTCTTTTTCTTATTTTCTCACTCCAAAGGCAGAAAATGGAACCCAAGTCAACTTTATTTTATTGGTTTCGATGTCTTTATTGAACATTTTGAACAAAGTTGGTTGATGAAGGTAATGTGCTTGTATAGCTACCCTCTCACTTAAAGCATCTCATAAGTAGCTCAAGAATGGATATGAAGTGGTGGTTGAATGGACCCTCTTTAAGTCATAGAAGGTTATAGAAGAAAATGTGTATTTTATTACAAGAGCCAATCATATTTCTTGGTTTCATCTCATCTCTTTACAAGTTGCAAGGGAGTCGTTTATGGGAGACCTAGAGTCACAAATAGGTGTTTACTACAATTTTTTTTGAAAATTCATCAAAATTCAATAATGCTTCAAAAAATAAGAAAATAATTGTGTTACATTTGGCATTCATTTTTTTTCTCTAAAAATTAGACAAAAAGTTTTTGTGTCTCAGAAAGCCCATGAAAAAGTAGACCAACCCTTAAAGTGACAATTTTAGAGCATACTACCTTAGACTCTTAAAGCTTGGTTCAGACTAGCAACTTGCCAAAATATTGAAATTGGCACCGTGTCTAGTGTTTTGCCCAATAGAAACTTTTTTGAGTAATTGTGTGTCATCCAAGAGTGTGCCTCTACCAAACAAGTTTGGTACCACCTTTTGAGCAAGCCCCAAAATTTCACTATCTTGGCCGCTGATGTGGTTATATTAATTGGTGAAAATGGATGTAAAAGTACCAAACAAACCCTCAATTTGAACCCTGTAGCAATCAAAACCAATGTTTTTTTTCACCTACCAAATGCCACGTGCCCTCCCAAGAATGGAGAATTCTAAGAGGGAGAGAAAGCATTGGTCCAATTTTTGATAGAGTGGCATCATGAGGTCCAAAAAAAAACACTAGTCAAAACCCAAATTTCAACCAATCACATTCAAGAATTTTTTGGCCGGTCGCTAGTTTGAACTAGGCCTTAGAGCATTGTCAATCTTATACTGGGAACAACTCACCAAAATATCACTAATCTTTGACTAGTGTATAAATAGAAAGTGTGATTACTATCATTAGAAGGAACATGGTTGCAGCGTTGTTACTTTGGGCAAGTTGAGGCTATCAGATAGCACGGGCGGGTGGACAAATCAGACCGGACGAGCGGACATGTCTGTCCGCTCACATGTTTTAGGGCATTTTTAGGGTTTTTTGCCTAAAAATGAAAGATCAAATTATAATTTTTCATTTTTATTTCATGAAATGGCATTGAATCCATGTTTTGACTTCATGTTGGCAATAATGATTATCACTATCATGTACGAAGTAAGTTTTTTTTTATCATTTTGTACCATTTTTTAAAGTCAACTATGAGTTGACTTCACCAGACGGACCATGACCTTAATTTGACACTTTCGGCGTACGGGCAGGCAGGCATACTGGCGGCCCAATGTGACAACCATCAACGCATGGTTGTCTTCCCCGACATGGCAACAATTTGACAAACTTGACGTCACAGACGGACAAGTGACCCTCCGTCCGTCTAGTAGAGTCAATTTTAAAATTAACTTTTAAATAAAGCACTTTCTTTTTCCAATCGTGACATATTAATGTTTCATTTTATTAAAGTATCTCAATTCAATATACACTTATCAGATTCTACATTTTGAATCATATTTAAAGTAGATTTTCAAATAATCTCAACTATTAAATAGGGCCTTATTAGACAAGATTGTCACTCATTTTTGACACTTGTCATGCGCAACATCAAACATTAGACAAACAACATGACAACCAAACTCCAAAACTTGTCCGACAAGACAACTCTATTTAGAACCATACAAAAACTCTTTAAATAAATATGATAATATATGGAATTGGAAATTGAACAATCACAAATTCACAATAAAGCCAATTGAAAATAACTAAAGGACATATGGCAAATTAAGTTTTTATTAGAAGTGAATCTATGGTAGTGGCACCCCAAGTTTTGCCACTACCTTGGATTTTCTTTCTTAAGCATGGTTAGCCATACTGTTTGTCCTTTAGTGATTTTTCAACAGACTTCATTTTTTATTATCCAATTTCCAATTTTTTTTAGATATGATGATAATAATCACACTCTCTAATTATACACCGGTTAAAAAATAGTAATGTTTTTTATGAATTGTTCTCGATGCTGGATTGATATTCTCGATGCTGGATTGATGATGGATGCTCTTAAAAAAAATGCTTGTGCTAATTAGGACCGCTTAATTAGGACCCATTTTTTACCGGTCTCTCCTACTTCCAGCAAAGAGGTAAGCTTATTTATCGAATATTTAGTTTGTCAAGGTGGGAAGATGCTTTACAGCTGCGCTCAAAGTTCAGGCCTTCTCCAATTTTGCGGGTACATGAGGATCAGCTCATCAGTCATCAGCCATTCGGAGAAAGGTAATGCAACTCGCAAGCACGTGATCACATGCAGGGCTTGATTCCGCCAACCTTGGCGGGAACCGGCATAAACTTACAATATTTCCTGCACGCCATTCAACCGACTATGGCGGGCCTGGCTCTGGGACGGTGGGACCGCCCCGCTGGGTACCGTATTTCCTGCAGTTTGAAGTCTGACCGACGTGCACATGCGGCGACTCTTTACCACCACGTACGGCACTGCCCCCGAACTTCCCAATTTTGGGGCGGATCGAAAGCTCCCATGGACGGAAGCCAAATTCATCACGCTAAGTTAGCTGGCCGATCAATCGCACGAGATCGATCGGCCTCGTCCACATCGATGCCATTTCTTCTTATTCGGAGCGAATCGGTGCCCCCACGCACCACCTTGTTGCCTGCAGCAGCAGGCCCATCCCTCTAATTTCCCACCGATTTCCTTCCAGAGTCGGCTCCTACAGCTTTTAGCACTCATGAAACATTCTTCGCAGGCTGCTGCTTCTGAGAAGTCCTTAGGATCGCAGCTAGCACGTTCTGCCTCCTTTCCGCCATGGTCAGCGCCTTTGTCGGGGGCTCGAAATCATGAGACTTCCCTAACTTGCTGTAGCTTGATTCCATTGCAGGTTTGTTAGTGAAACCATCTCGTTGATGTATGTCCTTGTAGTGCATCTGCTTTTTTACTCGTACTTTGAAGCGATCCTGTTAGTTTTGAGGGTTTGGATTACTTTCCGATTCTTCAGCTGCAGCCGAATTCAAACTTCTGCTTACCTATTGTTCTGCGTCACAGGAAGGGCAAATTCTGTTAGGCTGGCTCATCAACGTGACTCAATCTAGTGACGTAGAGAGTTTTGTGGCTTGAACTGGTGAAGTAGATTGCCCAGCAAGATTCAAGAGGCATGTGCTCAACGTTTGAATCAGTTGTGCCTGTAGCACTTCGAAAGTGTTGGTTGTGTACTAATTAGTGAACTAGCCCTAATTCTATTGAGTTGCTCGCCCCAACTCCAAGACACTTCTCAGCATGGGGGAGGTCTTCCTCATCTTGTGATGCTTTTAGATTCGGTCTCTCCTGTCCTTCTTCAGCTCGTCAAGTTTGGATTTTGCTGGTTTAATTGAGTTTCCAAAACGTCCGCAGTTGTATGAAGACTGTATTGTAAGTTATACATGGCAGACATTGATCCAAAGTTTGAGCATTGTTGCAGAGAGGGAGAGAGCGACATCCACTTCCAATGGGTGCTTGTTTCAAGGTGGTGGAAATCACGCTTCTCTTGTTGCTTTGCTATCCGGCTGGCAGTCTTCTCGGCGTGAATTCCCAGTCGTATTGGGAAATTTTCGACCCGTCGGATAGTATGTCGCTTGAACTTTTATCCACGTTGCATTCCCGAAGGTCTCTGCAACATTGTTATATTTGTTGAGATTATGTTTATCAAGTAGGTGCTCATGTAACTTTTAACGTGTTATTCATTCAATTGGGAAAAACAGTACATTTTGGGACTTTCAAGAATTCAGGTAATCACCTAAATTCCAGCTCACAGCGTTTTTTTTGGTACACGTGCCCTCACCTGAGAGGAGGAATTTGTGAGGGAAAAAATCTTAGTGGTTCAAAATGAATTTGATACCTTTAAATATGGTTTAAAGTAACTTTTTAGGTTTCAGGTGGAATACAAAATGGTACATATGTTTTTCCCAATTTAACAAATAACACGTTTTTTTTATTCACACAATTTTCTCCCTCACCGGAGCCAGTTTGTTTCATTGGAGGACCCAATTTTATATCATTCAGAGGCTTGAACTTGTGTAGGTAATGGACTGGCAAGCCTTTGGGCAGCATGGAACACAAGTACCCAACACACGGAATCAAATTTGTTGAATTGGGGAACATCCGTTTATCCTTGTTACAACAACGATACTAACTGGAGAGGCGTCACATGCCTGCGATGGCAGTTGAACTCCACTCAATCAAACACTTGGATGGTTGGCCTGTACGAAAATTACTCTTTTAACCAACTCTACTCTCTTTCCTGCTCCATTCAACTTGTCTGCTCCATAGAGATGGTGTCAATATATTTCACTCATGAAGCGCAGGCAAATCAAAGTAGTCGAGCTTTGTTGTGAAAAAAGACATGTCAAGCCATGAGAAGGGTGTGTCTAATCATGTGAAGGCTGCACTTTCACGTCACCTAATATGATGTCAAATAATGGATTGGATATCATTTGGGAATAGGGACGGATAATGCTAAGTTTTGCTCTTGAATTGTTACCGTCCAGTAGTGTATTTCTTGGTTTATTAGAAGGCTTCTATTAATTGCAGTGTTATGTGGTTCACAACAAACTCTTTTGAATTTCCCTATGTATTTTCCTGGAATTCTTCACATTTTCCCTATGAAATTTTGAACATTACTTTGTATTGCTTCTATGATTTTTTCCTATCTCACATTTCCATGTGTCATAGGAAATGTGAGACAAGGAAAAATTGTAGAAGAAATATAGAGTAATGTTGAAAATCTCACAAGGAAAATGTGAAGAATTTCGGGAAAATACACAAGGAGATTCAGAAGAGTTTGTTGTGGTTTTGCCCTTTTATTTTTAACCAAAGAAAACGTGATAATTTTGCTTTGATTAATCAGTTTAACATTACGGTTTAATCATAGCAAAGTGAGCAAACCCTCATTAATTTTCATGTAGGGGTTTGCATATAAATTCCCTGGAATTGTGACAAGGAAAAAACACAGAAGAGATAGTCAAAAATGTTTAACCGCTCGTAGGGAAAATGTGAAGAAATCTTGAAACTGACAAAGGGAAATTAACAAAAGTTTTTTGTGAATTGAGGGTCATTCAAGGGCACAATATAACGCTATAGAAAGAAGAAAATGATTATAATTTTATGAGGCATAACCATGCTTTCCATATACTCAATGCCTAGGTGCCGTGGCTCCCTTGAGGTTATGAGATGGAAAGTGCTAAATGCAATTTGAAGCAACTCCACACTTGGTTCTATAATGCTAATTAAATGATTAGACATTTCACAAGTGTGTGTTTGCCTAGGCCCAATACTGATGAGCACAATATTTGATGGATACAGGCAGCTAGACAACTCGTTCATTGGAGGTTTTCTACCTCCTGAAATCAAAAACTTTGGTCACCTTATCACCTTGTGAGTTGCATCTTACACTACTTATACGTTGATGGAAAGGTGAACAATTAAGAGCTCAGTCTCATGAAATTCTCAAATAGCCCATCGACCATTCTTTGAGAGTATTTTCTTGCATACGGTTGTGCTTTTTATTATGCATAATGACATATTATATGTTTTGTACAGTTTCTCCATTTTTTGATTGCCGTGTGATTGTTCCGTTGTCCTCTCTATAGTCTTCTCCGTCATTCTTAGGGTTCCATTGAAGTCCGTGTAGACTATCTTACCACAAGTATGATCGCTCACAAGTATTGTAATGTGCAATGAATTTTACATGTCATTTCTTAGCTCTTACTCACACAAAAGCGGAGTGCCTTTGTACGCAGATCCTTGACAGGTAATCCAAATTTGACAGGTCCTCTTCCTAAGGAGCTTGCTCAAATACCTCTGAATATTTTGTAAGGATTACATCCTGCTGTTCCTTGTAGTTAATTGAGAAGAATTTGGATCTATTGGCTAGATGGCTATGTATAATTGTTTTATGCTTTCTCCTCCTTATCCATCTTGGTGATTCAATTATTATTGGATTGTATTATCAGGACTTGATACTCTATGGACCTTTAGCATGGATTGAATTGTTCGGAC
Organism: Ulota crispa; assembly: GCA_963920765.1. Lineage (NCBI taxonomy): Eukaryota > Viridiplantae > Streptophyta > Bryopsida > Orthotrichales > Orthotrichaceae > Ulota > Ulota crispa. The sequence continues at coordinate 2,261,774 of OY987243.1, forward strand.
TGAGATGATTGATGTGTTGTAAGTTTTATAGTCTGTCATGATTCAAACTAGTCCTCAAAAGTCAAAACTTGTGTGTTGGACCATTTCTTATCCGGTGCTGCTGCAGAGATCTTCACGACAATGGATTTAATGGAACCATTCCTATGGAGCTCTCAAGTGTGAAAATTCCTAGTGAACCTACAAACGGCAATCTCATAACCCTGTAAGTTTCCTAAATTTCTGCGCGCTTATAGTAAGCATTGCTTCTTACAGAATATCAATTTCAGTTTCACGAAAAATGTTAGAGTACCAATGAAGAAAGAATCTCGAAGCACTAATCAATAGACTTTGTTTGGTTTTTGCAAATTTTTGTGCAGTGACTTAAGCGGGAACCAGTTTACAGGTGGTTTTCCTACGCAATTTATGCAAACCAAATCGCTGCAGGTGTTCAAAATTGCACGCAACCAACTGGTTGGAACAATGAGTCCAAATTCTTTTGAGAACTTAACACAGCTTTATATTGCGTATGACTCCCCATTTCGAGATTCTTGAATCCTGTATCCCAAAATCACTTTTATCAGTTTATGCAATGTATTTGTGAAATCGCCATACTTGATTTTGCATTATCATAATTGAGATTTTATTGCTAGCATTCATTGCTAGTTGTTGAAGTCACGTAGGTACATGTTCATTTATTGCAGCCGCTTCGAGGATGAACTGATCATTTGTACAAATCTTTACATATTTCTTTACTGCATCGTCCTCACTTTATGTGTATAGTTTTCATAGATCTCTTTGAGCTTGTTTCAATTGATATTTTTGTTGCAGAGATTTGTCAGGAAATAATTTTACAGGCCAACCACCAATTTTTGGGAATCTGACCAAGTTGAACAATCTGTGAGTCGAAGAAAACCCTCAAAGTTTCTTCATTTTAGGATTCCTGATAGACATTCCAAACTTGCTAAATACTTGTTGCATGAAGGTTTCGGGACCTACATCAAGTAAGCCAAGCCTTCTAAACTAGGGTGTATACATTGAACAATTACTCTAATTAATATAATTGAGTAGTACATAGTCCTATCAATATTAAATCAAAATGTACATAATCCTGCAACTTTGATATCTTCAATATTCTTGTGTAATAACGTTGTGTATGCAACATTGATGTGATGGTGAATTGGTGACTGCAGAAACCTCAGTTACAATAGATTTACAAGGTTACCAGACCTATCAGACATATTTAGTACGGGATGGCTTCCCAAGAACCAGCTTGGAGTGTTGGATCTTTCGGGTCTCAAATTTGGAGGGCAACTTCCAGATTGGAAATCATCGCGGGACCTCTTATCTGTTTCAGAACTGTATGTACAAATCTTTCCTGGTTGTTTGAAACAGTGTTTTCCAAAAATTATAAAATGTTTCAAGAAATATTTAGACAACATCATAAAGGTAATCTTCATCATGACTCAAGCAAAGGTCTCTTTGTGGTTACAACAATCATACTAAGTGGCACAACAGCCAATGCAACGCAGAGAAGATCATTTGGCTAGCAGTAAGTTAGTGCCAATAGATATAGCAACCTCTTGTGGAAATTATGAAATGGTATCCCTAAGTGATTTCCAGTTGCATATGTAGTTGTGAGAATTTCCATCTAAAAACAGAAAGTCTAATTTTTGGATTGCCATGATTTCCTCTTTTGTTTCATTTGGAATGAAGGTTATAGTTGATGTTACATACTTCCACCAAAATGAAAATGTCTATAGGTATTGTTTGTGCTTGAAATTGTACATCACTATCAACTATTTTGTTGACCAGTTTACACTTGAATTTATATACATCCTTGTCACTGGTGTTGTAGGTACCTCAATAACATCAATGTAAGTGGGGTTCTAGACATGGTGAGTATGCAGTCTTCTCCAAACCTTACGATAAGTGCAAGTAACACAACTTCTAGAACGTTACAAGTGTTGAGTTTGATGGACAACAACATTGTAAACGTTAATTTTGACAAATCATCTCTGCCACATCAAAAGATCAAGTTCTTGTGAGTCTCTCCTCTCAAATCTCAACTTGCAACTTAGTATTTGGCTGTCATGGATTGAGCTCAGTAGTCATCTTGAAAAAAATTCTCGTCATGGATTGGTTTATGTTCATTGCATGTTGATTCCTAAGGTATTTGAGGAATTTTGGTCAAGCAATTATGTGCTTATTGAGACATAGTTTTTAATTGCAGTTGATTCCAACTTTTTGTGGTCAATAACATGAAAGTTTTCTAAGTATGCCCACTCAGCTAGATGAATGTGGTTCAGTTCTAGAACTGGGCTACATTCAACATTTGTTAAGAATCTGTGATAACACAGACATTACAATTTCTGATTACAAGTGGCATATCGTGACCTATGTATGTGCTATGCTACAGTCTGCAAGGCAATCCTTATTGTAATGATACATCAAAAGACGTAGACGGAAGAAAGTGTTTTTGTGAGGGGTACTGCGTCATATCAGGTATCTGAATCTCTAAGCGGTTTTTTTAAGTTGAAGGTCAAGTTGGCTTATGCTAGTTCAAAGGCTATTCAAGAAAAGAGAAAATGAACCTAAACGCTATGTGGAAGAGCATTTGAAGCCAAGATTTAAATAGAATCTGATTCTTGAATGAAGGGATGACAATATTAGAATACCCATTAGACAAGCTCACTGTATGTTTTTTTTCTTGCATTGCCTTAGCATTGTCTAACCTTGGGAAAGATTCTTATTGCTTCTGACAAAGGCCTCCCTCCATATGAATCATGGGAAAAAACCTCTATCTGATGGGGTCTCCAGTAGTTCAATTTTACTTAAAATTTTGTTCTCGGTTTTGGACTTCCCCTTTACTACTAAACATTTATCCTAACTTTAGCCCTTAGCTTATCACCATAAAACTTTGGTAGCGCGTCACAATGCCGTGCTACTAAAACCATTAATTACATTTTAGTGAAGTTGATTGATACATCCACAATTTGGTTTACACATTGCAGATCCTTCAGACAAGAGTTATTGGAAGGTGATCGTGATTACCACAAGCGTTTGTGGTTTTGTGTTGGGATCAGTGATCGTAGGCTTGGTTATCAAACTTTACCGAAAGAATAAACATGTGCACGCTTTGCTGAAAAGTGAGTTCATTGAGCTCTCTTTGGCACAATATGTATGTTTAACAATGTACCATGCTAGGCTTTCTTCAGATTTAAAATGTGAATTTCTCTTTGCAGTTTCCTCTTCTTATTCAATCCTAGTACTTTTTGTAATTAATATGGTTGATCAATCGATTTGTATTCAGCTTGGAAACAAGACCTTTGGTCTTTAATTTGTGGGTGGCAATGTGAATCCATGGACAGGATTTGAAGAGTCCGAGGTGAGTGCCAAAAGATTTGAGTATTCTGTGCTCCGTGCTGCTACAAAGAACTTTGCTGCAGAAAGAAAGCTTGGTCAAGGAGCATATGGTGCTGTATTCAAGGTAAAGTGCGGATCCCATTTTTGTTGAGACAAGTTTTGACCAAGTTACACTTGCTAAGACTTTGATATGTTGGATTGTTCCAGTGCCTAAAGCTACATATGTTTATTACAAATGCTAGAAAATACTTGTTGTAGTTGAAGTTATTTCAATAGCGACCTAATTGGACGTTTTGTATTTGGAATCTTTCTACACTGTGAAGGGCATATTAAACAACAATGTAGAAATTGCTGTGAAGCAACTTTTTATAAAGACAAAGCAAGCCAGCAAGGACTTCCTCAACGAGGTGCTGCTGATCACAAATTTACAACATTGCAACCTTGTGGCTCTGAAAGGGTTTTGCCTGCATGGAAAGGAGATGTTCCTCGTTTATGAATATGTTGATTTTTGTGACTTGGAAAAGCTTTTATTCAAAGGTGAGTACAGAAAGCTACTCATAGGATCCTTCAAACTGCTGAACCTTGACAACCACCTGTTTTTGGCGATTGCTTGTATTTAACCATCTCAAGCTCATATCATTATTCCATGTTGGCAATAATTATGGCTCAGGTACAAATGGTCCAGATGGTCCATATTCATGGCAAGTGGTGGGCTGGGCAGCAAGAATGAACATATGTCTTGGGGTGGCCCAAGGCCTGTATTACCTGCATGCGTCTTCTCAAACAAGAATCATCCATCGTGATATCAAAGCCAGCAACATTTTGTTGGACAAGAACTTGAATCCCAAGATTGCTGATTTTGGCTTAGCTAGACCAATCCAAGAAAATGAAATCATGACCCAGCAACGTGCTGGTACCGTGTACGAATTCTCACCTTTGAACCTTGACTTTAGTGTTAGATGCCAACTTGTTTTTGGAGGCAGGTGGGAATTTGCAAATAAGGGCACAAAACTGCAAAATGATTACAATTAGGGGCAAATCCACAGATCTTCTTGTCAATTGGCCAATTGTAAAAGAGAGTCAATTGCACTTTGGAAACTAGAATGTCAATGAAGAGTTCTTGGGAGTAATATGGTTTAGGCAAAGAGCAATAAGCAATGAATAGTGAGCAATTGTCACTGGTGAACAAAAGGGCCAGGGTAGCAGCAATACTGCGGGTGTGCATTGTGGTGTGCCCCTATTTGTAATTTCTCTCTAATTGAGCCATGATTTGTAATTGTTTTGTGATCTGGTACCTAATTTATGAATTTCCATCTTCTTCTTTGAGGATGAACATTGTCATTTGAAAGTATACCAAACCATCAGGTTGGCTAAAGATATAAGACTTTGGAGTATTGAGATTTTGACCCTCTATGACACCTTGCCACATGGAGAGTCCCTCCTAACGAAAACTAGGGATCTTCAATTAAACAAACCAGTGTGTAACATCTCAATCCTGGGGTCTTGATTCTAGTGGGACCATGCTAAATTGTTCAATCTTAGAGCAATGGATATATTGAAGCATTTTATTAGATTAGCCGTAATGCAAGACATTCAATCCATCTTTATGTCTACTTGATGTGCAGTGGATATTTAGCACCTGAGTACATGCTCTTTGGCCAGTTGAGCGAAAAGGCTGATGTCTATAGCTTTGGCGTCTTGCTTTTGGAGATTGTGAGCGGGAGCAGAAACAAGGACCCTACACAAGCTGAAGACGACATTTATTTGCCAACAAGGGTGCGCTTTTTTTCTACAAATCTCCCACATTTTACTATTACTTGTAAATTGCAATGATATGAACATCTTGTTTTGAGTTCCACCCTACACAAATCAACACTAATTTGTTGCAAGTTATGTCAAGACTAGTTATGATAAACGTTCTTGCAATTGGATTTCCCAGATTGAAGTATCAAAAAGTCTTGCAACGACTAGGGCTAGACATGGTTAACAGTATCATGTTGGCATTGTCAAAAATTCATATGGGATTCATGTTTGTTATAATCAACGTCAAATCTGTTAAAAAATTGGTATTCATGCACCATTTTCACATTGCTAGAAAAGCAAGAAAAATAGAAGAATATAATAATGGTTTGAAGTTCAAGATATGTAAGAGATTTTTAGTATGCACAGTGGATAAGATTTCCAAATTTCCAACTCTAACAGTCGTTCAGGCCTCTCAAAATCTTAGAGTTTTTTTTGGTCTCTTTTGGCCCTTGCGCAATTTTTTCATGGAATACGCCATTGTAATGAAATTGTTGTTAAGGTCAAGGAATGGAAATTAAAGCCTCAAAACTACACGTGTGGTAGGCTTGGAAGCTGTACAGGGAAGACAAGCTCATGGAAGTATTGGACCCCAGGCTTCATGTGGGCAAGGATGAAACTCTAGAAGTGCGGCGAGTGCTGGAGACCGCCTTGCTGTGTGTACAGACATCTCCAGAGAAGCGCCCCACCATGTTTCGAGTGGTGGCTATGGTGGCAGGCGATGCAAAGATTGAGCCTGTAGATGCAGATAACTCGAACATTTGGCCTGAATTCACACCCCTGTACCAAACTGGGTCTAGAGATCCATTGCTTAGGTCATCTTCTTCCAGTCTAGGATCCAATGGCTTGGGTCTAAAGTCTTCCTCGTTTGGCAGTGCAAGCATTGAACTCAGCAATCGGAATGGACGATAAGGAGACCGCCCTCACTGCAAATGCCTTGCCAGAAATCTCATCTGTTGAACATTTCATCATATTTTGAGTTATAATCTTGTTATTATATAAATGTATATTAATCAAAAGTCAATTTATAATATTACTCAGCAGAGCTACAAATGCTCCCACTCTATAGTTCAAGAGGTAGGGTTGTCTATCATCGTCATTTTGCTATGAAAATTCAACAGGAGGGAGGGAGAAGCAACCGACACTCAATGGTGAATACACCTCTGAGGAATTAAATAGAATGTTGGAGATATATTTAAGAAAGACTTCCAAATCAAATAGTTATAGAAAACAAGGAGTGGATCCTTATTGAATGCTTACAATTAACCTTTTATTTGTATGAATTCAAACGACATTTCAATTCCGTTGCTTAAGAAAAAAGTCATGTTGACCATTGTTTTCTTTGACCGTATAATTTAAAACATAAAACCAGTAGTATTTAAATCTCCAAGATTTTATCCTCAATAAAAAATGTTCTTTCCATGACTTTTACTCATGTTTATTCATGTATTCGCAATATTGTTTGGGTAATAAACCTAATGATATGTTTAATGCTTTCAAAATGCTTTCAAAGATTTGAGTACTGTAGCAAATAATGAATTCCACAAGAATTTTAGTGCATTTAAAATCCAATCCATTTATAAAGAAAGCATCTAGCGATTGCCTAATATAAAAATTTGCACTCCATGGAATCGATGCAAAAGCAAATGAAAGCAAAATTTAATCAGCACAAATAAACAAATTTCAAATGAATATGTTATAGGTTGACTACCATGTGGATGCCTATTTATAAATACATAAATGAGAATACATGGTTGGGAAAAGGGTTTGCCAAAATAGTAGACAATTTCAATAAGAGTTTGTCATATATGCACCAAATTATGAGACCTGTAACTCACTAAAAATTAAGAGATCAGAGAAATCAAAGCTACAAGGATAGATGGGGATTTATGAAAAAATATGTAATTCTACAAACAAACAAAAAAAGGGCTTGCAACGAAAAAAAAAAACGAAATGTTACCCAAAGACAATTCATGGTTGTAAATTACACTTTCTTCATTTTGAGACATGTCAACACTTGATATAAGAATAAATTGTTGCATTTGAAAAGAGGCACGTAGGATTATAGAAAGAATATTATCATTTACAAATTTGTACAAGTCTATTAAAAACTTGAAGCAATAGGGCATGTGCTCCTCCTAATAGAAAGAGTTCATGAAGCAACTATTTCTACAAATGTTTGTAATCATTTGAGAGGATAAATATGATGCATGACTCAATAGAAAGCTAAAAACAGTTCCTATTGCGGTAAATGTACCCAATTCTGACCACCAGAACTAGTACCGTTCATATGTTTTCAGGCCTTCAGGGTGGTAGTTTTAGTTCTAAAATATAGGGAATTTGTAGATAGCTTATTTTTGTGTCACAAGAAGTAAACTATCTATAATATCCCTAGATTTCAGGACTAAAATTACCACCTTGGAAACACATGAACAGCACTGGGTATGATGGTCAGAATTGGGATATGTTTACCTTAGAGGCAACTCAATTGGATGAAAATACTAATTAAGAGAACTTTCTAAAACATTTCGTTTTTATGCCTCATTTAACTAAATATAGACTATTTATGTAAATATAGACTTTCTGCGTTCCCAAACATTGCAGATTTCTCAATACTTTACATTTGTTTTGTGCAAAAGTTTTGAATGTTTTTTAAATTGAACATATCTCTCAATAATTTGCAAAGAACTCCCAATTTTTGGTTAGTACCAACTAATATTTTGCAAAAAAAAATTTCAAGGTTATTGTTATGGACTTTGAGTAGTGTGGCCTTCTTGCAAAATTCACACAAAAATGATATTCTCACAAGCCCAATAGGACGATGACTATTCAACCTTGAAGCACGCAGGGTGCAAAGCTCGTTTCCAGTAAACGCAAGAGGTTCCATAAGAAAAAAAGACCTGATAACTCAAGAATTCAACTTCTGCCCCAGTTGAACATTCTTTCAAAAACCGTGATTTCTATGAAAAAAACCTAGTTTGCTAACTAAAAGGGTAACGAGTCCAAATCACTAGAATGTCTAGTTGCTTTCCAACGGCGTAAAACTGACAAGCCAGAATACAAAACAATGGCGAAACGATTCCTAACAAATGAAAAAGAAGACGAATACATGCATTAGCCAGCCCTTGAATTCCAGGGCTGGCAGTCACTTTCTGTGTTGAACTAAATGTGGAAGTCAGGAGCTGTGGCCTCTCTACATGCTCTATAATTGATCAAATAACTGAAGCTCAATGCTACTACTCCCCACCTCACAAACCAGAGGCAGAAGCTGCGTAACTGAGGCTGTTGCACATCGTGAAACCGTTTCACTTCAGTTAGTTCGACAACGTTGCGTTGGCGGCGTTGGTCTCCCCGACCCAGTAGGTCTTCACGCACACCAACACCTTCTCCCTCTCCAATGGACCGTCCTCGTGGTCTGCCAACCGGCACCTCCACCGCATGCCCTGCGTGATTGCCATCACCTTGTTCATTACATCCACCTCGTCCCGCACCAGCACTGCCCCCTCCGGCCGCAGGATCCGGTCCATCTCCAGCAGCACGTACGTAATATCGCACCTGCGCTCATTCATCCCATGCCTCACACACAGTCAGCCTCTGATTCCATTCCAGGCCCTCCGATTCTGGAACACATCCATGATACCATCAACCAGTCCTCACGTTTAACTACCTTAACGGCGCATCATCCTCGGTACTGGCACACGGCTTGTCAACGACGACAATAGCATTGACACTATACTGTTCACCGTGCACACCACAAGACAACGCTCTCAAACTTGACGTACCTGTCCTGGTACATGCTGAACACGTTGTCTGCGTGAATGAGATCATACGTTCGTGGATACGTCGAGAACGCCTCGCACCTGTGAACCCGATTCCTCCCACTTTGTCAATCCCATTGTGTTTTCTTCACCACCAGAAATACCAGACTTTCAATCCGAATCTCAAGTGACATTAAGCTACTGAATGGAGGGCTTCAGGGTCACCCATGCGACCACTGCATCAGCGTGAAGTGCTTGAATGCAAACAGAACATCGAGGGTCTATTGAAGCAGAGTAAAGGGCACGCCTTCTCTGGAGTGGACGGCTCAGCAGGATCATCAACAACAAACGTTCCCGTCTAAAGGGTGACCTACCACCTTGCAATCTCGGAACGTCCTACAACAGATGCAACGCTGTCGAAAAGATCAAGAGTACAGCGCAAGAAGCAGAGGATTTGAAAGAGGCAGGGAAAGAGAACACACCAGTTTTGATAGGTTCCGATGAAACCGCGCTCGTAGATTACACCCAAGGTATCCACCTTAGCTTCGGGCGGCATGACGTTCATCACCCACACCGGTTCCTTCAAGAGAGCGGCGGCAAAGCCTCCGAGACCGGCGTTCATGTCCATGATGTTCCTGTACCGACCGGTCGTAAGCGGTGGAATCAGATGAGTTTTGTAGTAAGTGACCCGCTTCTCCCACAGCTTTGAGTCCTCCTTGAACTTCTTAGCAGACATCAGGGGTACACTCCCACTGGAAATCCTTGGAGGGACGGCATGCACGCGTGCAGGGAACTTCTCCAACGCACCGCCTGCCACCTCGTTCTTGCTTGCCACGTCAGGGAGCGGGGTGATGCAAGCCTCCAACTTGCGATACCTGCACGAGAGTAGAGAGGTATTACCATCACCACTCATGTGCATCTCAGGGTAGAGCTAATAACATGACACTCTACAACAACTTCTTGTGCAAGATCGTAACCTCAAAACTTTTGACAATTTTTTGACTTTCTTCCGTTCATGGCCGATGAATCCAATCTTTAGAGGGGATGGAAGATTGATTTATCCCACGACCCTCCTAGTATGAAAAAGAATACTGAACTTTAACTCACCAAGCATGATCGGGGTGCTCCAACTCGCTGCAGATACGAGGAAGAACTTCGGCATTCTTCTTGTGAAATGCTACGCAATCCTTGTGGTTCAGAGGCTTCTGCCAAATCGCCAGGTTGTCTTTCTCCACCAGCTTCTTCCAGCAGAGACGACGAGCACTATCCTCAATTTCGTCCTGCTCCGCCTTCAAATCTTCCTCGGTCCGTTCCCAACCCTGGTGGTACTTCTTCCAGTTGATGGGAGGACCAGAGAGGATCCAATAACCACCGGGTCTCAGAACTCGATCGACCTCAATGAGGTACATGTTATCTACACCCATGTCCCCATCACTTTCAGAAACGCTTCGTAGCAGGAACATTCCCATGCTAATCGATACAGTTCACACCTTCGTACCAGTGAACTCCTATTACGAGAAGAGCACGCTCAAATAAACAACTTCGAAAATACTTGTGCAAAAAACGTTCACACATCGAAGCTTACTAACATTCAGCATGTGAGGACTACGTACTTCCGTTCGTCACATCCGATCTAAGCAAACCGTGAGGGTAGTGCTGAGAACGGGTGAAAACCTAACTTCTACACCTTTAGAAACTGACAACACTTCTAAAATGCATTGGAACATGGCACAAGAACATGTTTGAGAAAATAAAAGCTACGGTCATAGCAACAGAGATCTCCAATAATATCCGGAGGTCTGCACTGTTCAACCGTCCCAAGAGGAAGCCCTTTGCATACACCACACACTCACGAACTAGATCCATTCGACAGTCGGGAGGTGTCGCTGCCGCTTACCTCCTTTGCCCCAAGGAATGAGACAGCGAGAGCAATGTGCCATGTCGAACGACCTCGCGGGATAGGGCATCCGAATAGTAGCCATGATTCCAATGATGGCAGGTACTCCCCTTTCTAGGGCAAACTGGACTTGGGAGATGTGATTATCTCTTGGTGCAAACGACATCGCCAGAACGTTCTTCTTCAGCAAGTACGCTCCCCAACTGGCCACCTGTAATCAAAAGTACGAGATTAAAGGGGCGTTAGTTCAAGTTCTCAATGTAAGCTGTCACGGGCTCTCAGCGAGCGAGCCAGCCAGCGAAAGAGGGAGAGTGCCAAAGAACAGCAATGCTTGAAGCAAGCAGACGAAGCACTTACCCCGCACCCAGTATCAATGGCGGTTCGAATGGATCCGTCATCCAAGGGAATGAGGGCGGCAATGTCCGAGATGTACTTATCCGCGCCACCCGCAGAAAAGGTACCGCCGCCAGGAAAGTAGAGCTTTTCACCTCGGTACTGCACCCATTTCTGGATGGCCTTCTCCACCGTGAGCTCTTTGTGAGGAGTGTTGGCGAACCATGCGAAATCCCGGCTCTCCGGCCACTTGAAGGGGTTTTTGTACCCTGCGGGGGCTGGAATCAGACACTTCAGGAGCTCCTTCGGAGGAGGACAGTGGCGCTCTCGGTACTGCAACATCTCCCTGGGGAACGTGAGCGAACGTTTCGGGTCTTCACAGGGCGTGTACTCGCTGTACTCCATGTCGCAAGTGGGGAACTGCTCAATTTTGACCCCATCGTTGGTCGTGCTTGCAGAGTCGTGATGCGCCCCAAAGTCAAGCGCCGAGGTCGCACAAGCTGCGTCTCCAAACTTGCCGATCCCCGGCACGAGAGAGCCACCGTTTTGCCACGAACCCAGGGTGTAGAAAAAGCAACACAGCCCGGCCACAGCCACTATCCAAGTTACACGGCGCCTCTTTGCATTGTCGGCTCGAGCAATCTTCGGAGAGCCAGGCTTCCCCATCATGATACCTGTCACACGCAAGTAGGAGTGTGAGAGCAACAAGATGAAAGATTTCGATGTGGACACCCAACATCGAATGTTGCCATATCATTTTCACCATGGACAATGCATCAATCCCGAATGTGCTGATCCACACAGAAACCCAAAGAGATCTAAAGAGACCCAAATAGCCTCTAGTAACAGCAAGAATCGTCAACGACATAGCCACACACGACCCCGCCCACGATTCTAAACTCAGAGTGGTGCTCGTCTAATCGATGGAAAAGTGGTAATGTTCATTGAGCGGGAATCGCAACCTAAGCAGAACCATCCATTACCCAAGAGTAATTTTGACGCCTTTTGTCGTATTAGATCTCTCTAGAAAACAAGAGCTTCTTGGAAGGACAAAAAATACGTTCGAGCGAAAATACAGGCCAGAATCAGGCGACGGACAAAGATATACTATGACCATTAAAAAAAAGCTCGTAAAATCGTAAACCCTTCGTGCAGCTCATTCGAGACAAACGTTTGATATATACTTCGATTCAAGGGAAGTTCAAAATGATATATTCACTTAAAAGCATTTGAAAGTCACAAATATGTCCTGCGTCCCTCGACACCGACATACAAAACCAAAAGCAACACGGAACCCATGAATCAAGCTTGAAGATCAATCAAAAATCGGCCTTTGAAATGGCCGTGCACAATGCGGGGCGTTATCGAGAATATTAATAGAAGAAAAAGGCAAGAGACATTTAAGATGGTAAAACGAGTAATTAGTTTCAGGTGGCTTTCGCGTGGTAGAAAATACCGTGAACCGCCCCAACCAGCTGACCAAACACAGGGGCGATGGAAGTGACAGAGATCTAAGAGCCTGGAATGAAAGAGAAGGTACACATCACTAGAATAGATCCTCAAACCGGTGCGACAGGACATTGTCGTGAACCTAGGCACTAGAAAGAGGAAGGAGAGAAAGCGCAGAAGCAGAGCAACCAGCACGAGAGACAAACTCCTGAGGGTGGAAAAGCAAGCCCAGATGGAGAGAGCACGCAAGAGTGCACGCCAAAAGTGTACTGACGCCGGAATGGGGAAGCCGAGGGAGAAGCACTGACCTGAGCGAGAGGAAATGCAAGTCGCGCCACAGCTGAAGTCCCCGAGCGGGAGGCGGAGGGCGCAGGGATCGCAGCGCGCAAGGGCGAAGCGGAGCTGCGAGCAGCAGCAGCACGAGTGAATCAAAGTAGAAAGAATCTGTCGACGACTTCACTCCCACAACGCGGAGACTGAGCGCGACGAGATGGCGTCCCCCGTCGTCGGCTCTCGTTCGTCGTCGTTGGGAATCGTGACCAAGTCTCTTGGACGCCTTCCTCCGTCCGTGAGCTGTCGTCCGTCCGATTAGAGGAACGGAGGATGTGTACCCCAGGTAGATCTCGTGCCGGCCCAGATAGCCCATCTGCAATCAGGCAGCCTGGCTGCCGCTTTCATCCTCTTTTATTTGTGTCCCCTGCATTCATCCAGATTCCATTATTCCCCACTATCCTGGTCCCAACCTGGCTATCATAAATTCAGAAGTTTGCATTCACTCAAGTGGGGGCATCCGCACCCTTGGCTCTTTGAGATCTTTCGCTATCAAGAAGTACCTTCAAAAAAAAAATCTCACCTTTGTTCATCAAACGTGCTTCGTATTGTTAGGAATAGAAAACACAACAAAGTTACAAAGAAGATATAAACCAAAGTATGTAAGTAGAAAGAAGTTAGAAGTATATCAAGTATCAAATATCAAGCATCAAGTATCAAGTATATATCACAAGTATATCCAATTTGAAGTAGGTTTCCAACTATATAAATATAAAGTAAAAGTCCTTCTTTACTATTGGTCCATGGGGTTCCCTTACTAAAATAAACTCTAGTGAATTCTAATTAACTATAGTAGAGAGCATATTAAAATAATACTTATCTTAACACATATATAGTCTATTGATCACTTGCCAAATGAAATTTAGGGTAAATTTTGCTAAACCTATAATAGACAATAATTGAAGGATCATTGTTTCACACACTTCAAGATTGAGTGGTAGGAATGTATAATGAGAGGTCTGCAACATTTATCATCCAAGTGTGTTGGGCCCTTGGCAAGTAAGGGTGGAGATGCCCTTCATGTTGAAGAACGGGCCCCCAACTTTGTGTAAGAAAAGGCATTCTCACCCATTTGGATTTTTCTAAACCTCTCTATGTTCCTTCAATTTTTCTAATTGTTGTTGATGGGTCCAAGTAGCCTCTTGTTTTGCTTGCAAGGGCTTTTCACATTCAGATTCATGCCCTCCACCCATTTAGTCCAATAGGATGCTTAGTAAGGAAACTTATTTTCAAGCACTTGCCAAAATTGTACCTCAAATTGACTACACCTACCTTTCCACTCAAAAATTGGGTGGAAAAGATGCACTTGTCAAATTCCTCTAAAAAAATATTGGTTGCTCCAAAAACTGGATGGAAATCACTCATTGACATTTAGATGAATGTTCACATACACACAAAAATATGTGTATGTTTTACTTACTTGCATGCCTTCTAGGGTGCACTTTGCTTGAGCAATGAAAAAAAATTAATGGTTCTTTAGTGGCTAAAATAACTATTGTAGTGAAGCCATATGTTTCCAAGGTCATTCAAATATGCTTTTGAATAAATATTATTGATTCAAGGGAAAATTACAAATAGGGGCACAAAAATGAAAAACACTACAAATAGGGGCACAAAAATGAAAAACATTATAAATAGGGGCACATTTTCAAAATAATTACAAATAGGGGCGCAATTTCATAATAGTTTGTAAGTTTTTGTAATTTTTTTGTTTTGGACATTGGTTGATTTAGATATATCACATGAAATGTTAGCTAGCTTCCAAAAAACTTAAAGGCCTCTCCAAATCAAGCCTAAATAAATAAATTTTAGCAAAAAGGATGGCAATTTTAGAAAGACCTCCAAGTTTTTTGGAAATTAGCTAACATTTGATGTGATCTATCTAAATCAACCAATGCCCAAACCAAAAAAAATACTAAAGCTTACAAATTATTTTGAAATTGCACCCCTATTGGTAATTATTTTGAAACTATGCCCCTATTTGTATTATTTTTCATTTTCAAGCCCATATTTGTATTTTCCCCTTGATTCAAACATTTATTGTTATTTTTTCATCTGATTTGATCATTTCATCCTATATTTTACAAAAAATGTTGGCACCTAGCATTTAAGCAATATGTTCCTTAAATTTCTCCTAATTTATAACCAAATTGTATTATGATTGATGCAAACAAATGCCAATTTCTAGTAATAGATAGAGGAGGATATGAAAAGGCCGTCAAATTTGGACATAGTAGAGTTTGGATTTTGTTTGCCAAAGACCCCTATGGACAAGACTCCTATGGACAAGACTCCTATGGACAAGACCCCTGTGGACAAGACCCCCATAGACAAGACCTATATATTTGTCTTCTACACTATATAGACAAGACCCATATATAGAGTCCCAGACTCCCTCCCACACACTCAAATTTTCATCAAATCTAACAGTAATTACATATTTGAAAAGCATGTTAAGGGAGTTAAAATGTCTTAGAATTTGAAGAGTAGACTATTCCTAATCCATGCTTTTTATCCATGTCAAATGCAATTTTGCACAAATGAGTATGCCATATTTATCAACTTTTATCAACATAATTGACATCTTTGTTGTTTTTAACCACCTTTTAGAACTTGAAATTGTCTCATAAACCGCAAGCATGTTGTACATTGAGAATAGATTGAGAATATATTGGTGATAAATGGTTGACAAACTTGTAGTGATTTTAAAAGCATTTAAACCATGACTTTGATGATTTTTTCAAATGTTTTTTTTTCTAACACTTCCCCTCATTAGATTTATGTCAAACGTTAAAAAAAATTGCCCCTTTTTCTAATCTTTTCAAATATGTAATTAGTTTTAGATTTGATTAATTATTGATTGCGTAAGAGAATTTTTTAAAAGGGCTGCCACTTTGTGTCCAAGACTCTACCATCCCTTCCTAGCAGGTTTTGTACAAAATAATTATTTAAATATTTGCCTGATTTTTTGGAAATTATACAAATTTATTGGCTAAATTTTGTGAATTAAAAGTAGAATAATGCCTAAAAAAATTAGACACAAAAGTGCTTAAATAGGATAAAAAATCACTATGTTCCATATTAAGAGCTTGGCGTGCAAAAAATTAGTGTGTTCAATAATATTGTAAACATCTTTTTTGAAAGAAATGCCCAAATTTTGACTAATTTTGTGATGGGAATGTTTTCGTACTATAAATGACTAGCTTGTCATATCAAGTATTCTATTGCAAATAAATGAGGATCATATCGGTATTTATCAATTCAAGCATTTTGGCTCAGTAACTAAGTCCAACTTGAATAATACCTAAATGTTATAAAATTTTACCTCATTTAAGACTAAACTTTTAATATTATTTTTGCAACTACCTAAACTTATTTTTGAACTATAAATAATTATTAGGCACAAAAATGCCGAACCTAGTAGGAAGGTACGGTATGTCTTCTACACTACAGTTCACTAATATTGATTTTTTATCTCTAAGCACGTGTAGAAAATTGGACTTCAAAAAAAAAACAATATTCTTTACTCTTCAAATGATGGATGAAGTGAGGTTTCTTTGATTCTTGTATTAGGTGAGCAACACTTCATAGATTGTAAAATTACAATACAATCTTCTATCAGTATCTTATAGATTGAAAATTGAAAACATATCAAGTTTAAAAGCATGGTTTTTGTAATTTCAAATTTAAGCTTGAATGCAATATTAAGTAATTTGGGAAAAAAACGCAATTTTAGGAGTCTTTAAATTTTATGTTTTTAAAAAAATGTTTAGTAAATAATCTTAATGAATCTTTCAAGGACATACAACCCACAAAGTCCCAAGATTGCAATTTTTTCCCAAATTACTTGATACGGCATTCTTGGCAAAAATGAGCAGAACAGGATTTTGTTTTGTATCTTTAAGAAATTACCTTTATTTAGGAATTTACGATTGCAAATCCTTTGCAATTGATATAGATTAAATTTCAAAATCTGAAACTTAAATGAATTCAAAAGGAGCTTATGAGGTACCAAAAATTTTAAATTTCTTAAAATACTTGAGATAGCAATAAAGAATCTAATTTGATAAATTCTATTCAAAATCCACAATCCAAAATCTAAAATCTTCTACTTTCATTCAAGATCAATACTAAACTATTTTCCAAAAAGACAATGTTTACAAAACATCCTTACAAAACTTCAAATTAAGAAAATAATCAAGGAGTCCACAAATTAACAAACCGATTAATGTCTTATCAAGGAATTTTTTAATTACTCAAGTCGAAGTTTAACAAACAAAATATGTTATGGCTATTTTCCTCTTGAGATCAAAACATTTGATGTCCTTTGTTTGAATGCACTCCTCAAAATAAAGTGATATGTTAATCAATTTCATATACAAGATTGATACATCAATAGCAAAAATGTTGTTTTGGTTCAAAAAAATCAGGAGGTCTTGCTGCAAATTGAAGAGTTTCTTCATGCGAAAGAAACATGATAACTAACCCAAAAAAATTACAATGTTGTTTGTCATTATTCAAATGGAAGAGGGGAATGCTAAATTGTGATAAGGGATTCATGAGCTGTGAGGTGTGAGTGTAATTTTTTTGTCAAAATATTAAATCTCACCTATAAACGTGTACATAAAACCTTATAATCGCACATTATAAATTTTCATCTCTTGAAAAATTGTTGCTTTGTAAGTTTTTCCATTAATTTTGAGCTCAAAATTGATTCCCACTCACAAAATCTTGGCTCACCGCTCATAGGCTCACCATTCTACGCTCACAAAATAGCTTACCTCAAATGAAAGATAATAGATGATTGGGCAACTTTTCCATTCATATGTAAACTAGTGAAAGCATTTCTGATTTTTCTGATTTCAACAAATGTTTGACAAATGATTCAATCCATTAAAAATGATGAAATGTGCAACATGATGCTCCGTACTTTTTGAAATAGGTCAACACCTCACAATTTATGCAACTTTTTTATTAATGAACATTGTTATTTGCTTACAACCATTTGCAAAAGAACATTATTTGAGTATGCCTTGCCACATACATATATGCATAGTTGTATTAACCCCTTAAGCCCCAAAGTCCCCTTGGGGGACTTTCGGGATTTTGGGTTGGCTCATGTGACCTCAATTTTTTACATTATTTTTTGAAACTTTTATGAGTTAGGAATGTATAAGGTTTGTGGGATGCAAACAATTATGTGATAATGTCACACGGTTCACAAGTTAAGGGCTTTTTTTGGCCAAAAGCAGTTTGAGGGGCAGCTTGGGCAAGGGAGAAAATATTGACTTTGAAGAGGAGGGAGTAAGGAGGAGTTGCCGCATGTTGCTTTGGCGATCCCCATTATTTCCCCTTTCATTTTTAATTAGGAGGTCAGATTGGGCTTTGGGAGCTTCTAAATTTTAGAGTTTTAGAGTTTTTTAACTTTTTTTTTTCAACACTTGAAGTACATGTTAATCTTCAAACACACCGTTTGGATTTTCCATATCTTTAAACATGTGGTGGGAAACTTCACTAAAAAATGTCATAGTGTATTTGCAATACTTTTCATATAGTGGCATTGCAATATTTTTTAGGGTGTGTTTTGTGTCTTTGATTGCCTTGAAAATTGGTGTACAAAGGTCTAATTTGATTACCTATAAGCCAAAATTACAACTACAAGGTCTGTAGTGCAAAAAAAATCAGCAAATGGTGGTCAAAGCCATCTGAAATTTTTGGGCACAATGGAAAAAAGAAAACTTTTCCCTTCAAATGCTCATAATTTTCAATCCGTACGGTCAAATGTTACAAAATTTTTACTACTTCTTCTTCTACAAGTGCATTACAAGATCCTATGGTTAGATTTTCAAGAAAAACATTTTGTTGAAATTTTTGATGAATGCAGCAAAAGGGGCAGTTTTGAGTGGTTTTTGGAAGAAAATGGCCTTGGTAGTTTTAGGGGTTGAGTTCGTATTTCTTATTTACAAAGTAGCAATGTAATATTTTATCGACTATGAAGATAGGTGAGTTCATCTTAGACAATAAAGTATAGGAATTTAAGTCTTTTATAGGTAAGTTTAAGGACCAAAATTGCTTTAAGAGTTATTATAGATAGAAGAAACATATTCTTTTGAAAGCTCAATCCAAACATGCCACTTTTGACTTCATAACTTTGAAGCTCTTGAACCGTTGTGCACCCTAGCTGTATCTAACCATGGATTGAGATGATAATATACAAACATCTTCATGACTCTCAAAGTTGGTACAAAACTCAATATCATAGGGCTATTTTTGAAGCTCGCATGACAGAGTTCCTTTGATAAAAATGAAAGTTGCAACAGTCCGCAAGGGTGCTGCCAACTAAGCACTTGCAGTAGAGTACAACAAACTGTCAATGGTTCCAATCATCGACAACGGTGGCAAAAGTATCATCTGTTGTAAACTCTCCTTCAGATTCTCGAGGATGAAGTTGGATGAAAAAAGTTCTTGCAGTTGTGGGTGGTGGTACACTTATAGGTACGTTTTGACTCGCTTTAGCTGCAGCAACATGAGAACATTTGCATTCTTCCCACCTGTTCACACCCTTATTTCATGTCCACACATAAGAAGAAAGCCAACCACATGGCATGATTTGCTAACATCAATGTACTATTATGCAATATTTATTACTTTGCAATTACACCAATTTCGTTGAAATGGCATAATATTGAAATGGCATAATATTGAAATGGCAATATGCCAGTACTTTGATGCAATTCATTCCATGTGGCCTAAATACTAAATCTATATTGTTCTTAATTTATGAACTGAAGTTAGAACACCATATTCATTAAATTGGGAGATTGGGCACCTCTCAAAATAAACATGCTGACCTTGATTTAAATTGGCAATTTCCATTAAAAGTAGAGTTTTCATCTAAATTGACATAAACCTTTCTAATTTTAGGTCAAATTTGAAAGGTTTTATTGCAAATTAGCTTGGGTTGAGCTAAATTGCTATAAAATCTTTCGACAAATTTCCTTTCAATTACCTCTCAATTCAATGGAAATCTCCCATTTTAATGAATATGGTGTTTTAGGTCTTAGTTTGTGAAGTTTATATCATTAGTCGTGAACCCCTGAAAATCACCAATTTAATGAAAATGACGTAATTTCCTAACTACTAGCCAATATCTCCTTTGAAATAGCAAAAACAAAAAAGGTATCCAAGATTTGCAGTGCGTGACGCTTTACAACCAACAATTCCAAATTTGAGCAATTAGTTTACTCCTCTATAAAAATTTAAAAAAAGTAAAACCACCAAGATGAAGTGTGGATTTTGTTCTTCTTGCAGGTGAAATAGATTTTGAGCTAATGGATATATGTTTTGTAACGCCATATTTGTTAGTTTTGGAACTATGTTTAAATTTGGGACTTCTAAAGGTTTTAGGTGATCACCTTAAACCCATCTCTACATTTAAGCAACATTTTTTTTGGTACACGTGCCCTCACCTAAGAGGAGAAACTTGCAAAAAAAAAAATCTTAGTAGCTTATACTAAATTTGATACCTTCAAATCTGATTTCTGATTTAAGGTAACTTTTTGGGTTTAAAGTAAAATTCAATTTGGGAACCACGTTTTCCCAATTTAACAAATATGGCCTTTTGTGCTTTAATATTTCTTATCACGGCAATAATTGTTGGTTATAAGCGGGGTTATAAGTATCATTCTCTATAGTACCATAGTCAATGAATGGATAGAATTCAGCCAAACCATAATGTCATCCTCTATTATCGCACATTCTCCGTTTTCTCACCGGTTCCTAACCCAATTAGAAAGCCCACTTTGTCCTCCCAAGAAATTACATGCAAGTGTAATAATAAGGAATTTGGCAAGAATGAAAAATGGGTTCTCGACCATCTTCCTCACTCTTGCAGTTCCAGCTACTTTCTTTAACCCTTTCAAAAGACAAATACACCATATTAGGTAAACTGGGAAAAAGAGTACATTTTGGGACTTTCATTTTTTTTTGTCATTATGTAAAATTCAGCATATTACAATAGAAAAAACATGCAATTTTTTTGTACAATATTGAAGTCTCAGTGATTGCCATATCCTACAAGAATTTCAAAAAAAAATCAACTTTGAGCTATAACTTTGCCTACATCTATTGCATGTAAAATTAAGGTGGAGTACAAAATGGTACCTCCGTTTTTCCCAATTTACCTAATATGGTGTTCAAAGGATTTTCACATGACCATTTATCCGATCATATTGTGGAAAGTATAAATTAGGTAAGAGAGTGTTCCTTGCAATGGATCGAGTGAAGAACATTGCATGTGTTGGTTGAAAATCAATAATTGTCTGGACAGATTCGAATCTCTTTATGAACTCAAAAATTGTTAGAAAATCATCAGATCTACCAAGAATTTGGTTCTCTTGGATTTATAGTCACTACAGAAATCTTTGTATTCACATTCATTTTGCGACAATAACGAGGTCAAAGTGACTTTACGCTTGCTTACCGGAACTTGGTCACCAAGTGATGTAGGAAGATGAAGATCTCAAGTTGAGCCAGTTCTCTGCCGAGGCACACATGTGCCCCGTTTCCAAAAGGTGTGTATGTGAATGGCCGGGGCATCACCTGAGCATCACTCCACTCCAAGCACTTGTGTTTAAAAATCATAACTTAAAACCTTGATTCATAGCTTCTAAGTGATCCATTCCAGAGACCATTTCTCTCAAACATCGTGTCTCTCTTCAATGAAACTCTAGTGATGGCAAAACTTGCAAATAATACAATGAAGTAAAAGAGGTTGCTGGTGCGACCATTTGAACAGCATGTTCCAAGCAGTTTATCACTTCACCCACATGGAAAGCCAAGGTTTGTTGATTTTACCTCAAATCGCGCTGCATCAAACTGGTGAGGATGCTGCCAAAGATGGGGATGAAGATGGAAAGTTTTATGTACCACCAACACCATCCACCCTTTTGGAATCAAAAACCCTGCTCAACAAATAATGACAAGGAAAAGTTCATTGCCACGTCTGCCAAAATATACCCATGTCAAACTTCCTAGAAACCTTGTTCATTAACTTGGTGCATTTCAAGGTGCTTGAAGATTAAGGCGAGCATGCATACACAGTATATCAAGCCAGGACGGACATGTTGGTTAAATCGGCATATAGCACGAAAATATGATGTTCAAGTGCCCAGAGACCTAAAATCTATGCACACAAAAAGAGTTGAGGTTCATTTGGCTGCTTTTAGGTGTTAATTCAACAATTCCAAACTGCTTGCGTGACTTCAAATGTTGCAATCAGAATCTCTTAATGAGAGCTAGTGTTACCATGGACGCTGATTTTGTGAAACTCCGGCAGTGGAAACAGGATGGCCATGTGATGTTCAAGAAATGTAAAACCCTTGCAAATTTTGAGATTATATGCTCTCAAGGTTACCAAGAAAAAACCGCACCATCATATGCAGTGTCACGGAGAGCTTCTCTACACGAGAAGTCAATTGGGCTGGCTATGCGCAAAGTTTCTTTAATCACCTGCCTTTTCCAGAGTCTGTCAAAAAGTATCCAAAACACAAGGCTCCCACAAAAGCCCACCAAGTGCAAGAGAGAAAGAGAAATGCATGTATACTGTATGACTCTTATAACCAACAACTATGGTTGCTACAAGAAATACTACAGCACAACACATATACTTGTTAGTTCAAAAGCAATTCCACCATTGATAAGAAAGAACATAACTCAAGTGTCAACTCGGTGAGCTTGGATTTTTTATAAATTTTTTTTGACAAAACAATAGACTGGCCGCTGAAATTAAGAAGTTGTTGATTATAAGTGTCATACACTATATGTCACGTATAGATTATTTGAAGTCTATAAGTAGTAGTTCAGAAAATTGCTTTAGGTTGCTTTAGATTAAGAGATATGTCCAAAGTAGAAAATATGCAAAACTTTGGACAAAATTCCTGCAAAACAGAGAGAAACCTTCAACGTTTAGGGACATGAAAATTCCATAATTGTAATAATAGTCCATGTGACATATTTCGTTCAATGTAGAATTTGGATCTTGTTATGTATGTGGTGAACTAAGTGAACACCAACACTACGTGAGTTGGGGGTGTCACCCGTTGTGTGACGAGCATGTCCTTGATGTCGTCCCACGTAAGTGGTAGCTCCGCACTTGCCTTCCCGTCTGCAATCCTGTCGTGCTCTTTCTGCTCAATCACTTGCAACTAAGTTAGTGTTACTCCCAACCCATGCTTACATTCACACAAACAAATGCAAGATTTTAAAGACAATGCTTGACTAGTGATTCAAGACCTATTAATCCAAATTCTATTTTGGACTCATGGCATGCATTTTCTGATCTCTTTGCATAGGCATGATTTTTTAACATGAGATTTTTTGTCAAATTGGTTATGACAATAAAAGGCTTCTTTGTACAACTGTTATTGTGACTTTGAATGAATGAGAACTACATTAAACGGAACATCACTGGACATTGTTCTTGTTCATTGTTCAAAAATTGGTTTTGGAGCCCTTAAGAATTAATAACAAGGCTTGACTAAATCTCATTTACTTGACATGGCCAATTTCATTTCATTAATACGGGCATAAACTAAATTGTCTTACAGAGAAAGTTTGTTGAATTCCACAAATGACCAACTCCAAGAGTTGGGTACATTGAAACCATAAGATCAACTTAATAATTTATGACCAATGTTACTTTATTTATGATGAATCAAAAATTAAATCTAGATTTTTCTCAACTTGATCTCCTTAGTTGGTTTCCTTCTAAAACTTTTAAGAACGATTGTTATGATCTCACATTTCTGACCCTCAGGCTGGACCGAGTATATTATTCTACACTCTAGTGATAACATGGAATGAAATCATGATCAAAGAGACTCCAAGTTATGATGGACTCAACTTCTAATGTGAACTTGCCCTCCATAAATCCTCGCATAAATCTGTTCTAAGGTCGTTATTCTCTTGAGACAAAGAGTCTAGTTTGCCCTATGCACGTTCTCATCCTTTCCTACAATAGGATCCCTCATCCCTATGAAGTTAGAGTCCCCTTAATGGGTCCCTATAAGAACTTTGAATCCATTTCTAACGGAGGCTTACATTTCCATACGAAACTCAACACTGGCCACCTGCTAAACACTCTGTCGGATATCTGCATTCGTGTCTTGGTAGAAATGTCGGTGGGAAAAATGAGACTCAAGCAGTGGACAATCACATTAGCTGCCATGTGGAATCAAAGTGAGAAGAGACTGACAGGAGCTTGATGGTGTCTGGTGTCAGGGGCAGGATTGCACTGATGGACTAATGGACCTTACCCTGAAATCCTCGAACAAGGTGGAGTCTTCTGTCAAATACTTGAGCGCCCACGTCAGCACTGTTGCCGATGCATCGTGCACGGCGAACAGCAGCGTCAGAACCGTCTCCTGCAAGTCGCGCTCA
Organism: Ulota crispa; assembly: GCA_963920765.1. Lineage (NCBI taxonomy): Eukaryota > Viridiplantae > Streptophyta > Bryopsida > Orthotrichales > Orthotrichaceae > Ulota > Ulota crispa. The sequence goes on from OY987243.1 coordinate 2,286,122, forward strand.
CTCAGAGCGTGGCTGGATGCACCGTCCTCCATCATCGCCCCAAGGATGTTCTTTGGTGCTTGTGCACTTTGCTCTCCAGAGGATCGCCTCTCTTTGATAATCTGGTTGATCACTGTGGATGCCTTGCGTTGCCCCTACTATATATCTTCAACAACGATGCAGCGCTTATCAATAGGCAGGGCAGGATCACCAAAATGCCAGACAGAGTGTACGCACAAGCAGTGTTTCAAACCGGGGTTTCAAAACATTCACATGCTACGGTGTAAGACAGCAAAAAAAAGCAACGAAGGTCTCACAACCATATGAGCTGTTCATAGCACATCTCAATAAGTTGAAACTCTTTGTAACTATAAGTACAAAGATTTTAGGATGGTCTTATGGTCTTAGGATGGTCTAGGAAGGTATTAGGATAAAAGTTACTAAAACATATTGGATAAAAGTTACAAAAACATATTGGAATTATTGTTTGTAAAAAAAAAAAAGCTATCAATTGACATTCAAATTGACAACGATTTGACGTTTTTAACTAAATTTTGTTGGTTTATGGTGTCTTGCACTATACCTTAAAGAAAACTAGAACCGGATCATTGGAAATAAGGTTCCATAGTTTACTAAAATCTACCGAATGACTTTGACCTCTTTTTACTTTTGTATGCAGATTTCAAGAGTTGGTTTTGAGCTTGACCTAAGTTCTTTATAAGGGATTCTATGCTTGCTTAAAAATATAGGCCTTACTAACACAATCATGACCATTGAGACATCTCTTCGGTTGCTGATGAACACACTTTGGAGTGCGGGAGGAAATCAAGGTAACTTCAGAAAAGAAAGAGGGCAAATGACACTCTCGGAATGATATTATGCACCTGTTTTTGGGCTGGTTTTATTTACTGTTTACTTTCCAAAATCTTAGCTAGAACTACATCTTGGATATCGTTGGATGGTTGACACTGCAAAAATGATAGGTTGTGTCATTCCGAGAGAGTCACTATCATTATTGGTTCCTTTCCTTTCCTTCTTCATGAAGTGTAAAGTTGTCATTGCTTGGAATCAAACTTGAGTGCTCAGAAAATGGAGAGCAATCTAATCAAGCAGAAGGGCATAAGTATGCAGTAGCAGTAGCAACCATGTCCTAGTGCTCATACACAGAAAAAAGCAGTAGCAGCGTGAAAGATGGCAAATACATACTTTGCAAGCTTTGTAATACTTAGTCCAAGGCAAGTAGACTTGCCATGCCTTGAGTCCTTGGATGATACTCTCACAAGCCTGCATTAACTCTGAGTTAACTTCGCTAGGCAATGGCCCCAACACGTAGAGTATGGATGCCCTCACTGCAAACTGCCAATCCAACCATCAATTGTGTTTAAAACTTGGGAGTTTTGGAGGGTTTGAAACTTAGAGTTTCAGTTCCCCACCTCAACTTCAAATCAACATGCATCTTAGTTCTTAGAGCTCTTTGAGTGTCACAAATTTGACGCTTCAAATTGTAGAGGTTTCTTCCCTTTTATGTGCAATAACTATGTACTAATTAAGTTTGGACTTTGTGCAATTTTTAAATTTTCTTCGTTTGGATTATTTTTTCTACACCTTCGATATTCCATAACTAGTTCAATTTATCATACACATTCCAAAAAGAATAACTTCTGATACTGAAATGTGTAAAGATTCAATTTTGGTAAATTAGTGATATCACTGGTATGCCATTATTTTGACTTAGTTGAAGTCGCACGGCCTGAATCCAAAAAAATAGTGATCCCAATTTGTCATTTGAAAATCGAATTGTCAATTTAGATAAATCAGTGGTATTCATGTGCCAAAATGGTGTTTTAAATCTTCACAGAGGTCAAGTTTCAATCCATAAACTAAAAATGACATAGAATTTGGGTTTAGGACATGAATTGTAAATTGCTCCAAAACTAATGGCATACTGCCCTAAAATCTAAATTGACATTTAGACTTTTGTGAAGATATTTGTCACAAATGTGGCTCATGCATACCGCTGATTCAACAAAATTGACAGTCTAGTCTCTTTCCTTTCACATTCAAATATGCCTCATCTTCTTGGACGTAATGGAGCTCTGAAACTCAGTGAGAGATTTCACTATTATTTTGCTATTTTGGAAACTATGCAAAATTCAAGCCCTTACAAAACCCTATTCCTTAGGTGGGGAGCACTATAAGCTTGAGCTGTGTGTCATACGCTTGTCAGAATACGCAATTCCATTTATAACTATGTACATAGGGTCTCATAATTGTGTATTTTAAACTTGGGAACATTTCATGGATACCCCTGAAGTTTGCAATTTTTTCATAGATACCCTTGGTTTTTCAGAAATCTCACAAAATACCCTTGGACCAAATTTTCAGGCATTTATTTGTTGTGCTTGTACTTTCTTCGTGACCAACGTTGAAGAAGGGAGTATAATGAAACAAAAAAGAAGCAACATGCACACAAAGGAGGAAGGGAAGTGACATGCACAATAAAACATACGCCTAAATTTTTTGGTCCAAGGGTATTTATGAAATTTCTGAAAAAGCAGGGGTATCTATGAAAATATTACAAACTTCAAGGATATCCATGAAGATATCCATGAAATTTTCCCTTTAAACTTTGATCTCTTAAAAAACTTGACATTTTTTTAGTTTTTCATTGATGTGAGATCAGAATTGATTCCAGTTCATAGAGACTTGGCCCACCGCTTATGATTCACCGCAAAATAGCGTCGTCCCCTTGGGTAGATCAGAATTCCGAAATTAGGTTTGGGTATTGCCTCTTGATGCTGATGACGACGACAGTTGCAGCGAAGACAACATTAAAGAGAAACAACAATCGTATGGGTGAAGGGGTCTACTCTTACAAGCTTGGACTCCTGCAGAACATGAACGTCGCGACCACCGAGCCAGGAGCGCATGACGCTCAACGCCAGACCCTCCACGTGGGGAATGATGTTGGGAAGATGGCCTATGACCCCATGCAGCTGCTTCCGCACCCTCTTGTGCACGCCCTGTTTCTCCCGGTGTCCGAAGCAGCGTGCCCCCAGCTGCGTACCCTCCATGGACGGCAGACCTCGTTGTCGAAAGAGTTCCGGATGATCCACCAGCACAAACTTCGCGGATTGCCAGCTGGTTGTCACAATGCACGCGTTTCCAAACAGATGTGACTTGAACGTCTCTCCGAATCTGCATATATCATTGGTGATGGATTAACTTACACTCCGCTCTAATTAAACCACCATACTTAGCAGCCACGTCCGCACCAGACAAACAGTCTGTGAGAAAAATCAACTCTCGTGAATTTCTTCCTCTCTGACTAGTACAACTCCACTGCCAGTTTGACCGTTAGCACGTTAGGTTCGTAGAGTTTGGAGCTCCTAGTGGCAAGATCCACTACAAAAACTTGATCAATCATGAATCATCATCATTTTAAGGGAAGTTTTGATGTGATGGGTACCCTTGAAGTTTGCAATATTTGTATAGATACCCTCGGTTTTTCAGAAATTGCATAAGTATCCTTGACTATGGTTTTTGTTTGTTTATTTTTGTTGTGCATGCCAACTTTCTTCATGACCATTGTTGAAGCAGATAATGCAATAGAACAAGAAAGAAGCCGCATGCGCACAAAGGGAGAAGGATGTGACGTGCGCAATACAACAAATGTTTGAAAATTGTGCTTCAAAGATATTATTTAGTGCAATTTCTGAAAAACAAACCAGGGATGTTTCTACAAATATTGCAAACTTCAGGGGTATCCATCAGATTTTCTTTTTAACAAAATGTCAAGCGATTGACTCCTCCGAATGCCTACCGTGGGTTCCGGTTGCAGAGGCCTGTGTACCTATCATCATGCTACAATTTTGGCTTGGAAACACGCCAAATTGTAAAAGATGATTGCAGTTTGTGGGGCCCAAGAGGGCGACGTTTTCTCCGTACAACACCATATTCAATAAATTGGGAAAGAGGATACATTTTGGGACTTCTGGAGATTGCATTTTTTAGGGTATTTTGGTCATTTAGAGGGCATTTCACAATGATTTCTTTAAGATCTTATAGCAATGATGTAGGATCTTGAAAAATCTATCATAAAACTCACTCTAAATGTTCAAAATACTCTCTAAAATGCAATATACAGAAGCCCCAAAATGTATCCTTTTCCCCAATTTATTGAATATGGTGTTGTACACTCGCATTCATACTTCAGCGGATCCTCAAGCGAGGGATGTATGGCAGTAATGGAAATGAGGGCAGAAGGCTCACTTCTTTCGCTTCTCCAGGTAGAACGAGAGTCGTTTCGCTTTCAATTGTGCCGTCTCACCGAAGTAGGGCCAACCCATGGTTCCTGGTGGCGGATGCAATCCATGGCGAGACGGCAGCACCAGTGGCCATTTCAGTAGTGCAGAGACCAGGGCCCAGGCTGCAAACAGCGTTGCTATCACAATCACAATCACTATCGCCGTCCCTACTAACCCGATCCCGCTGTCAACGCTTGTGAAGGACGCTAGGAGACGAGGGATGCTGCGGGTCTCCCAATGGCTCACCAAAGCCTCCACAAACTGATCCATCTGCGAATGAAGCTCGTCGGAGATGAGCTCGTCAAAAGGCCATGTCAGCTGCATCTTGAGAAGTCTGTGGTATTTGATCAGAATCGATCACTTAATTTCGCAGCACACACATAGACACACACCTTATTAATGCTGATTCACAGCAAACTCTCGTAATTATTTCTGTAGGGATTTGCATATGAATTTGCTGTGTTTTAACATGCAAGACAAGAAAAATCATAGAAGAAATAGACAGAAATGTTTAACAACTCACAGGAAAAATGTGAAGAATTCCTGAAATAACAGAGGAAAAGTCACGAAAGTTTGCAGTGTTTCAGATCAAGGATCGATCGATGAGTTCACTTGCCAAGCGTGTTAAAACGACTAAAGTTCAATATTTTGAAGATGGGCACATCTATTCCAGTCTCGCTTTTTGAGATTTGCGCTCTTCAACACTAGAACTTTGTCTGGATTAATATGCGGCTATGTTGCGGGTTTGCTTCTTCGCAACAACGATGAACCATTGCGACGGCCGTCGTTCCGAATCCACGACGGCAGAGAGCTGCCCTGCGAGGTTGGTTGTTGCTGATATCGGAGATCTCAAAAGCCTTCATATTGGGTCTTCTGAACGTAGTTTCCAATGCGTGAGTGTTAATGAAGGGCGGTTCGCACACGGCCTGAGGTAAGAGGCTCAGAAACCGACCATGTAAAGGCTGAAAGTGAATTTTGGGGAGTTGGAACTTCTTGAAATAGTTTTCAGTAAGTTTTCCTTGAAAGGCAAGAGGAATTGGCATCTAACCCAAGTTCTTTCATATTTTTTGGAGCTTTATGGAGTTAATTATGAAATTTTGAAGTGGAAATGCCATAGGGCTCTAAAACCGCCCATCTCCTCAAAAGTACATCCATTGTACATTTTTGAAAGACTTTGAAAGACTATGAATAAGAACATGTACTAGCAGAGTTCATTTGGGGAGGTGAGCAACTTTAATGCCCTAACGGAGTTCAAGCCTCCTATCTTATCCCACATTTGGCCCAAGCTATAAATCCAATCTTGATGGGTTGTAAAACACTAAAAAGGTCAATTAAAGACTAATAAGATGCTTTGGATATTTTCTACAAAATTTTAGGGTTTGCTCTTATGTTTGTATTTTGGTTGTTGTTAAATCGAAGTCTTTCAAGTAAGTTAACCTTTAAATGCCCAAGGGATAAGGGCAAAACATAGATGCGTTACAAAATGATACATGTGTAACTTCAATGAAGTTTGCCTCAAAAGAAAAAACAAGAATCATGATGTTTAGTAATTGTCCATATGCATGGTCAAACATTCAAAAAGGCTTTAAATTCTTATTTACTGAATTTAGAAGCATTTACCAATTACAGAGTAACATTCATGAAAATTACAAATTTATTTATAGAATTTAAAAATTTGGCATGATTTGTTAGAAATAGACATTCTATTCTAAAATTCAAAAATGCAATCTTTTCAAAGGCAAGAACATCATTAGTTTTAAGAAATAGTAAATTTTATAATACTAGCATGTATTGAGATGTGTGTCTTTTGAAAAATTCTCCTTGAAACACCATATTCATTATATTGAGAGTTTTCCAATGAAATGAGAGTAATTTAAAGGAAACACAACCTGAAAATTAAAAAGTTTTAGGGCAATTTGACAAAAGACTTTAGGTCAATTGAGCTGAATTGACATAAAACCTTTCAAATTTGACCTGAAATTGAAAGATTTTATGTCAATTCAACTCAATTTAAGCTAAAAACCCTCATTTTAATATTTATTTTGAGAGGTTCCCATTCTCTCATTATAACAAATTTGGTGTTTTGATGGAGTTTAAGTTGGATTTTTTTAATAAAAAAAATTGCATCCCAAATAGCTTGCAAAAAGGGTAGCTACCCAAAAATGGTCAATTGTGCGCATAGGGGTTTAACTTGCCAAATCTCATCTTTCTTTAGAAATTCAAACAAAGTCGGGTATGTCTTGTAATAACAATTAAATCTTGTTGATTTGTTTAACCCTTTAAAGACCACACACATTTTCCCAAAATCCACTAGAAACTGGGGCAATAAAATTAGATGTGCATTTGAAACAAATATGGACCCAATTTGAGTAATCCAACTATACAAATGTGAAGGACACCTTGTTTGTTGAAATGTATCAAAATTTCAACTAGATCTATCGTTGGAGGTGAAATGTTATAATGATTGAGTGAGCCACATATGAAAAATCTTTAGTTTTCATGCTTGTGTGGTTTTGAATGTTAACGCTTCATGCAAGCTTTGATTGAGAAGAGCCTTACATTTCTAGAAAGCAAGGTTTCTCACCTTTCCAACAAGACTAGTTTCACTCAAAATAGACAAAAATAGCAATCACAAGGTGTAGCTAAGTGGACAAAAAGGGTCAAAAATCCCATTTTCTTTGCTACCCTAAAATGGTTCTACAAGAAAATTGATAATTGTTATGGAAAATCTGATCAGTGAAAGCAATCAAGAATTGGCCTTAAATTTAGGACAAAATTTTTAAAAATTAAAATGATAGCATCATTTCAATGGATTCTCAAATACTACAATTGTACTACTATCGTATATAGAAACAATACAAGCGTATTCCTTAAGCAATTTCAACTTTTTAAAGATTGCACAATTGAAATGTGGCATTCTTCTTGGATGTTTGATGTATTGTGTTGTTGCTTTGATCCATCTTTGACCAAATATGGATACGTATTTTGAGGCCATGCTGTATAAACACCATTATTTATCAACTCCCATATCCAATTCCATTGTCATTTTTTGGGTTGGATGCAAAATTCTTGTGACCACAAGCGTTCTTCAAGATCATTTTCCAAATTGTTGAGCAATTTTACTATATAGGCCAAAAACTACTCTACTGAACCAAAATATGGTTTGGTGGTCTTTAAAGGGTTAAGGCACACATAACTAGTGGACTTTAACCCCTAAAGGCCCAAGCTAAGTTTTCACCAAAAGTGCTCCAAAATTGCCATTGCTAGTACCAGTACCAGGATTTAGAAAAAAGAAACATTTTTGGACACCCATGTAACTGTATGATCTTGTAGAACAATAGCATCAAAAGATTTGGAAAAAAAATTGAAATTTCCACCATATAGATGGTAAGATACTTGAGTATGATTTGGCAAAAAGCCATTCTTTGTCCTTGCAAAAACTTGCGCAACTACACTTCACAAGGTCATATTTGTATGATTTTTTTTCAAAATGGTTGTAACTCTTTGGATTCATACTTCAAGGCAAGTTGGGTACACACTTGAAAATTTTCAAAATCATTTAGAACTATATTAACATGTTGGAAGAAATAGTAAGTAGAAAGACGTAGAGAATGATCCAAAACACTAAATTGTTAAGAATTTAATAATGGAAATGAAAAATGCCAATCCAAATGCTTGCAATGTTTTAATAAACAACCTACATCCTTTGGTGTTTTGTTTTTTTCAAAATACTAAAAATGGAGTAAAATAAAGGACTTCAAAGTTTATTTTAGAGCAAAGAATCCATAAACAAAATCTCCTCATAACTTTCATCTCATTGATAAAAATGGATGATATAAAGCTCTCCACATGCACATAAATCTCCTAAACTAATTTCAAAATTTTTGTTTTTGAAAAAATATTTTTTTCTAATTTGCCCAAATTGCCCATTGGAGAAACAAGCAACATATTAGATCATAAGTTTTTACTTATAATTGCAAATGTCATGAAACTTAGTGCATATGAAAAATATTCCTTGTCCCCACCTTCTATTAAAATTTCAGCCTAAAATATAAAAATCTCTAATCATAGGTACATGCCCAAAATTGCTATGTTACCAAAATAACGTTGTTCAGGCCTTTAGGGTTAAATACTGTACCATATGCAACATGAACAAGATTATTAGGTTACTTCTATATTGATATGTCGAGGAAAAATGAAAACAAAATTTATCTTCTGAAGACTTCCTTTTATCAATATCTGGATAATTTCTGTCAATTCTTTCAGACAGAATTCATTTAGCAGTTCACCTTTCTAATTTCAAAACCAAGAATATCTTGAATATTGTAAGTATTTGACTTCAGGTGCAATAATTTACTTTGTTTCTTATAAAAAAAGAATGTAGTGATGTTTTTCCTACAATTAAGAAGATCTAACACATCTTACACTTGATTGAAAGTTACCTATAAATTTTTGTGGTATTTTAAATTTTTCAAACTTTTTTTTTCACCCAGTTCTTTTAGGCAAAAGGATTTTTTATTTTAAAACATTTAAAGATGTGATATTATTGACTTATTGACTTGCAGGACTCGATTTATTCAACATACATTAGAGTTCTTATCAATTTTGCACATAAAATTTAATTTGATAATGAATTTGCTTTATGCAAATCCCCATGAGCACATAATCCTTTTATTCGTCAGTAAGATGCATAAGAAAATAAGAAATTCATTGTTTAGATTCTGGGTTTAACTCTAGAGATGATATCCTGATGATTTGTATTGACGTAGCAAGTGTAGAATGTTTTTTCAGTTATGGTGTTGAGAAGGAAAAAAAAACAAAGCATGATGTTTTATTTCGTTTTTTGCATTCTTTAATTTTTTTGCACTAAAACCATGAACACGTCATATTTAGTTTTTGGTTTTAATCTTTGGGAAGATGAATTACGTTATTTCTTCTAAATTATCAAATTTCTAGTATAGGTTAAAATGCCAGAAAAAGAAGAAGAGGAAGAAGAAGAATCAGAGCCCGTTGATACTAAACCAGAGTGTGAGGCGTCATGTAAGCCTCGTTGTGTAAAACAGCTCCTAGCTTATGAGGTATTTGAATGCTCATCTACCACACAAAATTCAAATAATATTTTTGAAGTTAAATATTTGAATGATACCAAAAAAAACCTCAAAACAATAATGCTTGCAACTAAAGTGAACAAAATACTAGGAATTGTTAAAGTGACATCACAAATTGGTAAGCGACACCCCCAAGGTGTGCTGTGAGCATGGAGATTGAGATTTTAATGCTAAATTTTTTAATTCACTTGGTTCATCACTTCTTGGTCATGAAATTATCACCTTTTTAAAAGAAAGATGAATAAACACAAATTTTTATTAAACCTTTATTATTTAGCTCCTCTTTTTTCATAATATGTTTTTGCTTTATTTGATTTCAAAATTTGATTGTTTTAATTGCAAATTGAAACATCCCTATATTTTAAGGATATAGCCTTCCAATAATAGAGATGAATCAACTCTTTAAGTCCAAATAAGAATTTTAGCATGAAATTTTCCATTTGCATGTTCACAATGGACTTGGGTGGCTATAACCATCACAATAAATTTATGTTATTCCTGTTCCTACAATAAACTTATAACTGTTATAAGTACTCTATTTTGACATAACGGTTTTCAAATGATATAATGTTGTCAGGCCTGTGAGAAACGGGTTGATGGTCTTGAAGGAAAACATTGTACTGGACAATACTTTGATTACTGGGGCTGCATTGATAGATGTGTATGTACAAATTACTTGAATTTACATAAATTATATATGCATATATAAACTAAATCACAAAACAAAAAAATCATTGTTAATATATTATTATATATATAGACATAGAGACATATAGTTCATGTGTTTTAAACATATTTTATTACTGATACACAAATTTTATGCAGTCAGCAACAAAATTATTTCGGACATTGAAGTAAAAGTATTCTTGGAAAAAATGAACTAAAAAATCTTCTTCAAGCTCGAGCAGTTTGGCTATTAGATTGAGATACTGAAAACATTATGTAGTTAAGCTGTTGATAGCTTTTTGGTGAGTCCTTTGATAAATATGTGAGAAATACTACAACTCCTAGACTTGAAATCAATAAAAGGTAATTAGATATAACAAAAGTCTAATATTTGGTCTTTGGAATTGAAGATCATACACATTGAAAACTTACGTAAGTATTTTTATATCTAATTTAAATAAAAGTTTGTTGAACTTAAAGTGAAATATTTCTATTTAATTTTTTTTACACAAATTGCTAAGGAAGAAAGCAACCACATGCTTAGTTTCTGTAATTAGTCACTGAAAACAATGAATCAAATCTTTGAAAAATGATTGCTTAATAGTTGACAAATGATTATGTATAATTTTGGATGTCATGAAAATAAAGCAGTTTTTGTGATGAACCTTCTTGTATTTGAAGTTGCATGATTACATTATTATGAATTTTGTTCTGTTTTGCTTTTTTTGAATGATTTTCAAATTTTAGTATATTGAAACAAGCTCATATAATAACAAGCACCACTCATTATCAAAGAATCTCACGTTTATGCAATGGAATAAAATTTCTGGACAATAACATTCTATAACATGTCAAGGAAATAATTTAAGGAACTATTCTAATGGCTAAATCCTTAAACCTTTTTTGTATTTATCAATATCTAGATGCACCAAAATAAGTGCATGATATTTTTCATCATACCAAATTTAATATTTTCTGGAGTTTTTCTTCATAACTCATAGATGATACTTTGATCTCTTAGCTTTTGAAACAATGTCTGGATTGTTTTAGCAAAAGCATCAAGACTATGTCACAAAATACCCTACTAAACATTTTCCAACGTAGGAAAGTCAATCAGTCAAAGTTAAATGCTCTCTATTGACCTTGCAATTGGATACAAATTCAAAAGGATAGTTTCTTACATTGTGATTGATTGATATCATAAATAGAAGTAGCTTAATAATAAGAATACATTCACGATGAGCATTCCAAAAAATACAATAGTGAATAAGATGTACAATTCTACACGTGCATAACAATGCTTCCTACTTGCATGTGTATACATGTATATGTGAGTTTGTTGCAAACAAATAGTTCAAATATTTTGTAGTTAAGCAAATAGTGCACCATGTGTTTTTTTATAGATAATTTGAAAAATGTTAATCAAGGTCAAATTTTCAGAATAATCCAGGAGTTATTTTTCAAAATAATTGCGCTTCTTTTAATTTTTACCATCCAAAATAGAATTCAGGTGGATTATTTTGAGGAGAGCAAGAGGAAGGTTCATTACTGTAGGTTGAGAGTAGATTTTGGCATAAATTAATTCCTCTAGTCAAATTATTTCATATATTATTCTCCAAAAATGCTCAATATCAAACAAAACAAAAAATTGAAATTCTAAACATTATAGAACAAATTTTGGAAAGTCAAGGCTAATTTTAGGAGGGCTCAATCTATTCCAAGCTTTGTACCAAGGATTTAATGCCAAATAATAACCGTTTTAGAAAAAAGCTGAATCAACAAAGAATTATTAGCTCTGAGGTCGAATCCAACTTTTCTTAGAAAAATATTCTATTTGGCAGAGAGTTGACAAATCTGCTCTCATGCTATAGTAATCACTATACAATATTGGTACATTAATTACAAGGGAACACTGTCAAACTAGACAGTTTTTGTAGATTCAAACAAGTTGATTTTGACATATTTTTGTAATTGCGAACAATTTTTGTCATTTTGGACACACTTAGCAATTTGGACGTGTTAGTTCGGACACAACTTCTTGTAGTGATTTTAAATGATAAGCAATAAATTAAAGTAAAGATGCACTAAAGTTTTTTGTAATTTTAAAAATGAGGCACTCCAAATTTTGTTTGAAACCTAACAAATACTACGCAATTGCAAGCTAGCCACATTAGGAAGAAATTGAGCCCTCCAAAGGGCTGCAAGTTTAGTTGTTCCCAAAGCTAAGATCCTGCTCGTACTGGCCATCAAAAAAAACTAAAAAATTATAAAGAAAAACAAAACAGTTTTTTTTTTTTAATTGAATTTTAATCATATCATTTGACGTGATCAAGTTTTGATTAGGTCAGCATGCCCATGTGCAAGTGTCCTCATGTTTTGAAGAAATGGGCCCAAAATTCCCATGGTTTTGAGGAAGGGGCCCCTTCTTAGGCCCAAATCCTTTGTAATGAAGCCTCATTAAAATTTCCTCTCATCTATTGGTTATGGTACCTAACCATTCATCTAGACACTTATAAGAAGTATTTGTATACTTTGTTGCTTTGCACTAAGAGCATTATTGGTACTACTCTTCACAATTGAAAACACAAGGGTGTGTCTTAAGCTGATTTTTTGTAAAAAGCCATAGCTTTGTTTTCAAGTTTCATATCGTGCATATCAAATTAAATAATTAGCTTTTCAACTGAAATGGGCATACATCAGTTAACAAACAATCGGATTTTAAGGTATAATATTTGTCCTATGTAACCCTAAGAGACATACGTGTTTATGACTTGAACAAATAATTAGTTTTCCCATATAAAGAGTATCACAATTTGTAAAATATACCCTTTTATATTTTACAATACTCTTCTCTTCTATTTACACTTGCACTTTATAATATTGCACAAATAATGTGTCTTTGCAATATAACTAAAAGCAAAAAAAAAACTATTTTTCTAAAAATGTTCAAAAAAACCCATCTTACAATTAAAACGTTGTTTAACCCCTAAAGGACCAGGTGTCTATTGAACAAACACTTGAGAACTATCACACACTTGAGAATTATAAAATCAATTTTTATTGGATGTTCTCAAAATTGTTACACAAGGTGTAAGTATGTATCTCCCAAGTGAAAATCAAAATTTTTGCCCAATCGGATCATTTAGAAGTTATGTTGCCTAAAAGAATTTGGATAGCTTGGGCAATTTGGGCATCTCTGGAGACTCATACGCTAAAACTCTTATCAACTTTAGAAATATGGCATGTATTTAACTAATAAAATGTGGTGTACAATTGTCAAAAATAGCAATAATAATTGAGCTTGCACATCTCATTCTAAGTGGAGTCAAAATTTGTTAACTATGTTTGGGCATTTTCAAGAAATTTTTTTTTTTTTCTAATTTGAGGGCCTATTATCTTTCAATTTATAATCCAAAGCTCCTAAATTATTTTTCACATACTCCAAATGTTTGTCTCTAACTTTTTACTATTTTGATTTCAAGTAAAAGGTTTCCTCATTACAAAAGAAATCACAAAAGAATGACTAATATACTACCAATTTACTTAACCTCCTTGTATTGCAAGGTGATTTAGAATAAGTTAGATTTTGTATCTGCTTTTGAAATTTTTCAAGAGTTCATCTAACATCATATACTTATCATATACTTATGAATGTTCAGAAGACTCATTTTTTGTGTAGAGCAAAAAATTTACTCCAAGAGGGCTCAAAATCTGTTGAGCTTGTTTTGCAAGAATTAAAAAGAAGTTATTTTTCTCACTTCTAAAGTTATAATCCTACAATCCACGAAGTCAAACGAACTGAATTCTTTTGCACGCATTGACGTATTTGTTGAACATACTTTTAAGCGGTTGGAACTCAGGAAAAAGGTTTTCATTTTCAATTTTGGGCAGTGCACTGAAAGTTGGCAATTTTTGAGATGATTTCTGAAAAAACACCCTTGGGGTTAATATTGAATGAACTAGTGTGATTACCAATCTCAAATCAAATTATAAACAAAAAAGTGACTTGAATGCATGTATTTAAATTCCATTTTCAATTGTTTTGAGTATAATTAAAATAAATGGTTCTTCAATTAAGTATATATATGTCAATAATAATAGACTGCTTATTCTTCATCAAAAGGTACTTCATTAAACAAATTCATCATCTACAAAGAGAATTCACTTGTATCTACTTAAAAAAATAACACACATTATTTATTTTTTGCAATGTAAAAAATTCCAATTTCTTAAAGAATATCTAATGAAAACAAGAAACACATTATATATATACTTTGATGGCATAAATTTCTTAACAACGAGATTGTTATACCTTTTTACGTATGAACATCAATATCTAATTAGAGCCATTATCAGTACCAATTATATAAACTCGTATGGATAAGATAATGACAAGAAGTGTGCAATTTGAAAAATCCAATGTTTTGTGCTTGTGCAATCTAACAATAGAAGAGTTGAGTGTATTCTCCAAGCTAAGTGAAATGATGCAAGATACTGAAAAATCGTGCAAGTATCACAAAATAAATTATTCGTATGGTCCCTCAAATTTAGCTATTGATGTAAGAATTATAAAAAAAAAAATCAGCATATGCACAACTACATATTTGAATTTCCCTTAACTTTTTCACTTCTTCCCCTTATTTGAATTTTACGTTTTGGATGAATGACAAACAACCAATGTTTGATACCTAATGCTTTATGATAGAGAATTTTAAACTTATGATGTTAATAGATAATTTTGAATGTAACATGACAAATAGACAACCCACGCTCTATATAATATAGATACACTCACTCATATAGATACATTCTTGGAAGTAAATACTTTCAAGAGATTCTTTTAGGGAATTGATATAGACACACTAAGGGTTTTTATATGGACTCCGAGGGGGGGTAAATTTTAGATATTTACTTTCAACAAGTTGAATTTAGTTGGATTTATAAATCGTGATTTAGTCTAGAACCACAAAGGAGGTTACAATTGAACAATGCCTAGTGGAAAAGCTTAGTGAGGGGGCAAAATATTACCATTACCCTTGCTTGTAAAAAATCTAAGATTTTCCATTGGGAGTTGCTCAATCATAACCTCCTTGATGGTGCAACATTAAGTCAAGATCTCTACATCCAAATATAAATTCAAATTTTTCAAATTCAACTTATTGATGATAAATATCTAAAATTTACACTCCTTATCTTGGTATCTAGGGTTTAATTTCTTGGCAATATTTTGCCTAAATCTTACCTCAAAAACTTGCTGGCGACTGTTACACTAATTAATCCGTGTGAATATATGGATGAAATTGGCAAATCCTTCCCGGACAAAATCCCAATGTGCCAGATTTTGGATGAAAGTAGCTAATATTAACAAGTTTTTGGATGAACTTTTGTATGACATTCATTTGTACCAATTTTAGATAAATTTTCTTTACATGTTTGCATTCTAGGGTGCAACTCGCTCTACCTTGACAAAAACAAAAATTGAACCTTGTTGATATCCGTATAACAAACCCTATGTGTGCCTATATCAATTCCCTTCTTTTAAGCCCTAAATGCCCAAAGCACCACATTTTGGTGCCGACAATATTTTGAAGTTCAATAAAACTTAACTAAGTAGCTATTTTTAGAATTTATTATTTTAGAATTATATTGTTTGAAGTCTAGTTTTAGCATCAAAATCTTGATTTTGAATGATTAATTGTGAATTTTCTATTCAAGATTTTGTGCAAGGGTGTCCATTGCAATCTTGACCTTTTTAGTGTTGAGAGCTCATGAAAATGAGCCTCAAATACATTAGATCTTGGAGAAAAATTCACACTAGAAATTCATTTTTAAAATTTGTAAAAGATATTTTGAAATACCGTAAGTGGATTGGAGTTATGTATGTTATGTCCTTTAACCCCATTTTTGTTTGGTGACCAAAATTTTAGATTTGTCATGTGAAAAGAGCATCAAAAGATTTGAAGTCATTTTTGTAAATTTAACACCCTCTTGATCAAACATTTTAGTCTTTCAATCCATAAGTGGCATTATTTTGTTTTCTTTTCCCATGTGATGTTTAATATATTTAGTTTGAATTTGTACAGTTAAAATTTAAAAAAGAAATGATATAACTTATCAAAATGTTGACTTTCTGTTCAATTTAGAGCAAATTTCCAAAAGCTCAAAAAAGGCCTTGGGCATTTAGGGGTTAAAGCAGGTCCCCATTTGCACTTAGTTTTATGGCGAGATGCCTTGTTTGTGAATTTTCATAAAAGAGTTGTTGAGAGGGAATGGGAAGCACGTGGAGAACGTGAAAGCCTCCACCAAAGGAAAGGGACAATCGCGGCGGTTCAACCAGGCTCGGTGTCCTTTGACCATGAACCCTGCTGCTGCTCTCATGACCGTCCTCCGCCAATGCCCTAAACCCCCCTTGCACCAATTCTCTCTCTCGATCTCTCTCTCGATCTCTCTGCCACTCAGCTCCTCTTCCCTTTCCCCTTAGAATTCCATTGCCATAATTACTTCGGCATCTTGTCTTGTTTGAGATCCTCGCTCGCTTGCACTGCTCTGCACTTCACGATGATCTCATCGGATGCCTCCCGTCGTCCGAGATTCTGATTCCTGCTGATTTTTAATCCTCTTCTTTTTAGTTTCTTTCCATTTCCTCGCACTTGGCAGAGGCCTCATGCGGAGGCCTGGTGTGTTGCCCGCGTGCCCCGACCATGTGGACTTGCATTGCTCTTTCCGATGCCTCACAATGTAGGACCGACTGTATTCTGTTAATCTTTCTTGGAAGGACGAGAGAGTTTTATTCAATTCATACCAGAGGAAAGTTTCTTCGTTGCTTAGAGGAGAGGCGTTGAACTGTCTCAAGCCAGCCTTGTTGCCGGCAAGATGAAGCTCTTCAGAGATTGTGTTGGCGGACAGTCTTATGGTTTGCGGTTTCGACTCATTGGCAGAACTGTAGCATCAGCCACATAGTTGGACGAGGCTTGATATATCGTTGCTACGTGGTTCGACTGTCGGATTGCAGCGACCATGGGAGCAGCTCTAAGCTACTGCTCTCCTCAACAGGTCCTCACAGAGGCCGTGTGTGGCGATGACGGTAAAGGTCCTGATTACATGCACTTGCCATGTCCGGTGAAGTATGAAGACATCACTCGCGAAGCTTACAGTAAGTTATTCGTCCTGCCTTCAATGCTTGTTGTTGTATGGCTTGATGCATGTTTCTCTTCTCGTCTCGGAAACTACGACGAGGTCTGGCGTTCTCACACCATGCGAACAGGATAGCAGATATAACTTTGAATTTCTTTGTCAAATCTAGGATTTAGGGACGATTTGCAATCTTTTGGTGCTTGCATAAGCAACACGTGTAGCTTGTCTTGAACAAACTCTTAAAATAGACAAATCGTTGAATGTCAAACTTTGAAATCGTACTTTTATGTTTTTATAGCAACCTTTCTGGTATTTGCAAAAGGAGGTGCACTCTAGAAGTGTGTGAAGGTGCTCTTGGTGAGCACCACAAGTAATTCATGACGAAGTAGTTGGTAAAATGATTTCTTTTAATACAAAATTGGGCAATCTGATGTTTTCACATCCCGGATATATACAGGAACAGAGTTTTTTAGTTACTGTCAACTCCCGTGATTCATTTTGGTGTGTTTTATGTTCACTTTTTTGCAGTGTCTTTGAAGCCGGAGCTCTTCGAAGGCTTACGCTTCGACGTCACAAGGGCTTTAAACAATAAGTTTGCACTGAGCAATAGGTGAGGACACAAAGCAGAAGAATTCCTTCATGCGCAGTACCACTCATAAGGTCGTACATACTAAAATGACATGTTTCAAAGCGCCAAAATAGTGATATTCAAGTGCAAAGGGCTTTACAAACTAGGATTGATATAGATCTGGTCAGGATAAATGCCAATTTTTTTGAAATTTCGTCACTTAAATTGAATGTTACAATGTGCTTATAAGCCACGTGCGCCTGATCAATTTGTAGTAAAGCTCTATATTGAGGTTGAAGTTAGTAAAAACACTTTGCTACTAGTGGTACTTTGCTGCAGATTTCATTTGATGCCATGATATGTCTAAATTTCACAAGTGCATACTATTCAGGCTCATTTTGAGACCATTGTACAAGACAATGCGATTGTTTAGGATTTGCGCAACGGATAGAATTTCATAAGTCATTAGAGTGATTCTAGCCTTCTCTTAATGTTCTCACGCTGCCAATGCACTGACTCTTTTAACAGTGGTGCACAATCTCTATAACCATTTTTTTCATTTTCTCATTATTTCGTTTTGGGTCGCAGTTTGTTTATGGGTTCGGTAGACATGCCTGATAATGACGACCCTGTGGTGAAACAACCGAAGGCTCACTTCGAACTTGGTGCTAATCTTGTAGATCAAAAGGTCAGAAATAACTTCACAATTGTCAAATTCAGCTGTCTATGATTTTTTTTATTCAACTGTGGTCGTAACGTAACAAAAAACGAGGAAACCTGCTTGATTTAGTATACACAATGTGTTGGATTTCACTTGTTTGATTTCCCATTTGCAGGGAAAGATGGATATAGTCATGCTGATGGGACGTATTCTTTCAGATGGAAAAATGTCAGCTCGGGTGAAGTATGATGTCAATGACCGGTTTTCCATTAAAGCAGATGCTCAGGTTGGTTTCTCATACACGAAGGAAATCGTCCATTTTACTATGAAATTCATGAAATTAGCCCTTTCGAACTGCCAATCTGGAACGTTAGCTCTATACCAACCATAGAGTCTATTCCAGTCATAGTTTCTCATAGTTCCTAGAGCTTTTGGCATTCGAACACCACAGTTTGGATGAGAATTCAAATGTTTCTATAGATTAACAATATCAGAGTTCCGTGAAAGCCATAGCAAAAATTTAGCTCAAACTTGGTCCGCACCATGTTCCGTGTTCAAGTCCATTGGATGGCAAAAATTCAAGAGATTGACATTTGTCCACGCGACGTCCCCTATGACCCCTCATATCTGTTGTTGAGGTCGTAGTTTTTTTTGGGGGGGGGGGGGGGGGGGGGGTCTGAACACTTTGATGCAATTTCACAACTTTGGCACTTAGAACCATGGCAATGTAAAAACTCATTCTGCATCCATTTAACAACTCCATCTTCATGTACTAGCAGTATGCATTTCTGTTTGAAATTGTACTCTGACACTACTTAACATGTATGTCTCCCTTAGGTTGTGATTGTCAATCGATGTGTTTCTTTACAGTGTTATATAGAATAACCCTATTACAGAAATAGGTAAAAGCATGCCATAGTTGAAAAGGCGCTTCAGCACATCTAAGATAAATAACCAATGTTTTTCAGAATACTGAGTTTACCACTTCGAATTTCCTTAAATCCTTTAGTTTCTTTTGAGATTTTTTTTTAAAATTAATTACTTTCCGATCATTTTGCTACTAATTTTTTTGAAATAGTTCTGAGCAACTCTGCTGTTTTGCCTCTGGTATGTTATTATTTTTCCCATCCAGATCATGTATTTATTCAAGTGCACAAGCTTGTTGATCCAATAAGTTTGCTTTATCTTTCTAACGAATTTTTCATTGAACTTGCAGCTTACAAATGAACCTCATTTCTCGGTTGGCATGTTCAAATTCGACTACAAGGTTCCTTGCTCCATCCATTGTCGATAAAGGCACATGTTTCATTAGTTTTTTTCAAACAGTTGAGGCAATCTATTATGTCAAGTAAGACCCACTTTACACAAAAATTCAATCAAACCAACTCAAACACCCACCATGACATCTTTTTTTCTTCTTTTTGCTTCACAATGAGCCCATGAATGGGTGATTGAAATTAATAGTTCCAATAAAACTCAAACCCTTCATGTAGTTTCAAGCTTAAATTCCACAAAGGTTTCTCTATGCATGCAAGCCTAGATTGAAAGAATTTTGTTATGCTTTGTAGTAATTATGCAATTGAAAACTGCTACAGGGAAATGATTATCAAGCTCAACTAACAATGGGAAATAATGCTTTCTATAGTGTGAATTATTTGCAAGTGAGTTCCATGATCATTTGTTGGGTTCCAAATTACTCTGTAAAGTTGGATACTTTAATTCTCAATATTCCGCTTAAAACTAGTCATCCATAAACTTTACATTAAGCATAGTATGCAGTCATTCATGACCTCATTTCATTTTTTAGAGGTTAATGTTAACAATAGTGCACTGTTATTGGCATTGGATCATAGTATAGCAAATACTTTCCTCCTTACAAATTCATTGCTCATTATGTGGAAACTAATGGAAACTAATAATTTCACAACTAGAATAAATACCAATATTGCACATGATCTTGACTACTACCAATTAGTGGCAGAGCAGAGTGTGACACATAAATTATCATTTGGTGGAGAAGGAATATGGTTTGGTCATCAACGAAAATCAAGCATGGGCCTTGCTGCTCGCTATCAAACTGATACTGTGGTAAGGTAGTTGTGTCTAACATTACTAAAAAATTCATGCAAATATGGCTTGTAGTTTAAAGAAGCCAAAGTAGAAAGAGGATATAAGGAATTTGCACAGACTACTTACTAAATTTAAGAATTTCTATTGAGGTCAAACATATTGCCATACTAACATTCATATTATGTGCTAAGCAACTCTCACTTGTCATATATGAGATATTATGTTTTGGTTCAATTTTTGATTTGTTTTTATACTTTGAAAGGCATATATGATGTAATTTTAAGGTTTCAGCAGCATGTTGCATGCCACATTCCCTTTTATACAAAATTGTATTAAACTACATGTTTCTTTCTTGTTTGAAGGACATTTTAGACTCCAACTTTTTTATGGAACTTTATGATTAGTTGATTTTGAATGTTTTGTTTATACTTGATTTTTATTTTTCTTTCATGTGATGTTGTATTCAAAATATTGGTCATTGACTGTTTATAATAGTCTTCAATTGATGCTTTTACCTTTCTATCGTACCTTTCATTTTCATATTGTTTTATTGTTTCTCTGCACATCAAGTTTTTACAAAAATATAGAAGTATTTGCTCAGTCAAAATTTTAACCACAACATGTCACCTGGTTTCAAATAACTTCATTGTGTATTAATTTTGCGTGGTTAGTGAGCGTTATAGTAACATTCTTTTCCTAAATATGAAAGGAATTTCATTTATGCAGATTGCTACAAGTCGTGTAAAATCTGAAGGCCATATGGGATGCACGTTTGTACAAAAGTTGTCTGGCAAGGTAATGTGCATCAAACACACCTCTTTTAAATATATATATAAATATATAAATATATATAAAGATTTTATTTAACAACCTCAAAACCCTCAAATTTCCACCTCAATGACAATGAATGATAAATTGGTGTCGAGATTAATTTTAAAAGTTGAAAAATAAAAACTAGTGATTTTACTATATCTCGTATTTGGAAAAAACTTAAACTTACTACTGTATTAAATAGTTTCTAGTTTTCCTTTGAATGGCTTCAAACCCAAAAGAAATTACATATTATATTTTACATAGTATTTTGGACTTTTGCCACTAAATATGTATATCTACCAAAAAAATTCAGGTTTTGGTAAAATACTTGAATGTATGTTTGATCTTTTTGTAAACCCATGCTTGCAACAATGGTCTTCATTCAGCATTTTAGAATTGTTTTGTTTGGAGATTTAAATATTGATTTAGTATTAATTATGCTCAATCTCTCAAGCACAAAGCCAATTTCTGTTTTCAAAAACGTGTTTCAAAACACACTATAGTTTCTATTTGTAGTATGTCTGCAGTTCAAATTTGTATTGTTTTTATGAAATTGGTAACAAATTTTCATCATTATTAAACTAATACAAAATTTAATAATATATTGAACAACCTTTAAAACAAAGTCCACCATACAGACTTCAATACCAATGGGCTTTCTCAAGCTATTGTTGAAAATATTCCATGGCTTATAAAACTTGGTAAATTTTGGTAATCGTCAGAATTTTAGTTGACAAGCACATTTTTTGAAAGTTAGACTAGGTGTTGATCCTTTCAGATCATTTTTTAAAATTGGTATGCTTCCATGAATCCTTGAAATTTCAAGATTTGAAAGCAAATAATTTCATATCCACAATGTCAAAATTCTATAGTTGAATACAAAACTTTATTGATTTTGTTTATAAATTTTGCACTTTTGATTACATTTTTAGGCAAAACTCAATGCACTTAACCCTTGAGTGCCGGGTATACCCGCAAATACACGGCCCCAATGTATTTGCCAGGGACAAAAATCGTCCTTGTGGGCGTTTAGGGGTTAAATATACTCATATTGAAATGTTGAAGGTTTAAAATAGTTTCAGTAAGCTTGGGTAACATTATAAAGTGGTTTGATCATTTCATACCATATTTGATAGGTAATAGAAAAAAAACCATATTGCCATTCTAGCTTGATATGACCCTAAAATGACCATTGGATTGAAAACTAAAATTATAGTTTATAAATTTTTAGATTGTCTGACGATTTGTTTATGCTTGGAAAAACAAATGAAAGTGATCAAATTATAAATTGAATTGGTGGGTTGTTCTAGATATCGGTGGTTGCAGACTTTGTATATGATTGGAATAGCGGGGAAGCAATGACTAGCGTTGCTTATGATTACATCATTGGGCAGGTATTTTCTTATAATGAAAGCGGTGGATGTTTATTAAAAATTGTCATGTAAGCATAGAACCATTTTATTGTCTATTCATTCATATTGAGACGTTGAATTAAGCAAACCAAAAAAAAGGTTGTGCTTATTATAGATTTTCAATCATGATTATTAAGAACAATTTAGCATATTCAAAAAGAGCTTTTTGCACAATCACTACATAATTTACTATTTCAAAACCAATGGTTACAGAGCTTTACACCAAAAGCCTTATATCTAATCTTGGATTACAGAAAAGTTGAAGGCAAACCTTCATGTTCTGTATTTACATAGCACAAGGGCTCTACTAGATTTCTTTTTGCTTGATTTTAATGTTTTCAATTTCAGTTTTTGTTATTAATTTTGAATTAACAAACATCAAGTTTTTAATGAAGTTAATCTTGTATATGGTTTATTTTGTAGTGTCGTCTGAGAAGCAAAATGGATACAAACTATTGCACTGCATCATACTTGGAAGAAAAGTTATCTTCAAGCCTTATTCTTTTGCTTTCTGCAGAGGTTGGTTTTTATATATTTATATATGTGATGCTATATCTCTTTCAAGATCAAACCTCCCATATCTATTATAAAATACGTTTCCAAGAAACATAAATTTTGCTTTTACCATCTTGCTTTAAAATATGTTTTAGATTCTTAATTCAAGTTTTTTGATAAAAATGTAAGCATAATATATTTGTATAATGTTATCTTCTTTTCTTGTAAATGTAAAAAATTAGAGTTTAAGGTGTATGCAAAATGCATATTAATGTTTTATATACAACAACTCAAAAACCCTAAATCATAAACTTTGTATGCTAACTAATTTTGGACTGTCCAAAATCTAGAAGTAATAACCTAAAAGGAAAGCATGAGAGATACATGCAAAACATTGGGAGATATCTCAATGTTTAAATATCTCAATGTTCAAATCGTCTAAAACTTGCATGAGTACTTTATAGTTCATTATATACATTGTAAAAGCATTGCAATCCCTATAATGTAAGGAGTAACTAAATTTCATTTTGGGTTTCATTTCATTTTCAAAAACCAAATAAATGGCTTTGGAATTGTTGTATAGCTTGATCATAGGAGAAAAGACTACAAATTTGGATTTGGTATATCAATTGGGGATTGATGATGAAAATGTGCATGGCCAATTGAAAATTGATGATGTCTTCCTATAGTTCAATTATGAATTACATACAAATGGAAAAAATAAAAAAACTTCATTTTATGGCTCATTTGCTTAATAAAAGTGACCACCCAAAGTACTTGATTATATGAAGTACAAGGGTATGTTGCAATGGGCTACAGTTGATTGAGGATTAAAAGCGTTGTCACGCAACAACTTTATTGCAACTTCTTGGGTTATTTTTATGCAACTTGCAAGTGTATTTACCTTGAAGCAATACATAGCATTTTTATGATTTATTTGATATGATTCTTGTCTCTTTAACCCAAAGTGCTTAGGAGCAATGGTTTAGAACAAGTATTTTCCATGAAATGTGTGTTAGAGGTTTAAGTTAGTCTTTTGGCAAACAACTTTTGGATCACACCGATACAACTAATTATGGTAAGTTTGGAACTTTCCAAAGATGATACTACAGAAACATTTTTTTGTAAGTGCTCAAAAATATGCTTTTGATGTTTGGTATTCATAGTTCAAAGTATAGGTTTAGTAGCATGATCAAAAGATTTCAATAAAATCTCATTTAATGTGTTTAAATTGTTAATAGGAGAAATTTTGGATGATCAATTCTTTACCTTCATGTAGAGTACTTAGAGCAAAGTTGTGTCATTGAGAATCAAAGAATGCTCAAAACCTCTTTTGCCATCACATGGCAAGGCTTGTACTTATAACAAGATATTATTGATGATGTAAAAAACAACTACCAAACTCTAGGATGGCTACTTGATAGGTGGAATTTGCCAAGGTATTTTGATGGATATTATCACTAGGAGGAGCACGTGTTTGTAGTAATGTCAATTTAAATGTGCAAACCTGTTTCTCAAGATGTCCTCTCTATAAAAGTGGATACCCAAAAAAATGTGTTAAGATTGATAGTGACAAAACGTCTCCAAATCTGGATTGATGATAGTCACAATACCCCATTTTTGAAAAACGTTGAATAAAATGTGTTGGTTTGGAGTGAAAAAATACTCCACGTGGAGTTCTGGGCAGTGCCACATTTGCACATTTTTCATCCAGTCAATGATTTGTACATTTGGTCAAAGGCAAATGTGACACGTGACGTGGACCTCACAGAAATATGATGTAGACATTGGAAATGCTGACTTGGCATACAAATACAAATTAGCATTACTTATTCTCGATTGGAATTCGTTGTTTTGTAAGATGTCACTCTAGATACATACGCGTTTATTTGGACAATAGCAGCGTCTATTAATATGTTATTGCGCGCCAATGTTAACGTTGGTCTCCAGTGAAAATATTGTAGCTGATCCCCTTGAAGTCACAATGCTTGTTTACCTTAGGTCAAATGCATACTTTCACACGTTTCTAGAAACTACAGTGTTCACAAGTATTATTTCCATGTTCCCTAAGTCATTGCAATTCATGTTAACCGCATCTAACGATCTGTGAGTACTATACAAAACAGACTCAAAACATCTGAAGCATTTGTTACTAAACACGTATGAAATGACATGCATGGTTGCAGTAGATGTTTATATATTACTAGCAAGGCTAGTGTGGACGTCTTCTTATTCAAGGTCCCTATGGAGACCTTTTTCTTTCTACACACATCAGGTCATTACCAACATTTATTTTGACCATAATTACCTCGTCTAGGACTACACACCATCAATGCATACATACAAATAATCCATTGTCCCACTTGCTGACATTTATACTATTGTAGTTTCAAACGTCCTGAAAACATGCCATAACATTGCCAATGACAACTAACACAACCATTCCTCCATTTGGTAAGACTGTATACATAGAATTACATTCAAAGTAGATGTAGTAGCGGATGCCATTCACATTCATGCAAATATCTATGTTGTTCACCATGGCTTGCAGTAGACATTCATTACAATACACCGTGTTCTCAATAGCATACAATGTACAAAGCAAGCATCCAATACAACATCCGGAGTGACACTTAGCCGTTTGAAATAGCAAATTTGCGATGTGCGCTCCGACATTCCACAAATTAATCTCCCTTCCACATTGCTGCTTGTCTAGTTGTAATAGAAATTTGGCCTTTATTTTCAGATGTAATTGACTCATTGAAATGCATTGATCCTTCCATCGTTATGCGATAACATTTCTATCTATCATAGAAAATGTTGTACATGACATTTATATCAACACATCTTCCTTAGTAAACAACATTTGCAACAATGACTTTGGCTCTCAAATTTCTTTGCAAACATCTTGAAAGACCTCTACTAATATTAAGGACACAGTACACCATAACATCTTTAAAAACAATTGTATATTTGAAAAACATAGCACTGAAGTGCCATTCCCGTCAGTCACAGGTATTTCCTCTTCAACATATTTTGCATTGAACTATGCATTTGGTCCACGTGTTTATTCTGAACAATGTGCTAATAACTATGCACAACACTTACACGCTCACCACTCACACAAGCACGTGCCATCTAGAGTCCAAAACTATGTAATACTTCAACACAAACACTATATATGGCAACTAATACTACTAAAACCTACCAGCTCTTGCCACAACCTCACATCATCTTCAAGAAGACATGAAATTCTTTGTCCTCTACTGCTATCATGCGAATACATACACACAACTTACTCACTTGGTACCTGCAACAAATAAAAACCCAAGTGAAGACATAATGCATAATTCTCCTAACTTCAGAATTCCTTATCCATATCGACTACCAAGTTGTAGTATGACAAGCCAATAAAAATTGAGATAAGGAATATACAAAAGGAGCGACAAGAGAGTCCGATGGATGAGTCACACGATTTGTTTCAAGGCAGCAGAGACGCTGCCCGTGTTACAGTCATTTTCAGAAAGGGCAAGGCTTTCACCTTCGCAGAACTAGAAATTGTTTAGACTTACCACAAGTCAAACTGTAATAGCATTCCATTGTGGCAGTCCCATATCTTGAAATGCTGGTGTATATGTTTTAAAAAACGTTAATGTTCTGTCTAATGTTGATATGTATTAGCATTGATTCCGTCTGCACTTTCAAACATTTTGTTGAACCAACAGGAAATAAGTGCTTATATGTGAACAGTGTATTGGGCAAAATATGTCCCAAAAACCACTGACGTTAGTGACCAAACATTTAGAAAAACACGGGTTTCTTATAGTGTATTACACAATATGTTTCAATTAGTGCATGTCTTTGAGCAGTACAAGATTCCTTTCCACTAATATGGGTGATTTTACCTAAATGCTACAAATACATGGGCATGCTTCTTGCCCTTATTCTCCAAGTAGGGTTTTGGTTACAACCTTTCACCACCCCTCAAGTAGTAACTTGGTGACAAAGCCTATGTAGTGCATCCTTGACACAATCTAATTGAACAATATGCTTGAAAAATCTCCTTAAAACTTTGACTATGTCAATCATAGTTTTTGAGATGGTATTTAAATACTTGAGTCCATAAAGTATTAAATTGATCTAAATTACTTTGAGCTACTTTATTAGTGTAATTGTTATAACTGTGTCATAACAATCTGGACGATTAACAGAAACAATAAACGAAAAGAGATGGGAGGATCAGGAACAGCTAATAGATTATCATTTGTTACTAGCAGTTGTGGCTTTTGAGGCTAGGGTATGTGAACCGGCTGAGCAAGACTCTGCCTCACGTAACCTTTCCGTAATACGGATTTTGGTGAAGTCACGGATGGTGCATCAATCTGGTTGTTGAGTCTCCTTGAGGTTGTTGATTGTGTTCACTTATTGTTTTCCAATCATGCAAACTAGATTCTTCGTTTGTAGAACCTCACGGCTATGCTAGATCTTGGAGTATCAACAATACAAAGATAAGGAATCTGAATTGTTACATTAGGTTACGTCTAGGACTTGTCAACACTTCTTTGCTATTGCACAACCGGTCTTACACTTGACAGTTATAACTCCAGACGGTGTCCGTAGAATCAACGAGCCAACATGACCAATGCACCTTCCAACGTTCTACTAGAAGAAAATGGTGCACCTAATTGGGGTGCATTCATAGCATAGCAAGTGCAGGCGAGCCTGGCAGCCGCCTTGCCATAGATTGTCTTCACAGTAACAACTGCTTAGAACATGGTTAGTGCACAAAACACAACCAATGCAGCCAATAAGTTGTAAGCTTCAACCCATTGCGTTGTAGAGCGGAGGGAGGATAAAGACAAAGACAAAGAAAATTGTCCTTATCGAAAGGATTCCAAGGTAGCGGATCTAGAGCAATTCTCGGGGAAGAGAGGTAACGGGATCTACAGATGGTTTGCGTCACTTCATCTAGTTTTTTTGAGCAAACCTAACTCCTACCTAGATGATGAGTCTAAGGTCATCTTTGCCCTCTTGTACCTCACTGGCGTGGCTTAGGATTGAGCGATGCCATTGCTTGAAGATCTTGACTCAAACACCTACAATCGGGTCTTGGGAGATTATGGTGAATTCAGGAGGGGGATGATTGCAATTTACAGAGATATCGGTAAGGCCAAGACAACGGAGGATAGAATGGAGCATCTTTGACAGACGGGGTCGGTTGCAAAATATGTATCTGATTTCAGACAACACACAACACATGTAGGTTGGAACAAGAAACCACTACTTGCATGTTTTTGCATTGGGTTAAAAGAAGACGTGAAGGATGTTATTGCAACAGCAGAACATGTATCAGAGGGGCTAGACGGGTACATTGCTCTTTCCACCTGCATCCACAAATGACTTTGGAACCGACAGCAAGAACAGAGGACGGTATCGTTGAAAAACTAAATAGGTTCCATCCTTCATCCTCAACTTCTTTGTTGTCAAGTCAGACTCTGCGTAGCCTAGATGGTAAACTCTATCGCATTCAAGCACCTACCCCAAGCAACTTAGGACTAATTCTAGTGGACCTCGATGCAATGCAGATGGGCCCTGCAATGGCCAAGGCGGAGGAGGAGAGATTACAATACCAGAAAGCAGGACATTGTTGGGGATGTGGGAAAGTTGGGCATGTTTGTGCAAAATGCCCTACCAACCCATCTAAGCTACTTTTATTTTCAGTAGCAGAGTTGGTAGAGCTTCCAACAGAGTCGTTTGGATCAAGAAAAGAGGTAGCCCAGGACTGAGTGATTACACTTAGTACCCGGGCGTTTCCCAAACTGCCGCAACAACCTTTCCAAAAGGGGAGTTGTTGGACTTGTTCCGGGGAGCGCAGATGGAGTCGGTGAAAACAAAACAGGGAAGCAGTACAAACATTGCAGGTATCAATGTTTCACCAATTATATTACAGTCAATAGGAACCAAGATTGACAATGCACACAGCTTGTGTTTGCGGGCAACAGTTGACCTTGAAAGGCACCTCATTCTACCCACAAGTATCAACCGTCAATCTTCTGAATCTCTCATCAATTTTGGCGCCACAGGTAACTTCATGCACCCAAGCTTTGCTAAATGACACCATTTCCTTTGCCGAAAAAAGTTTTACCCTCAAGAGGTCAGGGTCATTGATGAGCAATAGATAAGCTTGGGCCTCATCACGCATGAGGTAGAGGCTAAGTTGATGATTGGAAATCATTGTGAGATGATCAAATATGACCTTACTAACATGGGACGATATTCTATAGTACTTAGAATCCCTTGGCTCTCAAAACATGATCCAACAATAAGTTGGTCAAAGCAAATGGTTGAGTTTAACTCATTGAACTGTTCTTGTGGGTGTCTCACGTCTGCCAATTGTATGCTAGGAATTGCATTACACAACATGACAGAAGACTATTCAATCCGACCACTAGAAAATCATCCAAGTGAGCAAGCTGGCTGCATTTTAAAGGGGCGGTGGAACAGAGATCAAGTCGGAAGCATGACCCAAAGGATCAACATAGCCATTGCTAAAGGGAATTCCCTAAGAACACCCAAAGAACCCGAGAGAACCAAAGCTCACTCAATCGCGTCCACGGTGGTCAAGCAAAGGCCTAGAAGGGGTCCCTGAGAATTATATAAAAAGGAAGGTGAGGCTGGGACAGCTCCGGCCACCCTAACAAAGGTCAAGCACAAAGACGCATGGCCAACTTCAACCATCTTGTTTGTATCGGCGGCCACTTTTTGTTGCTTACAGGAAGGGGCAGAATTATTTTTGATGCAAATCTTGGAACTTGACAAAACAGGGAAAGAAAAAGTCCCACTTATGGAGCAGGTCCTAGTAGATTACCATTGGGTGCCTTTAGCAAGGAGGCGTCAAATGTCCTTCCTAAACATGGTCCATGTGACTTCAAAATTGATTTCAAAGATGGCCAGGAGCCGCAAAACACCTCACTTCAACCCATGTCCCTGGCCGAGCTAGAAACAGTCAAAGAATATCTTGAGGAAAATCTAGGAAAGTTTTGGATTTGTTGCTTGAAGGCCTTAGTATCCACAACGATTATTTTTGCTCAAAAAAAGGATGGGTTGTTATGCGTTTGCGTTGACTACCGTAACTTGAACAAGGTCACCGTGCGGAATTGCTATCCGCTCCCGCTAATTCCCAAACTTACTGATCGACTCTCAGGCGCTTAGTATTTCACCAAGATTGATGTGAGACAAGCATATAACAGAGTCCGAGTAGCGGAAAACCATGGGTGGAAAACCGCATTTAAAATGCGGTATGGCCTATATGAGTACTTAGTTATGCCATTTGGCCTCATGAACGCTCAAGCTCAATTCCAATTTCACATGCAAGGAATCTTTGGGGATCTTCTCAACATTCACTTGATTATCTACCTGGACAATATCCTCATATTCTCCAAGATTATTGATGAGTACTAACGTGTGATACAACAAGTATTGGAACGCCTTGAAGAACACGGACTTTATGCTAAGGCATCAAAGTGTAGTATCCACCAACACTCGGTGGAATTTTTAGGTATGATCGTGTCTTTGTCCGGAATTTGGATGTGTGAGGACAAGCTGGAAGCAATTCAAACATGGCTGACTCTACAAACGGTCAAGGAAGTACAAGCGTTCCTGGGATTTACAAATTTCTATCGCCGGTTCATTGTTGACTTCTCAAAAATCGCAACACCACTCACAGCTTTGACAAAGAAAGGTACACAGTTTATCTGGACACATACAGCCGAACTTGCTTTTCAACATCTCATGCAAGAATTCCTCTAGACTCTGATAATCTTACACCTAGATTTCAAGAAGCCATTTACGGTGGAGACGGATGCGTCAGACACAGCTATTGGCGGCATACTCTCTCAAAAGGGCGAGGAAGGGCATTTGCATTCTTGCTCGTTCAGGAGCTCAAAGATGTCACCGGCAGAACAAAATTATGACGTTTAAAACAAGGAACTATTAGGTATCAAGAAGGCTTTTGAAGATTGGCAAGTATATTTGGAGGGATCTCCACATCTGATCTGCGCTATTACAAACCATAAGAACTTGGAGCATTTTACAACAACAAAGATTTTCAACCGCTGCCAGGCTCACACAGCGGAATTTCTTTCAAGGTTCAATTTTGAAATTGAACATAGGTCGGGCTCTCTGAACAAACAAGCAGATGTCATGTCTCAAAGGAGGGATGTGGTAGATGGAGGCAGAGAAGGGCCTCGCCCATTGCTAAAGCTAGCGGCCTTGCACTCTTTCACCCCACTTTGGTCTGACCCAAATATTTGTCAAGCAGTGCTCACTGCTAGAGAGCTCAACCCAGCACTAGAAGATGTCCGGGCATTCTTGATATCAAATGCGGAGCAAGCGCCCGCCATAATAAAGAAGAGATTTAAGGACTATTCATGGGACAACAACATGATCTGAATTTAAGGTGTCATCTATATTCCAGACAATGACAAGTTAAAATGGCAAATACTCCGTTCCCGGCATGACGCTCCCACTGCAGGACACCAACGTAGAGCAAAAACCATGGATTTGGTCTCGCATGAGTTTTTTTGGCCCACCCTGCAATGTTATGTACAACGGTTTGTTGATGGATGCGATTTGTGCCAGAGAGCAAAGCCAACACAACATGCTAGACATGGACTCCTCCAACCTATTCCAGCGGCTAAAGCACTGTGGAAAAAAATGACAAATGATTTCATCGTCCACCTCCTGCCCAATAATGGTTTTGATGCAATTATGGTTGTCGTTGACAAGAATACAAAACTGGCTCATTTCATCCCTACCACGGACAAAGTCACTTCCAAGAGAGCTGTCGAGATTTACTTACACCATGTTTGGAAACTGCACGGGATCCCAGAGAGGATGATATCAGGCCGCGGGTCAGTAGTCATCTCCAAATTCATGTGACGGCTATTTGAACTAGTTGGTATTCAACCAGTCCCGACCACAGCGTTCCATCCCTAGGCAGATGGCCAGATAGAGCGGGTGAACCAGGTTTTGGAATAGTATATCTGCATGTTCACGACAAGAAGGCAAGATGACTGGTTGTCCCTCCTTCCGTTGGCCGAGTTTGCTTACAATAATGCGACACACTCAGCAACGGGTTTCTCTCCATTCAAGACAACTTATGGCTACCACCCGTCCATATCATTCAGCACAACCTCCTCGTCAACTAACCCAACAGCAGAAGAACAAGTTAGATTATTGCGAGTTGTGCACAAAGAGGTCAAAACTATGATCAAATTGGCAGGGGACCAGGCAAAAAGGTATTACAATAGACATGTCTCAGAACAGCCCGTTTTCAACGTTGGTGATAGAATTCTGTTGAGACGAGGAAACATAAGTACCGACGTGCCATCGTTGAAATTTGATCACAAATTCCTTGGGCCATTTCCAGTTGTGGCACGACTCTCAAATGTGACATACCATCTAACACTCCCTGCTTTCCTTAGAATTCATAACGTTTTTCACATTTCCCTTCTTGAGCGGTACCAGGCAGATAGCATTTTAGGCCGCAAGCAGGTTCTTCCTCCACCAATCGTCACACTTGATGGGGACACAGAATATATTGTCTAAAAAATCAAAGATATCCAACAACACCGGCGTCAATGGCAGTACTTAATAGCTTGGGATGGCTACGGACTAGAGGAGGACTCGTGGGAGCCGCTAGCGAACGTCACAAATTCCCAAGACATGATCCAAGAATTCCATGATCGCCACCCCAACGCTCTGCACCCACCCTCGTTCCGTCCTTGAAAAGCTCATGGAGAGGACCGTGTCCAAAAGTTCACATGGTACACAAATTGCAGGAGCTCAAGACGTAAAGGGAGGTAGTGTTATGACTGCGTCATAACAAGCTAGACAATAAACAGAAATAATAAACGGAAAGAGATGGGAGGATCAAGAACAGCTAGTAGATTATCATTCATTACTAGCAGTCATGGCTTTTGAGGCTAGGATATGTAAACCGGCTAAGCAAGACTTTGCCTCACGTAACCTTTCCGTAACACGGATTTTGGTGAAGTCACGAATGGTGCATTGATCTGGTTGTTGAGTCTCCTTGAGGTTGTTGATTGTGTTCACTTATCATTTTCCAATCACACAAACTAGATTCTTTGTTTGTAGAACCTCACGGCTATGCTAGATCTCGGAGTATCAACAATACAAGGATAAGGAATTTGAATCGTTATAGTAACTCCCAAATTCACACCTTTTTTGAATTAGTTCAAATTAACCTCACTAATGCAAGGGAAAGTAATTGAAACATCTTGTGTACCAATAGATGCCTACTATCAATGTATAATTGAGACTAAAGAATGAAGAGTAAAAATGTAGTGGTTCTTGTGTTCTATGAATGGATGTGAATTCACGTACACAAATATTTTTTAAAATGTTCATTTAACCCTTAAATGACCATAGGGCATAGTATACACACTGCCGTATAATTGGCATTTGCTACCAATAAAAAGTTTTAATTTGGGATCTCAAGTAGCCTAGTAGAACCGCTTTTATCTATTCTTCAACTTCTTTGTTGATCTCAAATGTAATAAAGGTGTGAATCTATTCCAAATACAAGAAAAATCCCTTGTATACTATTGGTTGCAACTGCACCCACAGACAATTATGGGCCAAGCTTTTCAACAAATGAGTTGTTATGATAAACATCTTTTATTTTTGATAAAACATCTATGTTCTACTTGGGTACGATGTGTCTGCCATTAATTTGGAAATATTGACTTTGAATTCAATGTTGTAAAGAATGACCATCACTTTGCCTCTTCTTACATGAAAATGGTCTTTCAAATAGTCCCTCATCACCCCCATAAGCTAAAAAGTGGGTGCACAAGTAAAATCAAGTTAAAATGAATTCATGGCTAATTCTGATTTTTTCAAGAATCACAAGCTTTTAATTCTAGTTGATAAAACTCAATATGGAGGCAATACTTTGTTTTTTTTACTTTAGTATGTCCTTAATAAAATATCAAGTTAAATGCAAATAAAATAAAAATTTGTGAACGTGCATCACTTATTTAAGGTTGTTGTAAATTGTAGTCTAGTTGACATGAAATTGGATGTTTCATTACGTGGTGGATGAGGAAATCTACATTTTGTCTTTTAGTGCAAGTATTAATTATGAATGAGTGAAAAAGAGATAGAATCAAGGTGAGGACATGGACAAAGGTGTCAATTTTCCTATATAATGTGGTTATCACTTGAGAATTGAACTATAAAGCTTTGGTATTTTCATTGCACAAATAGTTTATAAAATGTAGAAAGGAGGTATTTTATAACAATTATGGTTCCACTAATGCAAGAATAGAACTTTTAATTTATTTTTTAAGTCAAAATAGAATTTACAATGTTTATCATAGTTTATATTCTTAATTTTTGTGTTGTTACAATAATACATTAACCCAAACAAGTCCAAATTTGATTTACAGTCAGATCTTGGAATTAAATATATTCCCAATTCATCTAAATTATAAGTGATATTGTTGGCAAACCTAACATGGATGTAACTTATAACACTAAAATCCAAAGCTCATTTTAAAATCGCTATTAGATTTCTTTTTGAGAGCTAGTTTATACCAAACTCTCATCAATCAACACAACATAAAGTATCTAACAAATTTTAAGCATTAGATTTGCCATGTTGTAATCACTTGACTTGTATTTCTTGAGTTTGTTGGTGTACACATTGAACACATTTCCAATAGAGCCAAAATAATGTCTCTAGAAACTTCCTATTACTTTCATGTTGCTTCAAATCTCCAATTAGCTTAGAGTTTTCAATTTCTAAAATTGCATTCCTTTTGTTTGTTGTTTTCATTACTTCATTGAGAGAATCAAACATATGATAGTAGTCATTGTGTGACTTCTTTAGTTCATGATGAAGGACTTCATTTAAGTTCTTCAAAGCCTTGTTTTCATCTTCCATAGATGGGCTTCCTACATTTTTGTTGTGGATATCATTTGGTTGACTTGGAGGTGGTGATAACCAATTAGATGCCAGAGAGTCATCATTTGTTGAAGCCACATGTATCCCATGAGAAGAATCTTGTTGGATTGAAGTAGTTTTGTTGTTGCCCTTTTGTTTTGAGCCATTTCTTGCAATGGAGTGTGAAGGTTCTTGATCTCTTTCATGTTGATATTTGTATGGTGACTCTATGAGTGTATGGTCTTCTGCTGCCAAATCCATTTCATTATCTTCCAAATTCTCCATGTAAATAGGGTCTTTTTCCGCCAAATCCACTTCATTGTCTTCCAAATTCTCCATTTAATTAGAGCCTTCTTATGATGTATTCACTTCATTGTCTTCCAAACACCTCATATAGGCAAGGTGTTCTTCATATGAAGCAAAATCTTCATTGTTTTCAATATTATCCCCATTCATAGTTTCATTTGAGGTTTCAATTCTCCCTTTGTGTGTATATATGATTCCACTCCACATCTCAATTTAGAAATAGTTTCTTGTACACCACGGCACCCAACCAATATAGTATCATAAATCTTCTTCCTTTTATAACAACTATATTTTGGAATGTTGTTTCACACATGAGAGTTGATTTTGCCTTGTATGCTTCATGTGTATAATATTGTATTGATGTGCTATAAATTTTCAACAATGCCTTTTGTTGTGTTGCATCCCAATGACAAAGTACATGATCCCATGATATCCATGTTTTGCAAGTCTTTTCATCCCAAGGTTGTGAAACATCTTTCCAACCATGCAAAGCTAAACTTGTTTGCTTCAATGCACGTGCATGCATTGGTTTGCGAGTCTTCATGTTTTGCCTCATTCTTGATGATAGAATGTCAATACTTTTTTCTTTTTAGAAACTAAAAAAATAGTTGTAAACCTTCAATAATGAAAATGTGGAGAACAAGAAGATGAAATCTAAAAAAAATTGCACACAAAGTAGAAAACCATTAATGACTCCTCTAAAGATTATGTATTTTAGAATCACATTAGATGAAACTAAAACATGTCATAATTTCCCTTGGTTTGATACATGTATATATATACCTTGTGCCATCCATGGCTTTTATTTTAGAATAATAGTGTCTTGGTGGTTAAAAGATTTGTAAATATACAACATTCACACACTTTGCCCCATCCATAGCTTTTATTTTGAAGTAAAAGTATTTTGATAGTTACTGTATTTGCAAAATTATAATTTCTTGATTTCAAATGATTTTACTTTTAACTAAAACATCATCAGATTTACTTTACACTAAAGCAAAATCAAAATTATTCTTAAAATTGATAAATCTTATATTGAACTTCACTATTTTAATGCACACCACTTGTACCAAAAAAGAAGCAAAGTTCATTTCTTCAAATTCTATTAATCATAAACTTTAAACAAGTTTCACTTGGTTGAAATGTACATAGAACGTGTTATTCATTAATTTGGGAAAACAATAATTATCATTTTGTACCTCATTTTAATCCAAAATAGCCCCCTTAATTTATGTCAACAAACCACATGAAATCATATCCATTAAATTTAAGAGGTCACCTTAAACCTAGTTAATGAACTTTCTGTCCAAAAAGAGCATATTTTTGGAAGATATATATCTCATTTCATTGGAAAACAATCAATAAACTCCCAATTCAATGAATATGGCGTCTCCAGTAGAAGAAAAAAAGCTAGAATTCCCACTTTGTACGCTTTTTCCCAAATTAACGAACGTGCTAATGAATAACGCGTTATAAAGAGCAAATCGAGACGTTAGATATTCTTCAAAAGAGGGAGGGTACATTTAAATCTAATATTTACATCACCACAATCCAAATCCTGCACACGATGCTTTTGTATTTTGATAAATTTTGTCCAAAGTTGGTCAATGGCTCAAAATTAATCATAATGCTAGTACTCTAGTTCTCAAAGTCTCTTATCAATAGGTAGCTTGTATCTATAAAGTATGTATCAATGGGTCAATTTCAGTTTTCAGCATAAGTAGGAATAATATGTTTTCAATTACAATATGAAGAAGCAATATCTTTTAAATCATCATTTTTTGTTATTCTCTTTGTATTATAA
This sequence comes from Ulota crispa, assembly GCA_963920765.1. Taxonomy (NCBI): domain Eukaryota; kingdom Viridiplantae; phylum Streptophyta; class Bryopsida; order Orthotrichales; family Orthotrichaceae; genus Ulota; species Ulota crispa. The sequence continues at coordinate 2,323,416 of OY987243.1, forward strand.
GAAGTGAACCACTGGAAGCTCATAACGTCATATTCGTTAATTTGGGAAAATAATGGTTACTATTTTGTACCTCACGTTAATTTAAAATAGCCACCTTAATTTATGTCAACTAACCACATGGAACCTTATCAATTAAATTTAAGAGGTCACTTTAAACCTAGTTAATGAACTTTTGTCCAAAATTTCAGAAGTTAATGAACTTTTTGTCCAAAAAGAGCGTATTTTTGGAAGCTATATATCTCATTTCATAGGAACAGTCAATGGACTCCCAATTCAATGAATATGGCGCTCTTTGGAAAAAAACAAAAAAAAAACCAAAAGTCCCACTTTGTACGCTTTCCCCAAATTAACAAAAATGACGTTTCAGGTTCTTTTCTTTCAATTTCATTTGTATTTTGGCAAAATTCATTATTCATAAGGATCCAAATTTCATACCACCACAAACAATGATGAACATTGAAAGGTAGGAACACCCATAAGCATTAGTGTCCCCATAACCGTCATCTCTAAAATCTTGGAACTTTTGAGGAAGTAAATAGATGTAATTACAAGGATGTACAACATGTGAACATGAAACCTTAGTGTTGGTTATGGGTGCAATGGCAGTTTGCTCTTTAAAAATTCACAGCTTATTCTCATAGTATCCAAATAATACATTCAAAAGTGCAAACTCATTATTTTTTTGTTCCTAACAAGATCTTATAATTTGCTAGCTGTGTATTAATACTCATCATGTTCAAAACCCTTAAAATGACGCTTATGGGTACTCCTACCTTTTGTTTTCAGTGAACAAATTGAAATTTGGGCCCATTCAGCCACAATAAAACTTACTCAAAAGTATCAAAAGATACATGCATTTCTAATGGGGCAATTCTTTCTAGACAAAAGGGACACATGATCTAGGAATTGTTAATGTGTCATCTAGAATCTTTTGTTATATGTCATTGAGGTGGCATAATAACCAAGGCCAAGATCTCATTGCCTAGGAAGGTGCTCTAGACCACGATGGAGGTCCGCTTGCTTTTGAAAATTGGTGTTGCCCAAGCCACATTGAGTTGCATATTTGGTGTTGCCAAAATTTGAATTAGGTACAATTTGTCAAAATGATACATTTCCAATTTCTATTTCTTGTCCAATCTTTGTGCTCTTTTATATTAAAAGGGTGAACATCTAAGTGCAGGCTATAGTGGAAACTTTCACAAAATCATATGCCCACCACAAGGTTTGGCATCAACAACATTGAGATGTCACTTTAACAATGATCTATGATTATTATTCAAACGTCAAATGAGCATATTATTGCATTGGCAAGTTCTAAGAGTCAAGGTCCAAATTGCACAAAAGAATATTTTGTCCAAGATGAAACACCAGAAAAATTCTACTCCATCATTCTATCTAACTACTATAATTTATGACACTTATAATCAGCAACTCGCAAGTTTGAGTGGCCCTAGAAATCACTATTCATCATAAGTTTAGTGAGCTTTATTCTATACTCTACTTGATGATTGATTAGTTAACTATTTATGGGGTACATTTGACAAGCAAAGGTAGAAGACAAGAATATTTTGAGGGCTTTTCCAAAGTAGATGTAAACTCTTGGCAAGATAAATTTTGCGTTTAAGGGTGTGAATGCTCTAAAGGAATGCAGTCAAGATATTAAATGGTTGAAATTTGTAGATAACAAAAAGTCTAGTAGAGAGATAATTGGTTGCAACAATCATATGTTGGTTCATTTTGAAGAAACCAACAATTGCCCTACAAAGTCTACGTAGTATTTTTTAACCCTTAGACTCCGGGGGTGATCCTCGTGCCTGCCCCTGTACAATGCTCAAAGGTGAACACCGATCTCTATAGTGGTGCCCACATATTAAAATATCATTTTAAAAAAGTTGCGAAAGACAATAGTGCATGGTGCCCTCATGAAAATTATAGTAAGGGTAGCTTAAGATCTAACACCGTGACTCTGAAAATTCTCACGATTCAATTGCCTAAAAATATGAGTGCAATTCATGAGAGAATTTTTTGCCTTATATGATGGACCATGTGTTTATGATTACTCGTGAAAAATACCAAAAAAAATTGTTATTTTCTACCCAGGTAGTGTGTTTTTTATGGCCAAGGGACAAAAATTGTCTTCTTTGGCATTTAAGGGTTAACCCTTAAAGTACGGATGCATCATCGTGGCTTGCCCTGATTGTAGCAGTCTACAATATTTTGCACATGGGCACTAGTAGTATTGTTTTAAAAAGTTGGAAAAGTCAACAATGAATGATGCCCTCATGAAAATTGCAAGAAGTACAGCTTGGGAGCTAACACCATGTTTTTGAACCTTATCACAATTTGGGTTACAAAATAAAATGAATGCATCTCAAAAGGTAATTTTTTGTCTTCCATGATGACCATATGTTTAGAGATCTTTTCTCAAAGCCGGAGGATGTTTTTCATCCTCCTCGACATCTAGGGGTTAAGGGAGAAATTTCATGGATACCCTTGAAGTTGATCATATTTACATTAACACCCTTGGTATTTCAAAAATTACACATATACCTCTAATCCATAATTTTCAAGCATTTGATTTGATATGCACACTTTTTCCATAACCACTGTTTAAACAAGGAGTGCAATACAACAAAAAAGGAGCAGCGTGCACACAAGGGAGGAAAACGTGACATGCACAATGTAACAAAACGCCTGAAAACTATGGACAAAGGACTAAGGATATTTATACAATTTCTGAAAAAGCAGGGGTACTTATGTAAATATGACAAACTTCAGGGGCATCCATGAATTTTTCTCGTAGTTCTAATAATCTTTTGTTTAATACTGCATTCACGCCCCGTTGTAACCCAAGATATCATATGTCAGCTCTGGAAAAATCGTTGTGCCTACCCAAAGCAAGGCAATACAAAAAGTGTCCAAAACAAGTTTTCTCCGTAATCTAATTCCTAAATTAGGGTCACACCACGAGTAGACGCATGGTCTGAGCTTTCAGACCCACGCTTGGTGAAACTCGTCAGTGTGTACACGCACCAATTACATTCAAAAAAAGGAAGTACACGACGTGCAACACCTGCGTTCAAAGTTGTCGAGTACTCCACCTATTTACCAGATGAAAATTAAGATTTCTTTAGAACATATCAAGCTTTCTTGACGCTTACGCATGACAACTAAGCTGCAGTACATATTTCGTGATGAACCCACGTTTTCAAGCTAAAAGTATGCCAATACCAAACAGATTGAAAGTTTCAAGTTCTTACACAAGCGAGTACCAAGTAGAGTACCCCAACTTTTAAACAATATGTTCACAACAACTGCGTTCTGACAACACTGAACGACTCTTTCCATCCAGTTGAACATCTCTAGCACCTACGCACTCACCCGTAGTAATCCAACTGCTCGCCAACCCCATGATGTTCTAAGTATCCCAGAAAACCAGTATGCTTAATTACAAAACAAAACGACATGTCTACATGGATGACTTCATGCTGAAGTGTGAGGCCATCCTCTGCCCCAACGACCTGTCACACTGCAAAACCATCACCACCAAAAACAATAAGAAACGGCCAAATAATACTCCCAAAAAAATGTTAACATTTCAAAATGCTTACCAGAAGATTTCCTAGATGATCAGAACCAGGGTACCAAAACATCTAAGAAGTCGCAAAAGCAAGAGTTACCTGAGTCCAATATGTAAGCCACACGCTGCGAACTTCCTGATTCACCCTGGGGTCCGACAGCATCTCCACAATACGCTTAATGAACCGGTCTTGCCTTGCAGGGTCCCAGGACCGAAACCTCACTCCTGGCTGTTGGAAATTGTTCTCCTTAACAATCACACCCTGCCGAAATCCAACATCAGGATCAGAAACACAGACCTGAAAAAACTACACAATTCAAGAACCCTATACAAAGCCTTAGTCCAACTCCACAAAAACCCTTCATTTTATTACACCTTCACGAAAAAAAAAACGCCAAATTTGGTACTATTTTCCGAAATATACACAGAACACCTCCTGAACAGCTCCGCTTCCGTTCTGACTGGACTTTTCATCAAAAAAGGGCATCTCTCAAGGCATGGTATTACCTTCTCCCTCACTCCAGAGTATCTGCTCTGAGGAATTGGATAGCGCTCGGAGTGGCGGACAGGGTCAAACCGAGATGGGAAATAGTTCACCTGCAAATTGACACAAAAGCAACCTGAGACGCAGAAACAAAAAAAGAAAAAAAGAAAGTGGATAAGGAAAGAAAGCAAAGAAAAGCATGCTATGAACTACCACTTCAACAAAAAGAAAAGGAAAGAGAAAATAGAAAAGATGAAATTCACGCACCTCCTCATCACGATGCATGAAGTTCATGAAACCGTCGTGATGGTTGTTGTGGTGCGCGCACTTGGGCGCATTGACAGGTAGCATCAGATAGTTGGGCCCCAAGCGGTGGCGCTGTGTGTCGGAGTAAGAGTAAACACGAGTCTGGAACATTTTGTCATCACTGTAGTAGATCCCAGGAACTATCACACCCGGGCAGAAGGCAATCTGCTCGTTCTCAGCGAAGAAGTTGTCAATGTTCCTGTTCAACACAATTCTTCCCACAGGCTGCATCCAGCACCCACACCACTCCACGTCAGCAACCAACCCTCTGCCCTTCACTCAAATACCACACAATTCCAAACATTTTCTCAAAAGTTGCCAAAATCAGAACATTGGTGCCTCCTTTTCATACCTGAAGAGGGAACATGTCCTCAGGCCAGATCTTAGTGTCATCCAAAGGATCAAACTCGAACTTGTCCTCGTCCGCGATGTTCATGGTTTGAATCATGAGCTTCCACTCGGGAAAGTTGCCAGAAGCAATGGAATCTGTGAGGTCCTGAGTAGCATGGCTATGGTTCGCACCTCCAACCATGATTGCTTCCTCTTCCAACAAATTCTTCACGCCACAAGTAGGCTTCCAGTGGAACTTCACGTAGGTCTCCTTACCAGCCTTGGTAATCATCTAAACAACAAAAATCATCGTCAGTTAAAGGAGAAAATACGGTATGAGACGAACTTCAAAAACACATCCGAAACGGATCAAGGCGACTTTTACAAAAGCTACCTTGAAGGTGTGCACACCGAAACCTTCCATGTGGCGATAGTCAGCCGGAATGCCAATATCGTCAAACAAAAAGGTGAACATGTTGCAGGCCTCGGGGATGTGTGAGAAGAAGTCCATGATACGCCAGTCCTCCTGGATATGGGTCTTGGGGTTCGGCTTCAAGGCGTGGATCATATCAGGAAACTGCACACCACATACAATCACCGTAAATACAACCAAGTCATTCAAAATATGCTCCAGGTAAAGAGCAGCTCCACATTCCAGAAGTGTACAAAACCTAAAAAACAAAGACCTTAAAGTTGCAAAACGACGAATTCGATGAAAATCATATTATCAATATAAGATAGTTGTAAGAGAATTGAGACAAGCTGAACCTCAAACTGTCAAGTTAGTGGTATTTGCAACCACCAAAATTGACTTTGACAAACGCTGGAAGTACCTTGATGCCATCACGGATGAAGAAAACTGGCATGTTGTTGCCAACCATGTCGAAGTTGCCTTCACGAGTGTAGAACTTGACGGCGAACCCGCGAGGGTCACGCAGAGTCTCAGGGCTGCCTCTCTCGTGGATGACGGTGGAGAAGCGGATAATCACCGGGGTCTGCACACCTGGTGCCCTCAAGAAATCGGCACATGTCAGATGCGAGATGTCATGCGTCACTTCGAAGAATCCCTTGGCGCTGGCACCGCGAGCATGCACCACGCGCTCCGGAATGCGCTCTCGGTCGAACTGAGCCAACTTCTCTACCAAATGATAGTCCTCCAACAGCACAGGGCCTAACACAAACACGAAAAAATCCAAAAATCAGAACACAAAAAACAGAGCAGTATTTTATTTGGAACTATTGGAAAAACATGTGATGAGCAAACAGGAAGGAAAGCAAAGAAGAGTTCATAGAAGCGTCTCTGTGTACCTCGGACGCCGACGGTGAGAGAGTTGTTGTTGTTGAATACTGGAGCGCCTTGGTTGGTAGTCCAGAAGGGAGTGTCATGATGGCTGGATGGCCGATACTGTAATACCAACACCCATGCAAACAGTAAGCACAATTTCTACGTCTCATAACCTAAACATACCATACAACTTTCCACCTAATTCTACGACATCAGCTTCATTAATTACGAGGTTGAGATCAAGAAAACAAAGACGCCGACTAGAATTTCAACTGCAACAAAAGAAAAGAAAAAGCTCGGCGAAGCGATCGAAACACACGATGCAAGAAACTGAATTATTCTTACGGTTTCGCACAAGTCTAATATAGGTCTCCACGACAAGGAATCAACGCATACCCTTCATCAACAAAAAATTTAAGTTTCTCACAACATCCTCTCCTCGCATGAATCTCCTTAGAACAGGAGACTTTTATAATGAAAGCATAAACGTAAATTCCAATCATAACCTTTAAGTATAAGAGGATTACTAATCCACGAGATTCTTTTGTGGTCGAAGTTTGAAGAAGTCTATGACTACACTAATTCCCAATTCTTTTCAAAGCTCCCAACCAAGAACCGTAAAGACGCCCCAAAAAAAAAAAAAAAAAAAAAAACAGACGGACATCAAGATTAGCCTCCACGACACGAAACAGAAGCAAAGTGGGAAAATTGTGAGATCATAAACGCATTGAAACTGCACCTTGTAAGGATCCATGATGTCTGACGGTCAGTTTCCCACAGGACGCACCTCGGCGCCAACACCTGCGAACACACCACCAAATCAGCTGTCTGGAGCAAATTCACCAACACTCAACACTCACGAAACCGCCTCAAAACCCCACGAGACAAGAAACGTAAAATATTCTCTCAACCGCACTCTTTGAACAAAATTGGGGTGGAGAGTGACCTTGAGAGACGCAGATGGGCGAGGGTCCGCTGGGTTGCGAGCGAATTGAGGGAGAGGGAGGGAATGAGCGAGGGCTTTGAAAGAAAAGGATTGAGCGTTGAGGGAGGGCGGTGGGTGTGGGAGGAACACAAGCCCAAGGGAAGGGGGGGCGATGAGGCGTGTGGCGAGAAGCGAAGGCTGATATGGCTGCCTCTCCATCACTCCCCTGAAAAAGGGGATTGTCCGGCTCAGAAAGAATCTCCAGCTGACCGAACATCTGCCTCGCCCGATTCTCGACGTCGACGACGACGACGATCGATCGATCTGCCCTCCGTCGTCGTCCACCGCAGCCCTGGCGATGCTTCTTTGTCTCCGTAAAAGTCGACGTGGGGTTTGCTCTGTCCACTCGTAAAAGTCAGGACGACTTTTAGTCCTTTCGTTTCCGTTCTAAACGTAAAAGTTACAAAAAAATCTCAAAAACCTTGTGTGTCCAATATACACAAGAGGTACCATACTAAGGTAGACACACCCACCTTGGAGCGCATTCTAAATTGGACAGTATATACCAGATTGTTCATTTTAGAACTAAAATGAATAGTTTGGGTATATAAGGTCCGATTTCTTAGATGCTCTGTCATGGGTATGTCTATCTTAGTCCAAAATATTTCCACCGCTTGATGATAACAATAGGGGGTTTCAATTCTCGGCAGGTTTCTCAGCTAAGGGCATCTCTTGCAGCACACTTTGTAACACTTGGATAAGTAGGATTTCACGAGGAGAATGACACAAGGCTTGAAGTTCTCCTGCAGCCCTGAGACCTTTCGAACCTACACGTATGTTACAACAACTCGCACGAGTACACCTAGCTATGGAGTGGAGTTGTGAGTGAATAGTGCATGAATAGAGCTTGCTAGGAACCGTGAAGGGGGCCTGGAGGAAGCTAAAATTGGACAAGTATGCGGCTCAATCTGAAAGCTCCGTGACCTGCACAGGGACGTGTCTAGTGCTGTTGGGGACTTGAATTGTAGAAGCCATTACAAGTTAAACGCAAAGGGCTATTCTAACGTGCTGCAGGAGATGCTCTAAGCACATCTCCTCACTACAAGAAGTAGTGTCCTAATTGACACATCCAAATTGACTAAAATGTCCAAATTGACATAAATTTGACAAAAAAGTGTCCAAATCAAGTGGTGTCCAAATCAAGTGACAGTAATTGATAAAAAAATGTTTGAATTGACAGTGGTCCCTTGTAGTGCCTGCAATCCTCCAAATGTCCACATCCTTCTAATTTTTGGATGACAAGCAATAAATTCCAACACATGTCAATCTATACAATCGGGTCCATTAGTCTTACAAATTGCCTTTTTGAGGTGTTCAAATTTTTTAATGAAACGTGGAGTATAATTGATACATTTTTGTCCAAAATTTTATCATTGCATTCTCACATAATCCCAATCAAGTATACCAAATATCAATTTCAGAAAAGCAAAACTTCATTTGTGGTGAAATTTTAAAGCAAAATTCCATGGTTTTACATCCTGGGTGGATAACTTAACGCATTTTAGATTTAATGGGCATAATATAGAGAGGGGTTTATTCTTTTGAGGTAATAATTATTAAAAATTTACAACTAAGAAAGGTTCATTCAAATGAAAAATTTGAGTATAAGTAATATAGGTAGGTTTTAAACATGCCTCATTACGTTTTTTTTGCAAGTAATTAAGGGGCCAATATCGTGGGCTATCCTATGGTCCTACAATATTTATGATGGGTATAAGATATTTGATGTTCTAACAAGGGTGCCAGGTGTTGGGTGATGAAAAACAAGGGCAACAAATGTCAATGAATGGTTAGGTTTTACTTCACTTTTGGGTCAGGATTTTGTGGCTTGATGTTAGGGTGCACGTTCCAGCTTTTGGGGTTTCAGCTTATTTCATTTGGCTTGTGCTTGATAGGATTTTCTTAATACATACATGTAAACGGAGTTCATTCACATGCTTTGACTCTTAGTTGATTTACTATTGAATTTTTGGAGTGAAGAGGCATTGCTAATTGCATTGTATATTTCCATAAAGGATTTGATCTTTGTCTTAAAATTACTTGTGAAAGCATAGTGCATTCATACCCTAACCCCTAAAGCCTAAATTGTCAAATTACTTAACAATTCAAAAATATCAATTACAAAAAAGATAGCCTGAGAAAAAAAATTGATTAGCCCTTACAAGTAATTAAAGAGTGCCCAAAAATTGGCCTTTTGACCCAATCATATAATTACAGAGACCCTTCTATTTGGCCCAAGGAACTAAACAGCCCCCTATAAATTACCCCCTCGTCGCACGTGGGGTACCCAACATACAAAGAGTGATCTATCTGAGTTTTACATGGTATTTTATTAAAAACAATTGGTGATTAATTTTTGAGATTTGATTTCATGGGTACAAAGGAAACATCCATATGCACATTTTCCATGCTAAAGAATACCCCTTAAGTAACAAAAAAATTATCAATAAAAGATTCAATGAAACTTGTGATAGGCCCAAATCTTGTAAAATATATATCTTTATTTTTTAACTAGCTTTTCATCAAGTAAACAAGATATCATGTTCAAAGATACAAACTTAGTCACAATATATGAGTCAAACAACAAAATTGATTTTCATAAAATAAAATAAAAATTCAAGACTTGGGTTTATCACAAGTTTCATTGAACCCAAATTTTGAAAAGTTGGAGTGCCACTACCTAAATATTCTTTATTAGGCATGATTTGCCATGTTGTTTGTCCTTTAGATATTTTTTTCAATGGGCATTAGTTTGTTTGTCCAATTTTCAATACCATAGTTCATTTTATTTGTTTGACGAGTTTTTGTATACACTTCCAATGATAGTAATATCATTTTCTAATTATACACTAGTCAAAAAATAGCAGTGTTTTTGCCATCCCAGGCCCCGCCCAAGTGCTTGTGCTGCATTGATGATGCCCTAAGAGCATCCCCAATCCAGCCGTAACACGTACACGCATAGAAAAGCTTGTACATAAAAGCTTGTATAGAGTGTTAAATCAGGCTTGAGTGAAAATCGGGGTTTCAATGTAGCAATTACTTGTAACTGCATTTTGCAAGTCTCTCCACATAAGAACCTCTCCCATGCATTTTTGCACACTTTGGAGAGTCCTGAATAACACTCCAAAGTGCATGATTCTCTAACCTGACGCAAGTTTTTGATGTTTCTGACATAAACCTCCTCACACAAACATTTAAAAAAGGCATAAACAATTAAAAAGTTGTATTTACTGAGTGTCAAAACTTGTTTGCATTGGGGGTTGGTAAGCTAGAAAATGCCCATGCCCTAGAACCGGCTTGCAATTAGACACTGTCTGACAACATGCTAGGGCCCTTGGTCACAACTAGATTGGGGATGGTCTAAGTTACACCAGATTCTTTATAGTTACCAATTATTGAATTGTAGTGATGCTGGTGCCGGTGCTGGGGACACCTTTGAAGCATCCCTAATGCAACTATTAAACAGGCCTGGTATAACAAACCTGATGATCATAATATAAAAATGACAATGCATACCGTGCCTTTGGATGATTTTTCCTCTTTTGGGCTTGATTTGGTGAGGCTTTTAAATTTTATTAGAAGCTAATTAACATTTGATGCCATGTATTTAAATCAATCAATGTCCAAATCAAAATTCTATTGTGTTTTTAAAACAAGAATAGTCATGCCATTCCAATCATATAAATTTTAATTACAATCAATTATTAATTAAAAAATCAGGCTTGTTATACCGGGCCTGTTTACCGGTTGCATTAGGAATTTAGGAGTGCCCTCACTGCCTCAGCACTCATCACGGAGGCTGCACAAACAGTCACTCACTTCATTATACGTGGGAATAGAAGGTGGTGTGCTGCCATCTCCTGTCTACTGACCACTAGGCCAATATCATACGATCGACCCCTACGTAAAGGTCCTAGGGGCGGACGGCCATCACAACAACAAAGTCAACGTTTGTAAGAGCCCCTTTACCCCTTACACGAGGAGTGAACTCAGTGAAGGTCATGATAATTTTGGGTCATTTCAACCAAAATTTTAGCTCAAATCGTTTTAACCCTTTAAGGACCACACCCATTTTCACAAAATCTACTAAAAACAAATGATGTAAACTTAGATGTGCAATTAACTCAAATATGGACCCATTTTCAGTAATCCAACCGTACAAATGGGAAGTACACTTTGTTCACTTTAAAGTACCAAAATTTTTGTTAGATTTATTGTTGAAAGTGAAACATTATAATGATTGAGCGAGCCGTATGCAAAAAATCTTTAGTGTTTCATGCTTGTGTGGTTTTAAATGTTAACGCTTCATGCAAGTTTTGATTGAAAAGAGCCTTACATTTCTAGAAAGCAGGGTTTCCCACCTTTCCAACAAGACTAGTTTCACACAAAATAGACAAAAATAGCAATCACAAGGTGTAGCTAAGTGGACAAAAAGGGTAAAAAAACCCACTTTCTTTGCTACCCTAAAATGGTTCTACAAGAAATTTGATAATTGTTATGGAAAATCCGATTGGTGAAAGCAATCAAGAATTGGCCTTAAATGTAGGATGACGTATTTTAAAGCCAAAATAACAACACCATTTTAGTAGATCTTCAAATACTACAATTATACAACTACCATATGGGAAAACAATACAAGCGTACTTCTTAAGCAATTTGAATTATTTAGAATTGTGCAATTGAAACTTGATATTCTTCTTGGATGTTTGATTTATTGTGTTGTTGCTTTGATCCATCTTTGACAAAAAATGGATATGTATTTTGAAACCATGCCATATAAACATCATTATTTGTCAACTCACATACCCAATTGTATTGTTATTTTTTAGATGGATGCAAAATTCTTGTGATCACATGTGTACTTCAAGACCAAATTCCAAATTATTGAGCAATTTCAACCTAATGGCCAAAAACCACTCCTAGCGACCAAAATATGGTCGCGTGGTCCTTAAAGGGTTAAGAATGGCTTCAAGCACTCATTGTGTTAACACTAGCTGCTCTAGTAGTGAGGTTTTGCCATTGTAACATTATAGTTCTTCTTTTTCAAGTAAGTTACCTACTCAAATTTTTTAACCTTTTTTAGGATCTTGCTATTTTGAATACGCTCTCTTGTGTTGTGTATATGGATGGGGCACTTGAGTAGCACATGAATCTCATAGGAGTTGTAAATTTAAAGGCACGTCATAAACATACTATTTGTCAACAAGATTCTTTTAGGGAATTTTTGGTATTTATCATAAAGTCATTTCCCTCAAGTGTTAAATAGTCCTTTTATGAAAACTCTGAACTCTTTTGGTAAGCACCATCCTTAACCCCTCACCACCCAAGGGGCCCAAATTGGGCCCCTCTGAATTTTATTCAAAGATGTGCAATGTTTTTTTAAGATTTTTTTTAGTAATTATGATTCCTTTTAAATTCTTATTGAAATCTAGTTTTAGCATTAGGAGTTTGATTTGAAAATGAATTAAAGTGGTTTGTCTATTCAAGATTTTGTGCAAGGTTGTCCATTGCAAATCTTCACTTTCTAGTGTTGAAGGCTCTTGGAAATGAGCCTCAAGCACACTAGAACTTGGAGAAAAAATCACATTAAAAATTCAATTTAAAAATTGTAGAATAGATTTTGAGAAGCCGTAAATTGATTGGGGTTATGCATGTTATACTTTACATACTTATATTTTTTTGGTACCTTCAATTTTAGTTTGGGATGCAAAAAGAGGATCAAAAGACTTCATAACTCTTTTGCAGTTTTAACACCGTCATGATCAAACATTAGAATCTTTCAATCCATAAGTGATGTTGTTGTGATTTCTGTTCCTATGTAATCTATAACATGACTACTTTGAATTTGTGTAGTTGTGCTTCGATCAAAGAAAATGGATAAGATTGATCAAAATGCTAGCATTTTGTTCACTTTCAAGAGACACTCAAAAATGGGCAATGAGGGGTTAAGGGGTAAAGGTAACTTTTCTCAGTACTAAACCGCCTTATTTAGCTACTGCGCCAATAATATGATGGGGGTTGGTTCTCATGTGTTTAACCCCTAAGCGCTCAATCGACCATTTTCTGGTCACTGTCCATTTTTTTGGGCTGCCCAAGACAAAAAAAAAAAATCAATTCTTTTTTGTAGCAGTAGAATATCAAGTCTACTTTCCAACCCAACTTGAATCAGGTCAATCCAAGTTAAACTCTATCAAGGAGAATTTCTCAAAGACAAACACTTTAATATTTGCTAGTGTTGTAAAATTTACTATTTCGGGAAAATACTAATGTTCTTTCCTTTGAAAGATTCCATTTTTGAAGTTTAGGATATAATGTTTATTTTTGACCAATCATACCGACTTTTGAAATATATAATTAAAATTTGTAATTTTGGTGAATATTAAATGGTAAATGCTTCTAAATTCAATACATAAAATCCAAAACATTTTGAGTGTTTGACCGTATGGATAGTTACTGAACATTATGATTCTTAATTTCTCTTTTGAAGTAAACTTCATCAAAGTTACAAATATACCATTTTAGAACACATCTATGTTTTGCCCTTACCCCCTTGGACCTTTAGGGGTTGAGTACTTTATAATCAAGAGAAAATTTCATGGATACCTCTAAAGTTTGTAATATTTTCATAGATGCCCCTACTTTTTCAGAAATATCACAAATACCCTTGACCAAAAGCTCTAGGCATTTGTTTTATTGTGCATGCCACTTCCCTTTTTCCTTCGTGTGCATGCATATCAAAAGGGAAGAAATGTGCGCACAAAGGGAGAAGGAATTGACATGCATAACAAAACAAAACAAAAGCCTACTTTTTTGGCTCAAGAATATTTGTGATATTTCTAAAAAAGTAGGAGTATCTATGAAAATAATGCAAACTTCAGGGGTACCCATGAAATTTTCCCTATAATCAAATATCAAGGCCATTAATGCAAGTTTTTGAAATTTTTGGTAAAGAATGAAGAGAAACAACAACCAAGTACAGTTGTTTATATTTCTACTCCCTCATATGATGATGACTATCCATAAATGTTATTTTAATTATAAATAATTGTAATCTAATGAAATTTAACAATGGTCATGAATTGGCTTGCCATTCTTTGCTAACCCAATTTTTAGAATTAGAGCTGTTTCTTTTCTTTTTTTTTAAAATATAAAAATAGGGAATTGATGTGTGCACACCAAGGGTTGATATTTGCACACCCCCTGGAGATAAATTGTAGATTTCTACCATCAAAAATATGAATTTGAGAATTTTGAATTCAGATTTGGATTTAAAGACCATGGTTTACTCTAGAACCATTAAAAAAAGTTGTAATTAAATAACACTTAGTGAAAAAGCTTAGTTAGTGGAAAAAATGTTATTTTTACTTTTGTTTGTAAAAAAGATAAACTTTTTCATTGGTTGTTGTCCAATTGCAAACTTTTTTATGGTTCTAGAGTAAATTATGATTTTTAAGTCCAAATCTGAATTCAAATTTCTCAAATTCAGATTTTTGATGGTAGAAATCTACAATTTACCTCCTAGGGTGTGTGCAAATATCAGCCCCCGGTGTGCACATATCAATTCCCTACAAATATATTTCAGTTTTTTTTTGTCATGACTTCAAATGTAGAGGCCTTGGATCCATTTTCAAACAAATCATCCTACGAGAGGCCAAGATTTTGAGTTGCACAAATTATATAATGACCTTTGCCCTAATTAGTGGACATTTTTGGATGAACACAGAGTGTTCAACAAAGTCCAAACAACTTCATTATTCATCCAAAGTAATGCTTGAGTCTTCAAAAACCAGAAAAAATTCTGACCAAGTTGATGTATTTGAGTTAAATAACATACAAGTACAAGGACATATGCAAAACAGGCAAGATTCCTAAATATGGTTTGCATAACAAGATCCTGTCTCATTTGGTAGTTTGTAAGAAGCAAAGGTTTGTTTGAAGAGTTGGCATTTAACCCCTAAAAGACAGTTGGTCCTTTAGGGGTTAAGCTGGTTTTGTAATAAATGTTGAATTCTGATTGTTGGTTGGTTTTCCATAAAAACGAGGGAAATTTGAGGATATTAGTCTTTTTTGAATTCTACTCCACCATCCAAGGTTAATACTAGTTGCAATTTTTAATACTAATTGCAAGACCAATGCATCATGTGATTAGAATGTTGCCTTGCACCAAGTCTTGAAGTCATTGTTTAGCACAAAAATGTTGCTAATCTTCCCTCTCATTGAAGAACTTCTAAAATTAATTGCAGGGCATTTACTTTGGAAATCAAGGCCAAAATCTTGAAAAATGTATTAACCCCAAAAGGACCACTTGTCTCTATGGGGGACAAATGGGATTTTGGGCAGGGTCATGCTACTACAATTTATGACCAAATTCTATAGTTTTTTCTCCAAAGGTAGAGTTTTGCAAGAGTTACGTGGGAGAATAATTTTACTGAATTCTGATTTATGATTCAAAAGTTATAAGGGTAAACATGTGAATTTTGTTTAGAGAGGCAGCTTGGGCATGCCATTTTTTGTTAAGTTCTCCCAAAGGGAATTGATGATGGGATGCCCCTCAGTGGAATCTATGCAAAGCAATGGTGTACTAAATAAATACATTATTGTATATGATAAATACATTAACCTTTGAATTGCAATAGCTACTTGAGATTTAGTTTTTTTTCCATTTTTCTTTCTTGAGATTGTCAATGAAGCTAAAACTCTTCCAATCCACAGCTTGGATTTTTATATTCTTTAATATATTTTTAGAAAACTTGTTTGGCAAAAAATCTCAATGTAGTATGAATTTCAAGCACGTGTTTGCAATGTAGGGCCATGGAGGGTGTGTTCCATGTCTTGGTTGACCACAAAAAATTGGAGAGATATGCCTGACATGATTTAGAGCATGTTAGACAAATCTCTTTAGCACCTATAGTGCAAAAACTGTTCACCACATGTGGTGAAAGGCACCTGAAAATTTTGGGCAAGGGTAAAAAAACTTTATGTACTACCTTTAGATGATCATATCTCTCGATCCATATGGTCAAACTTCACAAAATTTTCATGATATGTTCTTGAATGAGTCTACTACAAGATCCTAAGGTTAGATTTGATCTTTTTTGAAAAAGAATATTTCTGGGATCAAATCACTAGAAATGACAGTTTCGAGTGTTCTATGAGAAAAAATGTGCTTGGTCTGGTAGGGGTTAAGGCGCTAAGAAAAATAAATTACATGATCCCATTCTTTCAAGAATTGGATTTTGTGAGAATTAGAGGTCAAAATCATTGCTTTAGGGCCGTTGTCAAATTTCACAACTTGAAAGTTCAATGTATTTTTGTTATTCCTATAAGCAACACTGTAGGGTAAAAATGAGGTTTTTAAATGATCGACTTGGTCTCCTTCTTTGAACTTCCTCTTTGGAAAAGCTTCAGGGAAGGTTTGCAACTACGACCTCAATTCTGCAACCCCACATAGAAAATGGCCCCCATTACCATTATATTGTCATACTCTTATTGCACAGAGGTCTCGACTCTTGAGCGTTGTATAGGCCACATGGATGGATAACTTGGTTCAAATGGTCCTAAGTTTTGATGGCCCATGCTCTGAGCGACAGCAGCCCAAGTGGAGTCTATGGCCGTGGGTTGGACGAGAGCCGAAGGACCGTGTTGCACACTGACCGCGCGGTTAAGGGTACCAGTGTGGTCCCAACTACCAACCGCACCAACCGCGGTTAAGTTACAGCCATCGCGGTAAAGTGGAAGGGACTGGCGGTGCCCTGCCACGTGGCGGAATTACATTGGCGGAGAGTACGTGGCGCACATGACAAAGGATCCCCTTCTTATCTTCTTTCACATCCCGGCACACACGTGACCTCATAGAGGCCTTGGGCGCTTTGTTGAATGGAGGGGGACTAGCCACAAAAATAGTTCTATTCTTCAACTGACTGAAATGAGAGGGGGACCTTCGTGACAAATTGTGTCATCCATAAAGTTTGAACCTTGATCGAAAAAATTCACCAAGAAGCACCCAAAACCTTCGCTTCTGTGGGAAAAGAGGCAAACTCAAAATTCACCAAAACCAAATGTTCCACAAATTCAAAATATTTGCAAAAACCAAAAAACTACAAAAAAATAAAAGGAGTATGAATATTAGTTTTTAAGAAAATAGAATTCATGTTTACTTAATATTGTAGCTTTCCATTAATCATAGTAATCTCATTTGATAAAGGCAATGTTTGCTATAAAGGAAATTTTGCTTTTCTCCAAAACGAGATTTTGAACTCCAATTTTCATGGGGAACTGTGTTTTTTTGCAAAATTTGCTTTACTTGTCCATATTGCACACTCAGGCTAAACATTATTTGTATGTTAGTTACAATCACAAAGGTATTTAATGCAAATCCTCATTTTGTTAGTATAGGTCAATATATGACCAAATGTCAATATAGTTTAACAAAAACTTGTAATAAATTACTTTTATAGCTACAACACATTGGAAAACTGATATTGAATATTAAATTTTGGAACACTTTGCAATATCTAAAGGCTTGGACTATATAGGAAAATCACATCTATGACTATCGGTCTTGGTTTTACCATCTTTGATAGGTTTTTTATTGGCACTTGGATAAAATGTAAAGAGGCTTTGCATCAACAAAAGGAAAGGTAACTAACACCTATTGTGGATGCCAATACCTCTTAGAACTTCCAAGACCATTTTTTGAATGATGAATATGGTGCTCCAAACTCAGATTTTATTCAATTATGTTCTCATTCATTCAAAACAACATTTCAATCTTTACAAGCCAACCTTTCTTGATGACTAATTTGATGAGACTAGAGCATATTATGTGTTTGTACAAACACACAAACTAAAACATGCAATAATTTTGCAAAGGGTCTAGACATTGAAAGGGTTAACCCCTAATTGCCTAGGTCATTTTCACCAAAATTAGGGTTTTGGGAGACCTATAACTTTGATGTACTCTATCTCAGTCAATTGGATTATCCACAAGAGGTGACCATTGAAAATAGTGGAACACCTACTTAGAAAATGACTTGCAAATTTTGGGAACAATTGAATGTGGGAGATGGGAGTTTATAACATTTAATCACATGCATGTGATGGCAAAATCTCATATTTTGGTAAGTAGTTGCTATTTGATGATTTTTACAAAATTCTATAAGCCCTTGATTCATCTTAATTTTTGTGAGTAGCAAGACTAGATGTGAATGCACATACTTGTAAATTATTGAAGATTGCTCTTCTTTTTATGTCTAAGTTTTAGGGCTTCAAATTGCTATAGCACAAAAAACGATGACCGGCACAATTGGTGAGGGTTGCCATAATAAGGGTTTAGAACATGCTTGAACTCTTGCCAACAATTTTCTCACTACAACAAAGCACACACAAGGAAGGTTGCAAAGGATATTGACTACTTGCAGCTTCTAAAATGCTACTTGCCACCATGCCCGTTATGATGTTTCACCCAATCAAATCTTTTGCCGCACTTGTGCAACATTTGACTTTCCTAGCCATTACTTCATTAGCATGGACAACTTGAATGCATTCACAATTGTAATTTATAGCAAGATCAAAAGTTTGATCTAGTGCTTCAAACAAGCCTTTGAAATCATGCTAGGACACTTTTGATCCTTTGGGGCGTTCAAGGGAGTTGCTAACCATAAAAAGACACATCAAAAACTCAAGCTCATTTTGAATCCATAATCTTTGGAATCATCTTATTTTGAATTGTAAGTAGGTCAACCTTTAAATGTGATACTCCTACCCTTTGTCCACAACATAAGTGTGGTAGTTGCACAACATAAGTGTGATAGTTGGACTAGACCTTTATTGAAAAAACAAGGCCATCATATACTCTCTTATTTAACTACTTCAAAACTTGTTTAAGTAATCTTGTGATGTTGTTATCTTTAAAAGATTTTACTTCATGACCTATGCCGTGCTTAATTATTCACTTGACCACCTTTGGATTCTTGCTTCTATTTTGTGGTTATCATTGTTGCGATAACATGAATATCAATTGATCTCAGGACCTTTTTCTTCATTCTTTCAAAAAAATCTCACATTTCCAACCAATTTTCAGTTTCCACCACCTTTTCCACATTACCTACCTATTCTCTACCACACATTGTTGCCATTTTTATATACCATCCATGCATTATTGTTTATGTTAGAAGCACAATAATGGAAGTTTTTTTTGTGAAAAATATCTAATTGGGCTCTATTTTAAAATTTGAACTAAAAAAACACATACAATGCGTAGATGTGTAAGGGATCACTAGTCCACTCCAACACAAGGTGATGTGTCAAAACTTATTCGTTGTGAGATTCTTTAAAACATAAAGTAAGGGGAGATTTTGTTGGATTTCTTATAGTAAGAACTTTTCAATTCGTTGAGGTTGGATACCAAATTTATGGTACTCATGATGATGAAAAAAACAAAAAAACTGTAGCAAGTTGAGCATCCAAAAAATGTCACATGGTATCACTTGATAGGCCAACATCTATGATTTACAAGTTTTGAAATTAAATTTAACAACAAAAGAAAACTTAAATTATGATAACTAAATGACATAGCTATGAACGTCATTTAACTGTTCTTAAGTTCATTTGTTTGCACGTGCCTTGAAATTGCATTTGGTTTGAAACTTACGTGCTAAGTGTCACATAAATTAATTAGAAAGAATTCCCATCTAATAAAAAGTGGACTAGCGAAAATGTCCAAAACATTGATTAGGTTTTTGAAATTAATGATTCTAAATTGGCTGAATATTTTATATAAAATAGAAAACCCATTCGTGGAAACTAAACATAGCAGATGATTTATTTAGCTTCACACGTTTCAAATGCAACAAATGTCAATTGGCTCTTCTCCATTGGAGCTATATCTACATGTTGCATCAAGATTATTATGATAAGTATTTGGAGCTTCTCTTAGGTTTGTTGCACTTATGGCGCTTTGATTTGAGCAAATGGTATTAAACCCATTGTTAAATAAATTGTACCCCAAACTTTAATTTCTTTTTAATCCAATTTTGTGCTAAAAATTTCAAGATCAACCTCAACTCGATTTTGAATGAATTGAGAGGATTTCAAGCCATCATACAGTGATAAGAATACCAAGATGCAATGGAAGTGAGTAGTAGAGATTTCCAAACCAGCAGCTTTTGACATCAAAAGCTTAACCCTTTAATAATTGTGGTTTAATAATTGTGGTTGATTCTGGGGTGGGCAATTCTTTGTATGGTCATTTGGGGAAATTTTAAACTATTGGATACAAATGTCTATCACAAATCTGACCGTACATATGAAAGAATCTTGCAGGGTTGAGTGTTATGCATCATGAATTATGCTCACTCTTTAGTTGTTATGGCTATTTTTTTGCATTTATTGGTATATTTTCAGCCGGTATTCTTTTTGTTTTTTTAATCCTCTAACCACATGCCACCTTAGATTGGCCTGATTATTGTCCTAAACTCTTCACTTTCCAATTCCCCATACCCGTCCCCTTTGTCACATCATCAAATTCCTTAACATGCTCTCTTTACAAATTGAAAAGAGTCAAAATTGACCAAGAATTGGTCGACCAGACATTAATGGGTTAAATCAGTTAAGGATTTTAGTTTGAAAGGAATGAGTTAATAATTAAAACATGACTTTGAAGGGGGAAAATTAGAAGACACGAGAATCTAATAATGAAACTGGTCACCATCAAGGAAATATTGGTATGTTTTTGCAATAGGACACAAATGATCATTTAAGCTTGAAAAGATGCGTGTATACATCTTGAGAAGGACAAATCTTTATCCCTAAGAGAAATAGTTTCCACTAAGTGGACAATGGGTGATTTTCAAATACTTATAGAGGAGTTGTGATGAAACGGATGAAGGACATTCAAGTCTGCGTAGAAAGTAATTTTGTTTTGTTTTTCAAGTATGTAAGTAATTTTATCGTTGGGTATTCCATGATTTTTGTGCAAGACTCTGAATCATTTCATATATAAAGATGGAAAAAGAAAGCAAAAAAAAAATACTCGACAAAATAAAGATCTTAAGTTGGGACTTGGGAGTCCTTTTAGACCATCATTTATTTTACCTCAAAAGCTCCACACACACATCCAATAAATTTATTTATCCAATAAATTTATTTTGTGAAGCAAGGAAATTTGTTTTATGGAACACTAAATCCATGTTTTGCAAAAGATGCTCCATATTTCTAACCCTCAAGTCTTCAAGGACCATGGGGAGACATGTCATTGAGTGCACTTTAGAAGAATAATTAAATGATGATTTTTAATCAAGAGTTGTAAACTGTGATCGGATTAAATTCTTCCAAGTGAATTTACCATTTACAATCACCACATTATTTCCTCTCTAGAATTTCTTTGTCTAACAAAGATTGAAAAACCTTTGTCTGATTTTTTCCCATTGAAACCTTGTGTTTTTTTTTCAATAGTTTTGAATAAGCTTAACCCCTAAATCCCAAAGGATGTTTCAAAAGAAAAAGAAGGTTCAAAACTGCCACTTTTTTGATAATTTATCCAAAACTCAAAATTAAAATTGTATTTTGCCTTCTAACCCTACAAAAGTGTAAAAAAAAAGTAAGAAAACAGGTGAAAATTTTTTCAGCCCATTTGACCACATGGATTAAAAGATTATAGCATTCATAATTCCAAAAAAAAGAAATTGGCTCTGCCCAAAAGGGACAGAAAACTTTGAGCCCCCTCAATTGAATTTTTTTGTTTAACACAAACTCACTTGTTTGGGACATTCATAATTATATGCACATGTAATTTTGAAATATATCCTCAAGCCAATGTTCTATCCTTGCAAACTATCACCACAAAATTGCATTTTGTCATGAGTTGTCAATTTGAGCATTGTTTTCACTTTGTAATGAAACTGACCGGCCATCTACTAAAGTGGGTTCCTTATCACTTTATGCACAAAGTTAGCACTTTCCCTTACCACTTGTTTGGCATTCTTTTTTAACCCTTAAAGGACCGAGGAGCACTTTGCAATCAATACAATGTTTGGTATTTTCTTGTATTTGGAATGCATCCACACCTTTATTACATGTGAGATCAACAAAGAAAAAATATAGATCAATGCAGTTCTAGTGAGCTAGTCAAGATCTCAAATTAAAACTTTTTCTTGGTAGCAAATGCCACTGATACTGCAGCATATATACTATGTAATATGTAGAGCAGTCCTTTAAGGGTTAAGCAAAGAAAAGTCCCACACCTCCCACAATCAAGTCTTAAACTCCAACTAATATTTTAATGAATACGTAATAAATAAAGATATGACGTTTTACTCAATAATTATGGTGAGGTGCAATCTGGCGCTATTTAGCCCAATCATAAAGGCCTCCAGGTTTTGCTTGCTTTTGTATTAGAGAATATTACAAAAACCATTCTGGAACTTCCATTGCAAGTTCTCATATCTTGATATAAATCAGACAAATATTGGCATGCGTTCAACCAAAGATTGTGCTCAAATGAATACTTCACTGCTGAAGGAGATTAAAGGAGATTTGAAAAAGGGATATTCGAAAAACCCACCAAACGAACAACAATAAGCTTCGAGAAGTTCATCACTCCAAGAGTCTCCCAAAAGTAAGCACAGCTTTGTAGGCCCTGAAAAGGACCGTGCTTCACAAGTTTTCTCATGCTGGCTCGACCGTGTTTGATGAGCCACACCACCTAGAAAAAATAAACTGAATACTTGTGGATCCGAAAAAAATTGCTTTCTAGCTCTCCACTACTATCAATACTATTCTGAAAAAATCACAAAAAATACGGGACTAAAGAGTTTGCTTAGAAAGAGGGAAATCTAAAGCTCATTTTTCACATCTGGGTCTTCTTCATCTTCCACGGCTTCCTCCACTTTCTCGTCATCCTCCTCGGGAATATCAGAGGCTTTGAATGGAATCTTAGCATTGGCCTTCAAAAACTTGAGGACGGCATCAGCTGTCCTCTCGGTCTTGACAGAAATCTGAAAAAGAAAGAGCAAAAAAATGTCTTTAAACGAGGACCAAAGGGGGGGTGGTTTGACCTTGTCAGTTAAATAAAAGGGAGCAAGCCAAAACTCAGGATGGAAACTTTGCAATTCTAGATGTATTAACACCGGTAGCCATTTACAAAAAAGGGGTGAGAGATTAGGGTTATGAACCGTAACCATTAAGAAGAACTCTCATATCTCAGGTTTCATTACAAACACCAAGAAGTGGCAAATTACCTGTAAGCATCTATATGTTCACCAACACATGCCATGTACCGGCATATGATAAAGAAAGAGTACTAACTAACTGGCATAAATACATACATACTTAGCCAAGCACCAAAAGCAAAACTTACCGGTTTGGCGTTCTTGTCTCCAGCTGGGAAGAAAATAAGTGTAGGAAACCCCTCAACCTGCAAATAAGTTTCCAAGTCAAGACTTTAACTAAAGCAACCAAGGATATTTAGACAATAATATTGAAAATGAAACTTTTAGCTAACTCTGGACTACGAAGGCAAATCTGGACTGTATAAAGGGCACTCATAGTGGATCAAGACATGTTCCAATGTCATACTATCCTTAGAAATAAATTCTCCAAGCATGGACTACCCCTTTCAAGGGGTGTCACATATTGACAAACCTTCCATTTCCTCTCATCCTTGTGGCATAGTTTCTTATTTCGTTAAGTATGGCATGAAACAAGTTCAAAAGCTGGGTTTGAAGACTGACACCGTGAAAAGAGGAAAGCTGCAAACTAAGAATTTCACTTTTTTTTAATAATGAAAGTACCTTAACGCGCTCGTGCTCATTCTTAGTGCCATCCATCTTAGCAATCACTATGGAGGTAACGTCCGCCAAGGCCTCTCCCAACTTCTCGTATTCCGGCAGCAGAGATTTGCAGTGACTACACCATGGGGCATAAACCTGGAGAGGAAGAGAACTTAAGAAGAAGTCGACCTATCTTGAATGCAAGCAGAACTGTCCTAAAACTGAGAAAGTTGAATAGAAATTCATAAAACACAAGATCATTCCTAGTGCTAGTCGTATTTGGGTAAGATTCAAAAAACAAATGGGTACTAATATCTTCCCATGTTTTCTCATTGGGATAGAAAACGCACGGAAGTAAGCGATGTAATATGCATAATTATTAACAATGCATCCACAAATCATAGGATCAAATGAGGCCAAATGATGCAAACTACATACGTCAATAGGGTCTTTAAGCTAATGACCAAACAATGTAGAGAGACGTAATTCAGGTTAAGCTAGTACCGCAAGCAAGACGTCGTGAGTTTCATCAAGGACGATTTCTTCAAATGTTGAGGCTACGACAGTTTTCAAGGGTCCATCATTCTTGCACACACCAATTTGTCAACCGTTAGCTTCACTTTGATTTTTAAGAAGAGAAATACACAAGGTAAATGGGATTAGATTCTCAGTTAATGTTTAAACAATTACTTCCACACTTAGCTAATGAACATGACATTCCCACATAAATCCAAAACTTACTCCCAAAAACATACTTCTTACCCTAGCAGGCGCTTTCTGTGACTTGAGATACTTCGGAAGATCTCCAGCCAGAAACTTCTCCGAAAATTGCTGCAGCAATGGATTCAAGGTTTGGTAAGTGCATTCTTCCACTGATGGACCAGCATGAAGACTTCAAGGGAAGGACTAGTTGTTTAACTCATTCTCTCATATAATACACGACAAACCCCTCCAGCCACTTAGTTATGACGGCTTACAGAGAAAACTACAAACGTGAATGTCATCTCAACCATCATCTTGTGAACTCACCTTTAGCGACTCCACACTGTAATCTCCATCATACAGGTACTTGGAACCAGCCTCCTTGGATGCAAGTCCCATGAGCTGCATCCAAAGCCCAGAACATTAGCACTGCACGCTAACAGAATATTTGAATAATTCAAGCCAGAAAACACATACAAACACACACAACAAACCACAACCTCTGTCTTGCACTAAGTGGCCCATAGGAAACTTGTATTTTTTTCAGTAGTTTTGAGTAGGTTATACGGAGGCTAATTGGATCCAATTTTTTAAGTTGGTTGCAATGAACACATACAATGTTCACCATTGTTTGTGGTGATATAGAATTTGGACTCTTATGCATAATGCATTTTACAATATGATCAATGAAACTGGAATATAAAAAAACATGAGATTCCAATAGGCTCCTTATTACGAGGTAGAGGGAGTACATCAAATACAATCTCAAACCATTCCCAACAAGCTAATCACCAACACCATACAAATCTTACACGCAAAAAATAATCCAAATGCACGTCACCAGAGCAAACACAACAAAAGAAACCGCATCGAAAATATTACCCTTGTCTTCGCGTCGAGTGCAAAGAAATCCAGAACTGAAGAAGCAACAGTCTTGTCCGACAGATCCACAACGACAAATACAATCTGCACATATCAAGAGTTTTCAGAATGTTCAGAAATCGCAATTAAACATCATTAAATATACAGAATTAGCAAACCAACTGCTTCAGCATTTCATGTCAGACGAAATACCTTCCCCTTGAAGGACTTCGCTACTTCTTCGTAATTAGCACGAATTCTCAGAAGCTCGTCAGAATCTGCAAACAGCAGCAGCTATCACCATACCACGCACAAAGCTTAGATTCTTCATAAAATGGTGTAGTCTCGTCATAAAATTCTGGGACAAGCTACAAGTTGGTACATGCAAATGGCACAACAAAAGTACCTGTTTTGGGACACCAGACTGAAATATTGATGCTCTTGTCTGGTGAGAGAATGTGACTAAGAGAGGACGCTTGTTCGCCGACACAAACTCGCCAAGAGCCTTCTTCTCAAATGATCCATCTGAAACATTACCAATTACATTTCAGAAAACATCACACATTTCTTCGAACATGAGAAAGGTGTAGGGTTTTTTATGATCCAAGTCATGAAATGTCACCTACCAAAGGTAACAACATTCTCATTCTGCTTCTTCAGCAACACAAGTGCCGGAGTCTTATTGTCCAGGCCAACCTCCTTGGCCATTTGAGCATCTGCAGTCATGAAGAACTCGACCCCATCCTCCTGTTTTGCTACCTCGTTCAACTCCTCGGCATCCTTACCTTTAACGCTACCAAGGTAGGCAACAACAACAGGAATCTCCTTCTCCAACAACTCTTCAGCAGACTCTACAACTCTTACAGCAGGCCCGATTTTTTTCTTCACCCAAATGATGATAGAATCGCTGCAATCGTTGAATGGAGAAATTCAAACGTATTGAAAAAAAAACCATGGAACGTGAACCGGAGAGTTTTCACATCTCGTCATTAACCCCTAAAGGACCAAAGAGCCCAATATGGCCAAATGGGGTTTTTGGAGGTGTAAAAGTAGACAAAAATGGTATTGCATGCTCAAGTTTTGGTCTGCCACTCAAGTCCAACTGGAGCTAAAAGTCCAACAATTTTTTTGGATTGGCTTGTTGTTCCTTAGATCCTCTAGATTTTGCACCCAAACATTTGAATTTATTATTTTTAATATTAAAACTATTAATGGGAGTGTATAGGCATTGTACATTGCATTGTGGATGGAGAAATTTTGGATGGGATGGGTTGGAAGCCCACACATCCATGTATAGAGGAGAAGGTTGGTGATGTGTCCCTTTTTTTCTCTCAAATGGGCAAGGTTTTTGTAACTCTGAAGTAGTGAGCCAGCTAGATCCACTTACTTTTGAATGACCATAAGTTTTGGAGTTTTTTCCCATTTGAGGAGTTTTTTTTCCATCAAGTATAGCTAGACACGGTCTCATGGGATCAACCATTAGGTAATTATTTTTTTGGGAAAAAATCACATCAAAGAGCAAAATCCATATTGTGAACTACTACCCAAATTAACAAACATGAGATTCCCAACGGTGGGGATTTTGCAGATTAGTTGGATTTGAAATCAAATTAACCTTGAAACATTTGATTTGTAGTTGGGTGTAAAATGAGCGGTTTGAATTGTGTAAATACTTGTTCAAATTTCTAAAAATTGAGGGAATGTGCCGAAGGTTCCATATTGGAGGTATACTAAATTTTCTTAGCAAGACGCTTAAGGGTTAAACCTTGATAATCTCAAGGCAATACATATAAATGAGCAAAATTCACTTCTGACAAAATCGTAAGCCCTAAGATGGATGAAAGCTCAACACGCACTTAAACCCTGAAACCCTGAAACCTTAACATGGTTGCACAAAGTGAGTTATTTGACATACTTAAGGTAGGTTGAGCAAAATACTCATGACCACGGATCTCGATCTTAGAGGATTTTAAATCTAATCTCAATAGGACGTGAGAGAAAGATGAGAGGCATTCTGACCTGGTTCTTCCTCCGGTATAAGGCTGCTTCACGCCATCGACCAAGAAGTACAAAGTCGGGTAAGCCTCGACGCCGTATTCGGAGGCGAACTCGTTGTGCTCGACGGCATCCATCTTCGCCAGCACCACGCCCTCGTATTTCAAGGCCGTCGCCGCTTTGGCAAACTCCGGTTGCAATGCCGAACAATGTGTGCACCAGGGAGCGAAAAACTCCATCAACACGTACTTGTTGCTACTCACGAGATCGTCGAAATCCTCCGGTTGCTCCACGATCTCGACATCTTCCTCACCCGTCAATTTTCCCGATTGCTTAAGCGGGTTGAAACTGTCGTCGTCATCGCCGCCATTCTGGGTCAAGAGTGCCCGCTCATGCGGCGTCAGGCCTTTCAGATCGGCCAGGTCTTCCTCGGTGAGCCGTCCAGCATTCGATCCGCCCAGATAGCCCCCCATCACGAGCAATGTGACCATCCAGAGCAACACTGCGGTGCGGCTCATCGGTGCCATTGCGACACACGAAGACGGGATGGCGATCTCGAAATCAATGTGAGAGATGCACGAAGCTTTTCTTCCCGCAAGCCTCCTCACGATCCCTGATTCTGCCCGTGCAGCTTCTCCGACTAAACCTCCGAGAAACGTTCACCGAAGTGACATGGACACCCATGCCCGTGGCCGGTATTTCGGTTAAGGGTCCAATCCCCGGGCCCCGACTATCCACGTCAGCGAATGAGTCGATCCTTAGAACATCTCCAGCCCGTAGACGTTCCGTCCCGCCTTTCAGCAAACACGCACAAACACGCACAATGTAGCTCACGCATTATCACCCGGTAATCACTAGGCAATCATTGAGGTGCAAACAGTTGCCAAACCTTTGCGCAAAATGAAAGGGAATAGTCTTCCGCTTTAGTTGTTGCGTGAATGTGACAATTTGGAACTCTGGCGTGCACGGAGCAAA
This sequence comes from Ulota crispa, assembly GCA_963920765.1. Taxonomy (NCBI): domain Eukaryota; kingdom Viridiplantae; phylum Streptophyta; class Bryopsida; order Orthotrichales; family Orthotrichaceae; genus Ulota; species Ulota crispa. The sequence continues at coordinate 2,351,688 of OY987243.1, forward strand.
GTAGCATTGCTTGCTCTCGCAACAATCACAGTTGCGTGTGTGCTTGCGTCTGCGGTGGAGATGCTCTTATGAAGATACAACTGCATTTCCAATTGGAAATATTGATGTCCCTGACACCCTAGATTCCCAAAATGCACGTGCTTGTTATATACTAGTATAAGTTACACACACTTTGCGTGAGTTGAAATGTATGGGTAACGTAACATTCAACTTTATAGAAAATTGGTATCTCACAAATCAATTTATTTAATCTCACAGTTAATCTAGAATCTAATTCTCATGCACTATTATTTTGGTTCTTTTTGAAATCAAAATACCAATTGCTTCTCTCACAATGCTACTTTGTAATACCTAGCTAGGGACACTTAGCATTATGTTAATTTTCTAACACATGGTTAGAAGATGTTTGGTGTTTTATACATGAGGCATCCTTTATTATTTCAACTTCCACCAAAAAGTTTTACAAAATTTTGGACAAGGACATAGTTGGAGGGCACTTGGTGTTCTATATCTTGGGCTTCCTTTGTTGCCTCAACTTACAAAAAATAATTCTAGAAGGTTTTGGAAAAGGGTGCACTAAGAGAAATCCTTCCACTTAGTAGTATAGGTGTGAAAACTTTACCTACACTATATATTGCAATTAGGTTGCCCCACACTAATTTCTAGACATTTTATACTATGTTAGTATTTATTGTTACTACATTGGTTCTATGTTGGTTTTCATCAATAATTATTACAATTAACATTTTTTATAGGCTCTAGCAACATGGAAAAATAAATTAGCAATGTGCAAGTCTTAAACCATGTGAACTTCAAATTTCTAAAAAATTGCATGCACCTTTAAGTGGTCAAGTGATGAATCATGAAATAACTTTTTAAGATAAGGCAACCTAATTGTCAAGGCAACTTAAATGCAATACTTAGTGTACAAGAATTTGAATTTTAGTATTGTTCCAATAAAGTGTCATAGTTTTTGTTTGGGTCTTGATACATATGATAGAAGCTTCTTATTCTTTTAACATAAAGACTTTTGTAAATCCTATGAACAGATTGGAAGTATTTAAAGTCTACAGGATAGCAATTAGGTCAATCTCCGTACCTTGAAAGCTTTTAGTAGTGCAATTGTTTTGCAAGCACATGCAAAACTAAACCATCAAGTAAATATTTGTGATTGTGTGAACATGCACTAGAAGAAGTTCCCTTCCGTAGTTGTGTTGCAATTATGTTTATACCTTAAAGAAACTTTTTCATGTATGATATTTTTTGAAGTGTTTATGATACCGTGCATACAAGTGATTTTGACAAATACAACACAACAACCAAATCAAAATTGGACACAAGTATCTTTCATAACTATGTAATTAGAAATAACCATCTCTATTACACATGTAGCTGGATATAGATGAGTTCCTTGCACAAACTTTTGAACTTGGAACTTGTAAACACTCACTGAAAGAAAGGTCTTTATGTTGACCAATGATACTACTCTAAATCAATGCATAAAATTTGATTTTTTATGTACGTATATCCAAGTTTGGGTGAAAATAATTATTACCAATGCAACAAATATCACTTCAAATGGTGATTTTCTTTTTAGGTGTTGTTGGGTTACATGAATGCACAAGTGATAAGGTCTATAATAAACACTACCACTAAAAGATTTTGCAAATACATTCCAATCATATGCGCTTGTAAATCAGAAGAAATAAATTCCTAAATTTAGTTCACAAAAGTTTAATCATGGTGTTTGAAAAGATTTAGACTTAGAAATGTCCATAAAGAAACTTTATTTTAATGTGATTGCTGAACGGGAATTAGTACAATGTAAATTAGTAAGAAGTTTCTTAAGAACTTAGCATTCAAATGATTTTGTGCACAGCTGCCTTGACAATCGCAATTAATCAAAACAAAAAAGAATGAAACGTACCCCAGGTTTCAAATTTAAAAGCATAAAACGAGTTATTCATTAATTTGGTAAAGAGCGTACAAAGTGAGACTCTTGGTTTTTTTTTTTTTTTTACAGAGAATTCCATATTCATTGAATTGGAAATTCATTGATTGCTTTCTAATGAAATGAGATATATACAGTATCATCCATATCATCCATAAATATGCTTTTTTTTGGACAAAAAGTTCATTAACTTCTAAAATTTTGAACATAGTTCATTAACTAGGATTCAAGTGATCTCCTGAATTCAAATTCAGGAGGCCTTTTCAAATTTAGGTGAGGTACAAAATGGTACCCATATTTTTACCAAATTAACAAATAACGCGTTATAAGGAGTCCTTTTGCTAAAATCAATTCATTTTTTTATGGAAATGTTTTGCAAAGATATAATATTAATCCCTAAAGAACTATTGTCCCCTCAAGGACAAATGGGAACTTAGGCACGTAACTATGACCAATCCAGTTTTTACAAAAAAATTGAAACCTTGGAGGGTGGTGGGAATTCAAAGACGTATGTACACAACTAATTCTCTCTTCATTCCAACATTTATTGAAGAAGTTATGCATGATTTTCTAAAAAATGGGGAAGGCGGGCAATCTAGGCAGCCCAAACAACTTCTTCAAATTTTTTACTTTTTTAAAATAAAAATCTGAAATTGGTTCTTTAGACTTACATAAATGTGGGAAGCTTTGAATCATTCAATTTTGATTGATGAGTGAGAGGTTTTAGTTTGCGGGTAGGTATGGGACTCCCAAACCTCCATTCCTTTTGCTCCTTGTAAAATTTGGTGCTTTAATTTATTTATTTTTTTCCTTTCCAAGTTGCAAACTTGTAGTAGACTCCAAAGCCATTTAGATTTCTAAATTTTACATAAATCCTCTAGTTTTGCCTAGTTTATATGCTAATTTCATGACCTTATAGCATTGCAAGATTTTACAAAGTATGATCCATACCTCAAATTCATTTGAAAACTCTCCCACACTTATCTAACTTGGTCTTCTACATGAAAAAAAATAAGATTCCACTTTGGGTAGAGCAATTTTTTTGGTACATGAGAGGTCAAAGGGTTTTGGAATTTTTGGGGAGCAAGGAAAAAACTTTTTTTGCACTTCAGATGTCAATAACATCTAAAATGAGATGATTTGTTTCTTCCACAAGTACCTCCCATTGTTTTGGGTAGGACCTAACAATTGAATATTAAAAAAAAAAAACAATTTTCCTACATTTCTGTTCATTGCCCTAGAAGTGGTAGTTTTCAATGGCTTTTGCACAAAAAAGGGCTTAGTCCTTGAGGGGTTAATGTACAGTCAGGTATAGTAATCATACGAATTTTTTCGCAGTGAAATTTCAGCCAACAGTTCAGCAACTTTAGGAGCCATATCTTCCTCAAAAATTGTTCAATTTTGAAACCGCAAATTGCATTGGAATCACACATAAGAGTACTACATGATTTGATATATAAAAAACTGAAATTTTACAAATGATAAAAAAAATTGGTTACTTCCTACATTGTGTCTACCATATAGTACTTCCACCTCTTGTAGAAATCAATGCTTGAATTGATTGGGCATTTTTGTAATAAAAGTTTTTAATTGCTCCATGGATACCTCATCCCATACTCTTTGCATGATGTGTATCATTTCTTGCTTATTCTTTGGCTGTTGGTGGTGGTGTAGCTCAATCAAATTCAAGCGGTGATTTTGGCAAGAGGTGGAAGTACACTATATAGGAAGTAGCCCAATTTTTTTTATCATTTATAAAATATCACATTTTTTTTATCAAATCATGTAGCTTCAGTAGAATTCCAAAACAATTTTTGGTTTCAAAAACGGACAATTTGTGAGGAAGTTATGGCCTTTAGAAGATCCTGAAGTTGGCTGAAGTTTTACTACATGTAAGTTTAATGTACCCAAGTCGTACATAGAACTGCTAAATTTCTTTGTGATTTTGAAATGGTATTGCTTCATTTTGAATGAACATATATGCTTTTGAATGTGAAGGTGATAATTTCTCCATAGTCTACAAATTGCATCTTCATTCAAGAATGGTTATATTTGGTAAATTGGGAAAAACAAAGGTACCATTTTGTACTCCACCTCAAACCCAAAAAGTTACCTCAAACCGGATTCAAAAGTATCAGATTTAGTCTAAGCCACTAAGGTTTTTTCCCTCACAAGTTCCTCCTCTCAAGTGAGGGCACGTGTACAAAAAAGAAAAACGCCAAAATTTGGTTTGAGGTGATCCCAGAAATCCCAAAGTGTCCACTTTCGCCCAATTTACCTAATATCTCGTTATGAATATAAATAGCTTCAATGTTTTTAAAAATATCATTGGTACAAATCAGCTCGGCAAACTTATACTTATTGGTGCAATGAATTCATAACTTGAAAACAAAATTAAAACAAAAAATAAAACAAAACAAACAAACAAACAAACCATTACAGATGCATTAACAGACCAAAGAAAACAGAAATTAGTTTTTTGACTTTGAATGACCTTAAACACAATCAGATAGGAAATAAGCTGTCCTCATAAAAAAATTAAGAGCATGAAAATAGCACTTTCAATAAATCAAGTCATGGAAGGGTCTAAAATTCCTTGCATTCATTTGATTTGCCACTTTGCATATTTTTCTTAGTTTTAAACATGATTTCCATATTCTCCACCACTTTTAAATGTAATTTTCTTCCTACGAGGGAGGTTTTCTAATTTCATCAAGTGTTATACCTATTTTATTGGGTTTAATTCATGTTGCTCTGACAATGAAGGCTCTCAAGTTCTAATTCCATTTTAACAAAAGGAATATCCGTGCCGGGCTGGTTTTCCTTTTGTGTTGAAGGCAGAGCAGTTTTACATTAGAGGTAGTCACAACATTTTCTTGGAGCGAGTATGAAGAATTAGAATGCAGACGTACCAAGTTGTTGCTGTTTTTCTTGGCGTGCTAAATTTCTCAAAGTTCCATTATTCTCCTCTCCAGGTAAAGAATGGAGTGGAAAATGAGCTAGCGTGTGAACTTCTTATCACAATTTGCTCGCTTTCCCTATTCGTGGATCGCTTTTCACCCTAACTCTTTTTGTTCCTCCAATCGCTGGCCGTGTTGCTTTTCTCTAAGTAAATCATTCTTCATTCTCCACTCTCCATCACACACAAATGGGGTGTCGCTGCATCTTCACAAAGAATGAACTCCTATTAGCTCACACTTTCACTCAGCCAATTCTCAATCTCCATTATTTGTTCATTCTCCAAAGTGCCCTGACTACGCCTATTTAGAGTGGAGGTTGTTTTGGAGCCTTTCCAAGCCCCAATCCTAGTCTCTTATTGGTTGACTTTTTGAAATTTACACTAAATCTAAATTTCTTAGAACAAATTTTAACACATAAAAAGACAAGTTATTACATGGTCCCAACTTCCAAAAATGAGAGGCCAAATCTCAATTAGTGTCATATTTTAGTAAAATATGGTTATTTGAATATAAACTAACATTTTGAGATAGTCAACATTATAGGATGCAAGAAAGATCTCAACGGTTCTACTATATATATAATTTTTTAATCCCTTTTCTTCTAAATTTTTTCAAGTTTGCACTTCAAAGTTTGCGCACATAACCCGAACTGTTTGACCTCAAGCCCTTTACACATGACTTCAAACATAAGGGAATTGGATTCCTTCAAACTCTTACCACAACGGTGTCTGGAATTGTTTAATAACCCTCAAATGCCTAAGGGTGGATACACAGCCCCCCATGTATTCAAGGTGGACGCAAAAGGTCCGCCTTGACGTTTAAGGGCTAAGCCATTTGAGTTTTTTTTTAAATGATTGAAATGCCACCAAATTTTCATGTTTTCATGGGCTAAACGCTTACATGAAAAAAGGCCTTAATGATGCCCTAAAAGAGTTGAAATGAAAAGCCTTGGATAGGAGAGTAATAAAAATACAAAGGTTTATTGGAAATGTTTTCCAAGTATAATTAAAGAGGTAGGACTCACGCCCATTTCCAAAGGTTATCTTGCATTAGCTAAACAATGGGTGATTTAAAGTGATGGCATTCATCACACTTTGTCCCACATCCCAATGAAATCAGAAATGATTGGTGTAGGGACAAAAGTTAAGACTTGAAGCCCCACACTAAGTCTCAAGTCTCACGTTCATGTTTATTGCATTTTGCTTACTTGGCATCATTTTTTGAATGTTTTGGTACTAAAGAAGATGAGATTTCATTCAAAGTTTGGATACATCATTTTGTTCAATCCAATTTTCAACTCAAGTTTCACCAACATTTTTGCATAGATCATGCATGATTTTCTTTAGTACTCATGTTTACCCTTAATAACCTAATAAAGTTAGAATATGGTATTGAGGTGGGACTTGCAAAGAAGGATGTGGGATATAGTGTGAATTGCCCTTAATCCTTTAGCCCTAAAATCTCTTGTGTTTACATGCTCAAATGGGTTGAAACTAACCTCTCTATACAAAATGAATAGCTGATCAAAATTTTGAAACTTTTTCAGTAATTTAACCATAAGATTTATTTTTTCACTTACTTATGTATATCTCTTTAGAATTTCAAACTTTGTAAGAGCATACTTTGTTAGATCATGACACTCAAAGTAGGGTCAAAACTTTTTTTGAAACTTGTCCAAGGTGTCAAATTTCTTGGTCATCCAAAACAATATCTTCCTCTTTATGAATTTATTGTGCAATTTAAATTTCTTGTAGAGCATGAAGTTGGCTATATGCGTCACAAATTTCTTGATCACCTAATGCTTAAAATATAATTTAAAAAAATTGGAAGCTAGAACTGCTTTTATGAAATTGTTGTGACACTAAGAAAATTTCATGGAAAAGACTCTTATAGTAATAAATCTCAACCACAAAATCCATACAAACTCAGAATACTGTGTTAAGTACTTGCTAAAGTAGTTTTTTCTAAAATAAACAGTAAAATAGAAGTGTTGTTAAAGAGAGTTGATTGCAAATTTTACCCATTGACCAAGCCATTGTAAAGTGCTTTTAAACAATTTGTAGACAACACCCTCTCTCTCAATCCCTTTTTTTCTTTTCTATTTTAACAATGCCCGTGTTGACAACTAAATCACATATGGTACCATACCTCACTCATAAATCATTCAATTCCAACTTTTTTTTGGAGCACATACACCCTTATTTTCACAATCTTATCTTAAGAATGTACATGAGAAATATTGCTTGAATATCCAAAAAGCCCAAAGTGTGCTTCTTGATCCTTTAGGGGTTAACAACATTCTCAATCCAAGAACCTAGTGTTCACATGGTCTTTCTTTGTCCAAGAGTACCACTAAGTTATAGTAACCTAAGTAGGGAGTAAGGTAGGAGCACCCATAAGCGTCAAACTAAGGGTTTTCAACATGATGAGTACCAATAAACATTTAGCAAATTATTGGATCCTATTAGGAACAGAAAAATATTCAATTTGAACTTTTGAATGTATTATTTGGATACTGTGAGAATAAGTTGTGAATTTTTAAAGAGCAAATTGCCATTGCACCCATAACCACTTTCAAGATTTCATGTTCACATGTTGTACATCCTTATAATTACATCTATGCATTTCCACATATTTTCCAAGATTTCAAAGGTGACAATTATGAGGAGAGTGACGCTTATGAGTGTTCCTACCTTACTTCAATTGTGCTCAATACATGTCATCCATTGTACTTATATGCAACATCAAATTCTTCCATATCTAGCAAGAGGGTTGAACAATCACTCGATTCTTGCCCAAGTCAGCAAATAATTGTGCATGTGATTGTCTTTTGTCTTTTTCGGTGTGATTGGTCAGCTATGCATGTCTAGCCTCTAAATTTGCTTTTCATTCTGTTTATGATTATTGGGGCTGCCCCACCAAGCCCTAAAATGAAAATGTCGTTTCAGGGTCAGAGAGGTTAGGGCTTATCTGAGGCTGACGTGTTCGTCCACCACATATGGAGGCATCCCCTCGTGCGTCCGCGGTGGCGACTTGCATGGGGCACTGTACTGTACTATCCTCCTCCGTGGAACCCGCAAAACCCTAATATCCACCGCACCTTGTCTACCCCAAGATCGCCTTTCCAGGGCGGGAAGAGCTTTCGCCCTGAATCTACATATCTTCGACGTCTGCACGTCTCGAATGCATACAACTACACAAATTTCTTCGTCACCGTCACTGCCTGCATGCATGCTCCGATTTGACCGTGCATACTCACCATCACGCAATTTCAACTGCAGATTCCAGGAGGTTAATATTCTTTCCGAAGCTTGTGTTCACACGAAGTTAACAAACGAGGCTACAAGGGATCCGGCCATCCGGGGATCGATTGTTCGCAAAGTCAGTGATCGCGGATGTAATACAACAGCAACATCAACGGCGATACGCAGAGTTTACTGAATCCGCTCGTACTCTTGTCGGGAGTCAAATGTATTTTGTGCAGATTCGAAGCTGAAGATACGAGGGCACTGTTTACGGTTCTGCGATTTTGTCGACAAGAGTCACACCTTTCATGGGCGGAGCCAGAGTGATGTGCGGAGGGAGTGTGTGCTGTAAATAATGAATGATATGCTCCGACTTTTGATGAATGGATTGCGCAGTGTGAAGGGTTCGAATGAGTCACCAGACTCACCACCATCAATCACGGTGTCGGCGTTGCCGTGGCCAGATATTCCGGCGGTTTAGATCAAATTCAAATGTCGTCCGCAGTTTTAGAATGCAGACAGCAGACTGGCACTGTGAGGGGGCGAGGATTGAAGTCAAAGGAGGACACGGAGGGCTTGACGCGTCCGGGCGTCCCGGGAATCGAAATCCTTGAGGCTTGGCTTGAGCTGCGTCTGATCTGATGAATGGTGCAGTACTACAGTTGGTAGGCGGAGGCTATCCACGGAAGTCCCGGGATCGCGTCCAGGATCCTAAATCCCTGAATTTGAGCACGAATATGCTGATTCCAGAACGTTCACTAAATCTAAAGGCCACAGACAAGGAACTGAAGGAGCACCGATGTGTGACTCTGCCCTAATTGCAACTTTTAGACAAGACAAACTGGCACCAAATTTCTGAGTCCTTATGAATGAGGCCGGACTGCCGGAGTGAGCTAATTCTACTTCCAACCATGTTCTAATGGCATTTCCTATGTAGGAATGAGTGACATGTTCCTTTAAACATCTTTTATTGTTATTGGTGAGTGCAATATTATTGTTATTGATGAGTGAGGTAGACTTAAATGATCCATAAGCCTACCTAAATCATCAATAACAATAATCAATATTTAAAAGAACATGTCACTCATTTCTAAACAAATAACGCAATTAGAACATGGTCAGAAGTAGAGCCTCTTACCTTATGTCAAGGTACATGGAATAAACACCAATTAACCCCTAAAGGTTTTTGACTATGTTTTCACCAAAACTGCCCCAAAACTACCATTTGTAGTGTAAGTATCATACTTTACATAAAAGTTATTTTTGGGCACATCTAACCATAAGATCTTGTAGTACACTAGTATCCAAAAATGTGGAAAAAAATTCAGAAATTTCTACCATGTGCATTGTTAGGTGATTGAGTTTGAATTGACAAAAAGTTGTTTTTTGTCCCTGCAAAAATTTGGGCAGTTGCACTTCTTAAGGTCATATTTGTATGAAAAAAGTTTCAAAATGGTTGTAATTTTTTGTGTTCATTCTTCAAGGCAAGTCAGGTACACACTTGAAAATTTCAAATCATTTGGAAATGTATAACACATACAAAAAAAACTAGTAAATAAAAAGTAGAGAATGATACAAATCACTAAATTGTTAAGAATTTAATAATAAAAAACCAAATTCCAATCCCAATTGTTGAAATGTTGTAATAAACAATCTACATACTTTGGCTTTATTTTTTTTCCAAAATATTAAAAATTGAGTAAAACATAGGACTTAAAAGTTTTTTTTAGAGTAGGGAATCCATAACTGCCCACAAAGAGAATCTCCTCATAACTTTCATCTCATTGATTAAAATTGAATGATTAAAAGCTTCCCAAGAATATATATATCTCAAGAATTAATTTCAAAAAAAACTTCAAAAAATGTAAATTTTAAAAAAGTTTTTTGAGCTGCCCGGGCTGCCCCCAAACAAAGAAAACTACATATCATGCAATAACTTTTGAATCATGAAGTCAAAAGTTATGAAATTTATTGGGCCTTAAAGCTACTCCTCGGACACATCATGTGTGAAAATTTCAAAGAAAAAAAAAAAAAAAAATCCATTTATAGTGAGCTGCCCAAAATTGCTATGTTGCCAAAAAAACTAGGGCCTTTAGGGGTTAAGGTAGCTGCACTCATCCTCGTGAGGGTCTCCATGCACGTGACGTACGCCTATGTCCCACTGTCAAAAAGAACCAATAAGTTTTGTTTTTAGCATCTCCTACACATGGCTTTACACTTGCAATAAATTTGGACTTTGAAAAATCTTTGTGAACAAAATGCTTGCAATTGGAACCTTAAAATGATGCCTATATTTTTGATTTCCTCTTGCTAGCTTGACAATATTTTTTTCAAAGTTAGTCAATTGTTTTACCTACTCCTAAACCCTTATTTTCACGCTTATAGTGCATCTGAAGCACACCATGTGGTGAACAAGGGGTCATGCAGCCCTGGTGTATCCATGCAGGATATGCTGCAATGGGAGTCAGGCATCCCACGATCTTACTGGGACAAGAATGTCTGTCTGAATGGTGCACTTGACCAGGTGCATTGAACTGCACTCTCCATTCAAGCTCTGTGATCTTTCTCAGGCTGGGACCAACTCTAATTCTAAAGTTGGGCACTACTAATTTATCCCCACGCATTTTCTAACTTATTAACTTACATTGTGAACATTTTTGGAGGCATTTTTCATCCCTTCCCTCCTGTACCAACAAATCAGCAGATTCAGCACCCCTTTGGGTTGAATGGCCCAAAGTTCCAAACGCAAGTTCTCTCTGGTTCAATGTCCTGGTCTATTTTCATTGTCAGGGATTTTCGGGTGGTCGATTGGCTCCATTCACAACAGCCAAATTATTTAACCCCTAAACGCCGGGGTGATCACAATACCTGCCCGGCTACAGTGCTTCACAATGAACACTGAGATTCACAATGAACACTGAGATTCACAATGAACACTGAGATCTACAGTGGTGTTTACTCATTAAAATATTATTTTTAAAAGTTGCAAAAGTTAGTAGTGCATGGTACCCTCACAAAAATTTCAGTAAGAAGCTTGGGACCTAACACCATGACTATGAGTTTTCCCACAATTTAAGCTAATAAAAAATATGAGTGCATCTGACACAATAAATTTTAACCTTTTACAATGGACCATGTGTTTACGATCACTTCTCAAAAAAAATCAAACAAAAAACTGCTTTTTTCTGACCCCACATAGTGTTTTTTATGCCCACAGGACGATAATTGTCCGCTTTGACGTTTAAGGGTTAAAAATGATCGTAGCTTTTGTTAGTTACATTTTTGGAGCATAGATGTCCTCTCTATTAACATTCTTCACACATGAATTCAATGCATCTAGTAAAGAGTACCATAGAATCTCCAAGGAACATCAATATCTTTGAATGTAAATTATGGGCTTTTTAAGGTCTTTAGGATTTAAACAACTGCCGAGGAAGTTGACCATCTTAGGTGTTGATGCTTTCAATCATCTCATCTTTTGGTTCAAAATGTGGGAATTGCTAAATTCACTACGTCTTTTTGCCAAATCCACCAAATTGCAAAATGTTTAGGAGTTCCATAATAGGCAAATATCATGTCTTTTGAATGACTATTTAATGATAATGGTAAACACACTTAGTTCAAGGTTAAATAAATTGCGTCTTTTGTGAATCCCTAAAGGCCCAATTGTCCCAATGGGGACAAATGGAATTTGGATATGTATCTAAAGCTAAATTAGTTTTTGCAATCATTTGAAACATTTATTGAAGGTAGGGGATTCTAAGACCTATGTGGATGTTTTTTTTTTTTTTTTTTTTTTTCATTCCAACATTAGATGAAGAAGTTATTAAGAATTTACTGAAACTAGGCAAGAAGGATGTTGTGTAAATAGATATCGCTAAACACAACATATCGTGTACTTACTAATAGCAGATAAAAACAAAAATTTAACCTAGAAACATATATACAAATATGCTCTCAATGATAAGATACAAAATATAAACACTTAAGCGTTAGTCAAGCAACCTCTCACTCCGCTCACGGGAGAATCCAAGAGTGCAAGGAGAAACGTGAAAGATAGTATAAAACTCAAGAAAACACAACAAGCGTACTCTCTCTCAAAAACACCTCACAAGACTTGACTTGGCAAAGAATGCCAAGTCAGGGAAGTAACGTGCTTTAACTAACCCCAAATTCTAAGTGGCCTCAAATGAGATGCCAAAGGCCCTAACCTTCCCCAAAACTACTAAAAACAAAGATCATCCACTAATGAAATACATCTGATGTAGCATAGCTACGATGCCATATCACGTGACAAGGAGCAATTTGGGCATAGCTTCTTTTTTGTTAAGTGGATATTGACTCCAAAGAGGGTCAAGCCTTGTGGGCACAAGGTGTGGACACTTGGGCAAATGGGAGTGGAGTGGAAGATGCCCATTGTGAGGAATTTCCAAACCTCCATTTCTTTTGCCCCTTGTAAAATTTGGTGTTTTAATTTTTAGAGCAGTTTGAGTTTTATTTTTTATATTATTTTTTCCTAATTTGTATTAGGCTAAGAATCCTTGGCTTTTATTGTTTCAATCAATGTGATTTGAATTTTTGAATTTTACATAAAGCCTCCACTTTTGCCTAGTGTATATGTAAATTTCAAGAGTGTCCAATATTCAATTTTTTTTTAAAGTATGTTGTACACCTCCAATTGATTTAAAAAATCTTGAACATATACCTAATTTGGTTCTTTTGCATAGAGAAATTTCATCTTGATTTTGCATACAACAATGTTTTTGCTATAAGAGTAGTTAAAAACTTTTGAAAATTTTGGACAGCACAAGAAAAAACTTTTGTTGTCATTCCAAATATCAATAACTCACTCCTCTACATCTCGAATGAGCTAGCTTCTTTCAAAAAAAAATCCTACTTTCCTACTCAGTCCCCGAAGAGTGGCAGTTTTCAGTGACCTTCACAGAACGAAAGGGCTTGGGCTTTTAGGTGTAAAAAGACAGTCACTATTGCCCGATTCCTTGCTTGGTATGCTAAATACCAAAAGTATGTACTTAGAGCATGTCTGGCTGTTCATGAAGATTGAAAATCCCAAGCACGCTCTTGTTGTTTATTAACGTGTCATCATATGTGTTTATTGATGTAGATTCAAAAGGGAAAACTAAAACTTCAGAATAAACCTGTATGGGTACTTATCCCCCAGTAATTATAAGAAAATTCTCAATTAGCACCTTACTTTAGAAAGTGCTTTGTAATATCACTGGATTTGCTTGAAGTTTAAATGGAAATGAACTCAAATTAATTCAATTGTATTTTTATAGTTATTTTTAGTATATCAAAACAAAGAAAAATAGCCTTTGCTATCAACGATTTATGTTTGCTTGGTTCAATTCACGATATTGAATTTATGGGGAAATTACAAATATGGGCATGAAAACGTAAAATATTACATATAGGGGCGCAATTTCAAAATAATTATAAATAGGGACATAATTTTTTTTTAAATGTAATTTTTTGTAAATTTTTTTGGTTTGGATATTGTTTGATTTAGATATATCACGTTAAATGTTAGCTAACTTCCCAAAAATTTAAAAGTTTTCAAAAATTACCATCCTTTTTACTAAAATTTCTTTATTTTAGGCTTGATTTGGAGAGACCTTCAGTTTTTTTTGAAATTATGCCCCTATTTGTAATTATTTTGAAACTGCGCCCCTATCTATAGTACTTTACGTTTTCATGCCCGTATTTGTAATTTCCCCTTAATTCATAGTAGTTTGAGCCTTGATGTGTATGGTGAAATATTTTGTAATAAAATCATGGAAATTAGATTGTTTTTGGGTCAAAGGGACCACCACATCTATACAAAGAAGTGGGAGGATTTCCAGCTTTGTGCCATTTTCTAGAATCTTTTAAATTTTATTGGTTTAAGTTGAAACAATGAAGGAGACTTAAGGTAATAAACACCAAGCACCCTTTAACCATATCCTTTTTCAAAATCTTCTAATTTTTTTGGTGAAAGTTGACAACAAAGACATCCCAAATATAAAACACCAAACACCCTCCAACGATGTGTTAGAAAATTAACAAAATGTCAAACACCTTCTAACAAAATATTAAAGAGTAACATCTTGATGAAAACAATTAGTGTTTTTGGTTTAACAAAAGAACCCAAATGACATTGCATTAGAATTAGATTCTAAACCAATTGTGAGATATTGATTTTTTGAAAAGCATATCAAAATTAGATTCTAAACCCACCTGATTTGTGTCAATTTTCTCTAGAGTTGGATGTTGCATTACCCTTGCAAGTCCAATTTGTACCATTTAAACATCCCTATCTTTAGGGATACGTTCACATTTCCTTTTACTTTTCAATCTTCATGATAATTTAGATAAGAGTCATCAGTCTTTTTGCTATTTTGTTTGTTTATTTGTGTTAAACTAAAATTCAGTACATAAATGATTGACAACTAATATATCCTTTGATAATAAACTTTTTTTAAAATTATAATACGTTCCAAATATAATTAGTGATAATTTGCTTGATGTCTTTTTACAACAAAAAATTGGACTTATCAATGTAAAGCTCAAGGGGTAACTCACAACATTTAAGAAAGAACATGCATCATAATATAGATAGCCTTTTATCCATTTCAAATAAAAATTTAAACAAACTTACAAATAAGATAGAGGCCATTAAAAGTCAAAACTCATTTGTGAATGATTTAGGTAGTCTTCAAATGTGAGTCATTAATATTTTTTACATATTATTTCATGTGTCATAAATCGGATCCTTTGGACTAAATTTGCTATAAATAGTGTGTACATTAGGTGCACAGTTAGGTTAGGTGCACTATTTTTTTTGGGCAATTAAATGCCCAATTTCTTCAAAATAATAATTGGCTTGGTTTCATTAGTTGGGTAGTTGAGTGTTTGTAATAGAATAAAATATCTATTAGTTGGGTAGTTGGGTGTTGCTCCAAGAAGATTAAATGACGGTTATGTGGCGGTTGTTCTTATTTGTATGGTTATGTGACAGTTATGGTTGTCCTTGGGGATGGGGTATACATAGGAATGGGGGGTGGACACGTAGAGAAAGAGGCAAAGCGCGTAGGTAGGCATAGTACAAGTAAGCTCATTGTAATGGAAAGGAGAAGAAGCCTGAAGAAGGTGATTATGAGGAAGGTCATGTTAATATTTTTGCAAGGATCCCCTCCCATGATGGCCCTCTGCCGGAACGGCGGGTACAAGGGTCCACTAGTCTCTTCAAAATAAAATGGGTAGCTTCAAGACTTTAGAAAAAAAAGGAGGTTGTACACTTCATTGTTTAATCCTTCTCCTTTCAACTTGTTTTTAAATTATAGGTTTTTCTTTATAAATAATATAGCCTAGAAAAACTTAGACTAAAATGGAAAGTATAAGTATATGATAGAGATCCATCAAATAAGCCATTTTGCCAATTATAAGTAAGTGTACCAATCCTTTAAATCTTGCCTACGTGTTAAATAGCCTCCCAACAAAAAAACCCTTGCCACATGGAGTACTCAAAATATAAATACAGTGCCCTCCATTGTAGAAGATTTGAAATTGAATTGTGCAAATCATAATCAAGTAGGGTACCAATGATTTTTTTGCATATGTAAGATTTGCTTGCCTAAGAGCCCTTGTTTTCTCAACCCTAAATACCTAATGCAACCAATTTGGGTGTCTACAAAACTTTGATGATGAATAAAGCCTTATCAAATCATATTTTTATTTTTATTTTCAATACAACTTTGTTTTGAAATCTATTTTCACCATCAAAAACCCAATTTTGAATTGAATGTTGATGATTTTTCTCCTCAAGATTTTGTACAAGGGTGTCTAGTGGGGGAATGCTATTTCATGTGTGGTGACCCCTAAGCTGTGAGCCATGAGCCAGGAGTTTGAGTCAAAGTAATAAATTTCACCTATAATTGTGTATATAGGGCTCTATAATTGCGCATATTAAACTATCATCTCTTTAAAAAAATTGATGTTTTTTTGGTCATTTCATTGATTTTGAGTTGAGAATCTATTTGTGCTCACAAAATCTTGAATCTCCACTCATGGCTCACCATTATACACTCACCAAATAGCGTCGTCCCAAGGTACTCAACACTTTGAAATTCCTTATTCCTTGCTACAAATGCATTATTTGTTGGATTTTAGTATCATTAGAAAGGTTTTTTTTAAAATCTATTCTCTAACTATATAATTAGTTTGAGCATTAGATGCAGTTTTGTACAAGGCTTTGAATCATTTCACAATTTTTATAGAGATTGAAGAAGAAGAAATTTCACGAAAATGAAGATCTTGGTGAGGGAATATCCTAGGAATTAAAACTCTAGGGATAGTCACACTTTCTTCAAGAATGAAATTTTTATGAAAAATGAGTAGTTGTGGATTGAAAATAGGCGCTAAGGTAGGAGCACCCATAAGTATTAGTGTCCCCATAACTGTCACCTTTGAAATTTTGGAAAATCTATGGAAGTGAATAGATGTAATGACAAGGATGTACAACATGTGAACATGAAATCTTGAAAGTGGTTATGGGTGCAATGGCAATTTGCTCTTTAAAAATTCACAACATATTCTCACAGTATCCAAATAACACATTCAAAACTGCAAGCTCAATATTTTTTTGTTCCTAACAAGATCTCATAATTTGCTAGTTGTGTATTAATACTCATCATGTTCAAAACCCTTAAAATGACGCTTATGGGTGCTCCTACCTTAATTGATGCTTTTCTTGTGAAGAAGTTTTGACTCCCTTTTTGTGAATGGTGGAGAATAGAGAATTAGATTTCCTAAAGATGGTGATGCAGTAAGAAAGTAAGTTGTGTTCACACTGAAACTTAAACAAGGAGGGTAAAAGCAAGAAAAGCAATATGAAAAAAAGACACACATCGATAAACCTTCTTTATACCCATTATTCTCTTCACTATTCTCTTTGGATGTATAGAAGAATATTTCTCAATCTTCAAAGAATAAAGCCTTTGCAGGTCAAGAAGAGAGTAGTGGTAGTCACGATTGAGTTTACGTTTTCTCAATCTTCATGGAGAATTGACGTGTCAAGCTGTCTGCAACTGGCGCGAGGCCAGTTCCGTGAAGATTGAGAAAAAAATTCTCGTCTCCAAAGCGTGGAGAAATGGCATGAGAATTTATTTTGTGTGAGAACTCTTACCATTTACTTGCTCATGAACTACTTCTTACCCTTGCTGTTTCTGCTCCTCCAATCGGTGGCCGTGCTGCCTTCCTCTAAGTAAAACATTCTCCATTCTTTCATTCTTCATCCTCCATCACCCACAAAAGGGGTGTCACACCTCCTTCCATGAAGAAGTGCTTCCATTGGCTCCTACAATCGCTCAACCATTTCTCAATTTTCACGGAAATCTCAATCTCACACCAACCGTGACTACCACTAGTGCCACATCCTTGTTCTCTAAAAATTGAGAATGGGATGAAGAAGGTGTGACCACCCTATCTCTTTAGCTTAATTAGTTGACTATATGTAAGAAAACCAATTATTTTGAAAGGTTGCAAAAGGGGTAAAGATAGAAAGTGACAATGCCATTTCAGTTAATGTTTTGTCTTTCTTTAGTCTTTGGCAGTTTAGAGGCTGACATGGCCTGTGCAAAAGGCTCAGTTCCAAATAGGAACTGCGTGATCTTGAAGAAAAGTGGTGTGCTTTATCACACCTCCGCTTCCAAATCAGCAGGTTCACAAGATTGGGTTTATCACAAATGTCCATGGGGTTTAACCCCTAAAGGATCAACTGTCCCGTTGGGGGACAAATGGATTTTGAGCATGTATTTATGGCTAATTTACTTTTTGTGATTTTTTGAAATTTTTATTGAAGGTGAGGAATTCAAAAATATGTGTAGGTATCTAATTTTTTCTTCATTTTGACGTTTATTGAAGAAGTTAAAAATGAATTTTTGAAAAATGGGCAAGAGCAGGTAGCTCAAAAACTTTTTTAAAAATTGCACTTACATATGAAATAGGTTCTTTAGACTTATATATACATAGGGAGTTTTAATTTATTCAATTTTGATTAATGAGATGAAAGTTATGAGAAGTTTTTGTTTGCAAGTAGGAGAGAAACCACACCTACTAGCAAACAAGAACTTCTCATAACTTTCATCTCATTAATCAAAATTGAATAATTTAAAGCTCTCTATGTATATATAAGTCTAAAAAACCTATTTTGTTTTTTTTTAAATGCAATTTTTAAAGAAGTTTTTGGGCTGCCTACTCACGCCCATTTTCTAAAAATTCTTTAACTTCTTCAATAAATGTCAAAATGAAGAGAAAATTAAATGCCCACATCGATCTTTGAATTTCCCATCAACCATAACATTTTCAAAAAATCACATGAAATAATTTAGGCATAGATGCATGCCCAAAATCCCATTTGTCCCCCAAAATGGGGCTTGGTCCTTTAAGCTCCCTACATTTTTTTGGTTAATTTGTATTTCTTTCGGTGGCTATCTTCATAAAAGAAAAATCTTGAATTTTACAATGGCTGCCATGCATATTTCTTGACGTTTTCCTCATTTTTCTTCCACAAGAGACTCCAAGTTTTGCGTTTTTCTATACCTTCATAGATGCGCAAAACGTTATGGGTTTTCCGCTAAAAATATGTAATTTTGCATGAGAAAGTTGTATTTTCACTTACGAAAATGTCTCTAGAAAATTTTGTATTCCTTCAGGTTTGAAACGTTTCAGTAGTGCTTGAGGTCTTGCTACATCACAATCAAAATTTTGCGGCTCCAAAGATGACTGGTTGTGCGTGAAGATAATTACATCAAACTATAAGAGCTAGTTTACACTTGGAGTGAAGCTATTAAATTTGGGACTAGCTATACCAAAATTTTAGACACACATTGTCTTCAAAATGGCTTCAACTACTCATTAAAATATGAGTATGGAAAGGGAAAAGATTGCAACATTTAAAATTAGAAATTTCTTCAAAGAATCTTGTTACCTTTGCTTACAAAAGAGAATTGAAGGTAGAGGATGCCCAATTTTTTCAAAAATTTGAGGCCACAACTATAGAGCTTGGAACTTTTGAAAGAGGAGGAATGAAAAAGGAGATAGAAGAATCTCCGAAATTTCAATTCAATTCTACAGTATTGCCTATTCGAAAGAACATTTTTGATTAACCCCTCATTGCCTAAGTGGGCGGAATTGTCCCTGTTTTCCGTTTATTTTGAGATCCACTAGCAACAAGGGGATAAAAAGAGTGTAGTTTAACCCCTAAAGGCCCAACGGGTAAGGGCAAAACATAGATGTGTTATAAAATGGTACTTTTGTAATTTTGATGAAGTTTGATTCAAAAAATAAAATAAAATCCATAATGTTTACTAACCATCCATATGGTTAAACACTCAAAAAAAGTTTTGGATTTTTATGCAATGAATTTAAAAGCATTTACTATTTAATATTCACCAAAATTACAAATTTTACTCATAGATTTCAAATTTTGATATGATTAGTTAAAAATAGACATTCTATCCTAAACTTCAAAAATGCAATTTTTTGAAAGGAGAGAACATCATTAGTTTCCCAAAATAGTAAACTTTACAACACTAGCAAATTTTGAAAAAATCTTCTTGGTGGAGTTTAACTTGGATTGACATGATTCAAGTTAAGTTGGAAAGTATACTTGATTTTCTATTACAAAATTTAAAAAAAATTGAGAAAAGTTTTTTGTTGTTTTGGGCAACAAAAATAAAACGAGTAGTGACCAGAAAATGGTCGATTGGGCACTTAGGGGTTAACCCCTAAAGAAGCGGGAGCCCTTTTGGGGGACAAATGGGGTTTCTAGGCATGTACCTATGGCAAAACTAATTTGCGTGATTTTTTTAAATTTTTACTGAAGGTAAGGAATTCAAAGATCTACATGGGAATGTAATTTTTTCTTCATTTTGACATTTATTGAAAAAGTTAAAAATGAAAATATGGAAAAAGAATCTCCTTAGGCAGCCAAAAACTTCTTTAAATATTTCTTTTTTTTCAAATAAAAATATGAAATAGGTTCTTTAGACTTATACAGACATGGGGAGCTTTGAATCATTCAACTTTGATAGACGAGATGAAAATTATGAGAAGTTTTAGTTTGAGGGTAGGTGTGGTTTTGAGATTTTCATTTTTTACTTTTTTAATAAATGTCGGAATGAAGAAAAAATCACATTCCCACGTAAATTTTTGAATTCCTCACCTTTAATAAAAGTTTCAAAAAATCAAGCAAATTAGTTTTACCATAGGTACATGCTTGAATTCCCATTTGTCCCCCAAAAGGGTCCTTGGTTCTTTAGAGGTTAAAAGCCAAACAACGGCCTTCCATTTTTGTAGACCCAATTATTGACCTTAGAAACATCACATATCCTATTTTTTGAAAATGAAAACACTATTCAAAAATTTGGCCTATTCATTAATGTAAAGGCGTTGGTGTAATCATCATAAATTAAACTGAATAGAAGCAAGGATGAAGTTTTGATAAAGCCAAAAAGCAAAATTGACACCTTAAATGTCAATGAATTAAAATCCATGAGCATATCCAAATCTATGAGCAAATCCAAATCCATGAGTGAATCCAAATTCCAATTACAAATCCAAAATTCAAGATACAATTAAAAACTTAAAAACCCTTGTCAATCTTAAACTAGCATAGTGTGCTTATAATTGTACATTTTGGAGCTCGAAGTGTATGCTAGTGGTAGACAGTGTTAGTTTTTATTTAGATATTTTATTGGCATGTATTCTTAGTATGGACTCATAATCATTTAAAATCTCTAAAGCAAGACGTGAATGTACGTTTTATATGTTCATTTGAAAGTTTTTGATGGTTAGGAATATTATTTATGTTCACATTATAATGTACTAAGGTATGAGTATACTTGTAATGATAATGTAAGAACAAATAATGAAACCAAAATATTTTATACAAGCGCAAGCAATATTACGTGGCCTGAATTGGCCTTAAGGTGTTTAAAGATTATTGGTTTAGTGACTATATTTAATGATGGGTATATCCTTCTAAATCATGTAATTGCTTGTGGGCATATTTGCCATTCATCCTTAAAGTTCAAAATTGCAAGTTTGAGCCGTACAAGATAAAAAATTAGATTGTGATTTGGGTATGCACAACAATAAAATTTGCATTCAAATTGCAAACCATTAATAATTAGAAAGAAACTGATGACATTTGTAACATTAAGTTATTCATGAGCCAACTCAAGCAACGAGCACCGAACAACGATTATGCTTGAATGCAAAACAATGATTTTACATTTTATTATAAATACATATTCTCAAAAAGAAGAAAAAATTGATTGAAGTGAAGAAAATCATATTTCACAATTTTTTTTTTTGTAGAATTACACTTAAATCTATTTATGTTCTAATTTATAATCATTAAATTGAAACATACATGACATAACCAATTTATTAGAAAGCATATGTATAGATACAAAATACCATTAATATAAATATGAAATAGGGAACTCCTAATTTGACACCCTAAATTGCTAACAAAACACCCCTTGTGAGCATGAAATGTGATTTTTAACGCTGTTTCATTTGTATCATTCTAAGGCTATACTCAAAAAATAAGTGTGCTTAAACTTGAAATTAAAAATATAGGACTTTTGAGTTTCTTAAAGTAAAAAAACATCAAAAAATAGTATTGATGCAAAAAGATTTCAACAAAAATTTGTACTTGTCTTGTTTTCTTTCAACGAGATGGTAATGCCATTATTAAATGAATGATAGACCACTTTAATAAATTAAAAATAGCACTAAATAATCAAATTTCATTCTCACAAGGGGTGTCCAGTTAACAATTTAGGGAGTCTTTTTTGCAATTCCCCATCACTTAATGGAATTCAGAATTTTGGAGCCACAAATTTTAGTACACAACAATTTATGACAGAATCAAATGTCCATACAACAAAAAATGGAAAACTTGTCTATAGGATTGTGATAAATCATTTATGAGAGTACCAAAACAGATTATTAAAAAGTGGAAATTTTACTTTATACCTTTATGGTACAATGTGCTTTGAAAATACCACAACCAAATGACTACATCTAAAAGGCCTTTTTTCAGTTCAACAAAAATATCTATGTTTTGAACTATATATACTCTTATTGGTGATCCAAGCACTTTCCAGCCTTTAAATTTTTTTTTTTTTCTAAGACAGACTATGCAAAATTTCAACCATATGAAAATAGAAACATTGATAGTTTCATTTGATTATAGCATTATAATATCAAAATATATTCAGTTTACAGATGTTTGATTTTGTCAAAAAGTTGGATTGGTTTTAAATGAAACCTTTACTCACCTTAAATTTGTTAAACCTTTGTGTATTGAGCAAATTTATCTTATAGAAATGGTTATTATTCATATTGTTGCAATTAATTTGAACTAAAATTTAAATAAAAAGATTCTAATCAGATATATCATTTGAAGTACCATGACTTGAATATAGTGAATATGTCCTTGATCAATTTGAAACTCTTAATAAGATATTAGTTTCAATAAAAACAAGTGAGACTATTTAAAGTCCTCCTTGGAAATTATAAATTGGGTCTTTGTCTTCTTAATATGTATTGTCATTTTGTTTGAGACAATTTTGTTTTGCAACTTGGTTAGTACATAAAATTACTTATGAATGCCTTAACAACTGTGTTAGAGATAGTATATCAATTAGTCTTTTGGTGTAAATTCTCTACTCTTCAAAATACAAACACTTAATGCAAAAACCTTTTAACACCCATGTTTTTAACAATGTTACCACTTTGTGTTAGGTTTTTCAATTGTTGAAAAATCTCACAATGTTGTCAGTTTGTAGTAGTATTTTTTTGTCACTATCAATATCATTATCAATGTATATCTATTCTCCTATCATGTCCTTTAAATACCAAAAGAATTATGACATTACCACTATGCGTAATTATATTTTACCATTGTCACTCTCATTGAGTGATTTTACTCAACCAACATTACAGTTGCCATTGTCAAGTATTGTATGTTGTTTGATTCTATTTACTTAACCCTTTAACAACCATGCGTCCAAGAAGTGGTCGATTTTCAGTGTATTTCTTGGTCGCGTGGTTGTTAAAGGGTTAAGAAATAAGTATTGTCAATTTCATCAAGTCTTTGCCAATCTTTAGTTGAAAGAATTTTTTCTCGAGGCTAATGACACTAGAAATTCATGGTAGAATTTTGTATTTTCAACATCCTATATTGAAGTTAATAGTTTAGTCTTGTGGCATAATCTTGTGATGTGACCATCTAATACTAAAATAAATAGTAATGTTGCCATTGCATGAGGAACATCTCACAATGTTGTTATTCCATATTGAAATTGACAAAAACCTCATGGTAGAACTTTGTACGCCTAACAAATAACAATGTCAATTGTTAAACTCATAAACAACTATGTTGAAACAACCACATATTGTTTGTAAATCTATTTTTGATTAATTTGTGACTCCACGACTACAAAAATTACAAAATGTTCATTTATTTTCTAATACATCTAAAGTAAAATCTTGGACAGGTATGTTTAAAAATCTAAATTCTAGATTTTAATAAGTCCCCTTCAATTATTGAAACATTTGTGGATATTCTGTAATACAAAACCTTTTAAGCTCAAGTGGTTCAATTGTTCTGGATAACCCATTTGAGCAAAAAAAAGAAGACACACGAGTCATGCACATAACCACTAGTGTTTATAAAACATTTGCATATATATATAAATAAAAGGGAACAATGTCAATTTGGTCAAATTTTTATCACTGAGGATATATTTTTTTCATTTTCGACACATTAAGTCAATTCAGATGTGTCATTGCAAACAATTCTTCTTATAATGGGATGAAAAGCATGATCTTCCATAATGTTTGAAATAACAAACTATTTCTACTTCAATGCAAACACAACATGTCTTGTTTGAGAAATTAAAAAATGAACAAACAACACAAACATGGTTGTGTAAACTCTACAATTTAAATAAGATTACCGATGTGCATTCTAGATATGGGAAGAAAATACGTGTTTGATGATGTTTCACCTTTGAGAATATTGTCCAAACTCTGAAAGATTATACTGCAACATTGTCTTACTAAGTTATTTGTTTCTTTGATTGTTTTTGTGTTTTTGAGGAAAGGGCCTCCTCAAGGCTCAAATTTGTTGAAGCTTGGAGAAGGAACATATAGTCGTGCAAAGGTCGTTTCGTGTCGACAGTTGAGAGCCCAACACGTGGCAAGATACTACAAAGATGCCGTAATGCACATCAGCAGAGGCTGCATGAATTGACGGCGGTTCGCAGTCTCACGGCATGCCACGGTCTCGGCATGGGGACCATGCGGCCCCATCACCGCGCCCCGGGCGGAACCGAAGGCCGTGCAGAGACCGACCCATACGGACGCAGCAGAGGGGAGGCGGTGTGAACAGGGGTGGGACAGGCGAGGTAGGGTAGCGCAGGCCTAGGAGGGCTAAACATAACAGGGAAGGGGGGGGGGGGGGCATATTGTGGGGGTGCCGGAATGCGAGGAAAGGCGAGGGAGAAGGCCGTGGTGTTTGTTGGCGATGGCGATGGCGTTGATCACAACTTCTCCACAACGCTACTCGTAAGTTAGCGTCTCAGCATCCTTGGTATTGACGTTACGCGGGATCGGGCCAAGCAAGGCAGGCTTGCAGGCAGGCCGGCGGTTTTACGGTATATGATATCATGTGGCGCAGGAGTAAAGGCCGGGGGTGCATGCACGACAGACATGTTGGTTGCGGCATAGGTAGCGATGGAGTGATAGAGAGATAGAGTGATAGAGTGATGGAGTGAGATAGACAAGACTCTGGAATACAGAGTGAGCGAGTGAGTGAGTGAGAGAGAGAGGGAGAGCGAGGGTTTGCAGTTGAATGATGGAGTTGCGAAGCTTATGGCGGATCCAGGGTAAGGAGGACCGGGAGACGGAGAAGGCGTTGCCGGTGGTAGATCAAGTGGTGTGGCTGTTACGGCAGCATCGGTTTGTTATGCATGTTGAGCCAGGTTGGAGCAGTACAACCGTGGCGGAGGGGAAGTAGTAGTAGTGGTAGTCGGGAATAGGCAGGCAGGCAGGGGAAAGTGAGATTGTTGGCGGGGGTGGTATGAGCGCTGGGGTTACGATTATTCCAGTGTAAAGCGGGGCGACGAAAGAAGAGACGATGGACGGAGCTGCTGCTCGTCAGTCGCCGAGGTCGCCATCTTCGGATGGCGATTACAGCAGTGACGACGATGAGTCGAATTCTGTCTTGCCGAGTGGCAGAAACCGTCGACCTATGTATCCGATGCCGCAGTCTCATTGGTTTCCTCGATCAATCTCGTTCGGGCCTTATGTGCGGTCAAGGCAACGGAATGGCGCCAATGCATCGCCACGAGAGGCGAGGCAACATATTGGAGTCAATGCACCACGGCTTCATATCCAGGTCACTCGTCCGGTACATTTCCTCGCCTCGGCTGTTTCGCTTCTTGCTTAGCGTGTTAGCAATACACACGAGAGTTCGTTATGCCGCTACTATTCAATAGACTTTTTGGTGTTGTTGCAGCATTTGGCACTGAAAGATCCAGTTGTCGGTAGCTGCCATTACATGCATGCTCTATCCCACTGTAGAGGGTTAGGTCTCGCGATTAGGTCTTATGCTAGCCCTTGTTTGACGTATGTGTAAAGCATTGTCACTGTTTTGGCTCTGTCTAACTTTCATGTGTCGTTTGCCTGGTTACTTGTCACTCACTATTCCATGTTGATGCGCAGTTGGCTTACAAGCTCACGAAGGATGTTATTGCGACGTACCAAAATTGTAACCCCGAATTCCAGTTCTCACCCGATCTGAACCCGAAGCGATACCTGACTGTACCGTCTACAATCGTGTCTGAGAACGGTCTTGACAATGAAAAGAACGACCTTGTGTTGTATTTCAATCAGGTCCTTGCAAATGACGATGGCACTCGCAGGTTGGTGCAGGTTCCTCTGTATGATGTTCATTCTTCTTTTTATGATTTTAAATCTCACCAAGAAATGTAGTGTTTTTGGAGTTCGTTCAAAGTTGTTTATCTGTTTAGATTTTCTGTGCGGTTGCGTGTCCATTTGCGAGGTTTTAAGCATTGGAAAGAAATAGATGGGCGGGAGATTTCTTTGTGTGCATGGGTTTTGTGTAAGGATGTCTACAGCGTTTTAAATGCGTTTTGTTGCTGAACTACAATTGCAGGTATGTTGTGAAAGATCTTGTGGGTTCGGGTACATTTGGGCAGGTAGCAAAATGTTATACTGAAGAGACCAATGAGTATGTTGCAGTGAAGGTCATAAAAAACCTTCCAGCATACTACACTCAAGCGCGGTTTGAGATCGGAATTTTGCATATGGTATGGTTTTTACTTCAGTAGAAGTACTCCTGGCTGTTTCTTTGGAGTGTAGAGTCAAGAACGTCGTTTTAGCTTGTTATTTTAATCGATTGGGGCGATCTTAGGGGTCGTAATCGCAGCCATTTATTTTGCTGATGAAGGGCTAGGGTAGATGAAGATTGCAAAATTTTGCATCCAGTATCAACACAGGTAATTGTTGTTAGTGCAGATATGTTTATTGTCTGGAAACGTGACTGGCTGATGACATGAGAGATGTGCAAGCTTGTATTTATGTTGATTTATCCCTTCATGTGGAAGAAAATTCTAATTTTAGGTTTGCTATTGTGGTTTACAGCTGAACAAGGAATACGATCCAGATGATAAGTACCACATCGTGAGATGTAATGACCATTTTCAGCACCATGGTCATCTCTGCATTGTCTTTGAGCTCCTTACCGAGAATCTGTAAGTATGAGAGCTCAAATGGTCTGCCGAATTGTATATTAAAGTGCTAGATTATTCTGTATTTAATTCTGGTGCTTTTAGACTCTGTTTGTAAAGCGATTGGTATCTTTTGTGCGTCTTGAATTCTGCTCTTTTTCGTGCTCATTCTGTAGATGTTTTAATAAATATATGTTGACACTTGTCGCATTCGCCCTATTTTGGGATTCAGGTATGAGCTTCTGAAAAAGACCAATTTGAAGGGCATGTCACTGGTTTTAGTGCGAATGTTCACCAAGCAGGTACTAATCTTGTTCGTAGTAATACCAGTTATCGATTGCAAAGTCTGTGTGTTTGCGATTTTGCCAAAGAGAATATAGTTTGATCGTTAGATGATCTGAAAGTGTTATGTACTCCCTTTATGTAAGTTAAGTACAGTGCTTTACAGTTTCTTGTTTGGGCTTCTAGTTCGTTTAATGATCCAAACGAAAAAATGCTCTGATGAATTTGTTCTTACTATGTACAGTTGCTGAAATCGCTCAGTCTGCTTCGGGAAGCTAGAGTTATTCATTGTGACTTAAAGCCAGAGAACATTCTTCTTATTGAAAGGTATGTGTTATTTATTCCATTTTCTGCTTACCAAAATTCGTCATTTACATTGATGTCAGTGAGCTTGATGTATCTTACTCTGTATATGTATACTGATTTTCCAGTGCGCAGGGGATAAAATCTTCATGAGTGCAGACTTAACCATTCTATCAACTTACTAAATTTTATTTCAATAAGCTTTTTGACCTTCTTGGTCATTTCGATACCTTGGCTGTAATGGAAGTTCACGTCCGGTTGCTATTAGCATACGAATCAGTTGTAATATTGACACGTTATGCAAACCCTACTACTACTGATAACAACTTTGCAACGTCTTAAACACAGATTTGGAAGATTTTCCTTGTGTCCCTAATGCGGCTAAGAAATGTTCGCTAATGTTTTGTTTTGTTTTGTTGCAGTTTTCGGTCAGCAGATTTGAAGCTTATTGATTTTGGTTCAGCTTGTAAGGAAGATCAGACAGTGTACACTTACATACAGGTAACGGACTGGTTAATTTCTGTTGTACCGCGGTTCATCTTATTTGAGCAATTCTGTAAGTATGTATCTTCACAACTAGAGGATATCGTTTCAGTGCTCTGTATCATCAACTGACTGCTTCCATTTGCTTCTTGGATGCTTGCAGAGTCGGTTTTACAGGTCTCCTGAGGTACTTCTTGGTCACCAGTACAATACAGCTATTGACATGTGGTCTTTAGGGTGTGTGGCGGCTGAGCTTTTCCTGGGCCTGCCACTTTTTCCCGGAGCTTGTGACTTTGACATGCTACAATTTATGAAGGAGAAACTTGAGTACGATATTCTCCCTCTTGATTTTAGGATTTCATTCTGATGATTCTCTGAATTTGGATTTACAGTCTTAAATCCAGGGTCTAGTTTCTATTTTTTTTATTGCTAGATGTCGGTGCTGATGGACAATTTGTATAGGTGATTCCGTCGCTTGAGCATTAATGGCTGGTCTTTGAGGTGATGCAGAAGCCAGCCATCCGATCATATCCTGAGGCATGCAAAGTACACGAGCAAGTTTTTCAAGCTTCTCTCAGCCGCACCTCATTCCGATCATAATCATTCAGCCTATCAGCTCCTTACAGCGGAGGAATACGAAGCAGTATGCTACTTGATGCTCGCGACTGTTTAATTTGTTGAACTGATAGTCATTCTTTTGATCGTGTGCATTCTGGTTTGATCTTACAACCTTATTTCTTAATATAATAACTTCATGTGGATGATTTGTGCAGCGTCACAGGAAGAAACCTGAAATTGGGAAGAGGTATTTCCATGGCACTCTTTCAGAAGCCGTTATGGGGTATCCAATGAAGCCCATGTCAGTTCCTGATCAAAGTAAAGGTATTGCACTGTTCAATTTTCAAATCTTACTTGAAAATCTCGGAGTTTTGACTGCGCTCAGCTGCATATTTTCTGCGGCAGCTAACAGTTTCCTTTCACAATGATGTTTACATCCGATTGCACAAATTTGGGATATTATTTTCTTGGCAATTAGCCTCATGTCTTCTGGTAACTTATTATTTGTGGCTTCTTCATGCGGGCTTATCATGAGCTGAATTTGGATTTGTTCCTCAGAGATCCAAGCTCGAGAATGCTTTGTGGACTTTCTCAGGGGTCTGATCGAATGTGATCCAAGAAAAAGATGGTCGCCTCAGCAGGTTATTTTAATACCTGTTTCTTACTTTGTTTGAAGCGTAGGCACAATAAGTACCTTTATAGCATATGTCATAATGATTTTGTCCTGTCCCTTCTTTGTTAGACATACTGGACATTGGAATGGTGTTAATGCTTATGCGGATGGTTTCAGCCATTTAGCCTGCATCTTTGAGTTTTATTCTTGATTTAGTGGTATCGTTTAATTTGGGTTGTCTTGATTCTTCTTTACAGGCCGCACAACACCCATTTGTAACTGATGAGCCCTTCACCGGACATTTCGATCCTGTGCCAGAGACTCCAAGGATGGTAATTGCTGTTATAGACTTTGTATTGCAGAATAGTAGTCGATATTATTTGCTAATATTTTGTATTTGTAGTTCTGTGAACTCAATGTAAGACGCCTTATCATAGAAATGGACATGAACAGCAACGACCAGAAAGCAGCATTCACAATCGAAGAGCGAGAGGGAAGAGGAAGGACAAATCATGTGAAAGTTGAAAAGATCGCTAATTTGTGTTGTTCTGCAGCCCGTTAATCAAAGTCTTCTTATAGACCATAGGGGCGCCGCAGGACACTGGGTTGGTGCTGGCCTTTCTCCACAAGTAAGTTCGTTATAACTTCCTATGCAACCTTTACAACTGAATATTGTACTCCAAACTCTACTTGAAGCATGCTTTGTCGTCCGACTTAGATGATATGTTCTATGCGTATTTTATATCAAAGAGAATAAAACGATTTGAAAGGAGGTGTAAATCACAAGAAACTGGAGAACGTGTTCATGTAATAGTCACCCTTTCAAAAAAAGTTAGTTAGGCCAGTGCTTGGTAAAATTAATCAGATTGTCACTTCCTTGTTCCCATCAGGTTGGAGGATTGAACGGTGGTCCTCGATACGCTGCAAGTCCACACCAGCCTCCTAGTCATTTTTCACGAGCAAGTAGCTATGGCAGTGCTGGGAGTTTCGGTAGTTTTGGAGAAGGCCTGGGAACAGATGGAAACTTTGAAAGTTATGTAGATGAATCAGGATTACACGTCATGGGCATGAATGGTCAAGCATCAATTGTAGGTAGCTCTCCGGAATCAAGTTGGCAAGGAAGACCATTCGTACCCTCTTTGCATCCCCAGCATCCTATTATGTGTCAGATGAGAACTTTGAATCTTGGAGCTAGTCCTGCTTTGAACCTGGGTGTGAGTCCTTCTCAGTTTGGAAACCCAGGCGTGTATCAGCTGTCTCCCGGTCCTTATGGTGTATCACCAGGAGGTTCATTTCCTTCGTCTCCTGCATCAAGTCACTTTCAGTCGAATGGATCACAACAAGGTTCTCCAAATCGGTATGGACCAGCTTCGCCTGCACGTCTGTTGGAAACCGCAGTTGTTAACGCAACTGCTGCACATGGACACTTCCATAGGAGGCGGCCGTGGCAACCGCCTCCTCCCTTGGGTGGACACGGGCAGCAGCAGCAGCAGCAGCAACTACAACAACAACAACAACAACAACAACAGCAACAGCAACAGCAACAGCAACAACAACAACAACAACAGCAGGACTTAGCACATTGGTCTAGGATACAGCATGGAAATGCAAATGGGAACGTTGATGCAAGCTCCACACTTAGTGCTGACAGTCAAGGCGGCCTTCGGAGGGGGGGTCCTCCCGTACCTCACACTCGGTTAGTGAGGAACGGTAGCAATACATTGGCATCACAGGTACCACGTTCTTCGGCATCTTATGCGCCAGGCACTTTGGGTTCGTATTTATCGCCAGGAAGCTCAATGGACGCTGGAGATGAGGATTCTTCACTAGGTCCTCATTGGGATCCTGATTTTAGGTGAGATATGGGTCATGGTGCTTTGCCTCTGCACATTTTTCATATTATTTGTTGAAAGTTGAACACCTGGGTGGGAGCATTTTTTCTTTTTGCATCAAGCTTAGCGATTGATGTAGTCGTAGCTTCTGTCCTAATACTAGGTGTGAAGGGTATAATGCTTTTGTCTGGTTTAATCAAGTTCTTGAAGTATTTTCTTTGATTCCTCAGCTCATTTTGTGAGTCTGTTGGAGGCCTGGTTCTGTCACTAAATAAGTCTACACAACTAAGGTAGGAGCACCCATAAACGTCAAACTGAGGGTTCTGAACATAATGACTATTAATAAACAAATAGCAAATTATAGGATCCTATTAGGAACTGAAAAAAAATGAGTTTGCATTTTTGAATGTATTATTTGGATACTGTGAGAATAAGTTGTGAATTTTTAAAGAGCAAACTGCCATTGCACCCATAACCACTTTTAAGAATTCATGTTCACATGTTGTATATCCTTGTCATTATATCTATTCACTTCCACAGATTTTCCAAGATTTCAGGGGCGACGGTTATGGGGACACTGACGCTTATGGGTGTTCCTACCTTATGTCTGAACGTTTCTGGAAATTTTAGAAGTAGTTGAGTACAATTTGAAATCTAGTTCTTCACCTTCTGTGAGTTTGTTGGTGTTACCGTTGCATCTTCTGTTGTTATTAGAAACAGGGTTGGGAGCATTTGTTGCCGATGTAGAATGAGTAATTTCATAGCTTGTTGCTCACTTTTCTGAGTTTCTTGCAGTGAGGAACTCCTTCAGGAAGATGCCCACGATGTCGGTACCACATCAAGAAGGTAATTCCTCGATTTCGTCTTAGTTTTTTACCTGCCTCTGAGCATTTTGTGAATTTACTAGCTTTAAATTTTGCTTATTTTAATACTTGAAGCGAGAAGTAATTTACGACTAGTTGATTTGGACGCCTTCATCTAAGTTCTAGTTAAGCCTGACGTGCTCTACAAATGGGATTCGTGTATCTATTTTGTGCGGTTTTCAAATTAGGAATATATCTATTCGT
The DNA here is from genome assembly GCA_963920765.1 of Ulota crispa. Classification (NCBI taxonomy): domain Eukaryota; kingdom Viridiplantae; phylum Streptophyta; class Bryopsida; order Orthotrichales; family Orthotrichaceae; genus Ulota; species Ulota crispa. The sequence goes on from OY987243.1 coordinate 2,383,812, forward strand.
TTTGTATGCAGGACATCCCAAGGCCGATTAAGCACCTCGTCAAGTTTGGATGGGACTAGTCCTGCGTCCTCGCTCAGTTCGCAATCTGGGTATCAACGTCAGAAGCCTGGCCAGTTTCCTTCTACGCAGACATCTCCAAGTAGACTTGGACCGCAAATGTCTCAAATTCCTCAGCAGCAGCGTCAACAAGGTCACCAACAGTCACAACAGTTAAGGCAACAAATCTCACCTGAACAGACTCCGCTACATCCACAGCATGGAGGAAGGCGGCAAATGCCTGGAGAAGTGGGCACTGCAGTTCCTGCAACATTGTCGTTCCAACAGCGTCAGCAGCATGCATTTCAACTTCAACAGCAACAGCAACAGCAACATCATCAGCAACAGCAACAACTGCAGAATCCATACCACCAACAACATTTTGGGATGATGCAAGCACACCCTGAAGCACAGTTTGGAGGGGTCATTACGGGAAACCCCAAGAGCGATGTAAGAACGCATGGTAACCTTTTGCAATCCCCTCAAAAGGATAACAGGCTACCACATAATGGCTCTCTATATGCTTCAAATGTGAGATTGAACAGTGTGCAAGCCGATCCAAATGTGGTTCCTCCCGCTGCACCAGGGTTTGCAATGACTGCTGGTATAGGTCATCCGATGCATTCTGTCCAGCATCAGCGTTATTATGGCGGCGAAGATCTCCATCCTCAGTGGCCCAACTCAGGCGGATTTCTTCCTCACAATCAGTACTATGCAAACGAAATGTACTTATCTGGTAAGCACTTGATTTCCTTGAAAGTTAAGAGATTTCTGTTCTGCATTTAATATTTTGTGTTTGGATGCCTCTTAATGGTTTGATGTTCCCCCTTTTAGTGCCTGATATTGGAGTACTCTTTGATGTGCAGGGAATATCCCAAAACCTCCTATACCAACTCGCAGATAAGCCACAGCTCTGATGTGCCGCATCAGACTAATCACTGTGGCCTTGTAACATTTTGATGCTTGATAAAGCACGATTATGCGGGAGGTTGAAAACAGAGACTGAGGAGCTTGTGAAAATTTCCCAGGCGTGTATGACAGCGTGACTATTGCTTTCCATCATCAACTGACTTTCAACTCAAATATTGGTCACTGCTACAGGTATTTCACTGGGAATCTTTCACACCGGTCTCATTTTATTTATGGTTAACCACAGTTTCATGATTTCTTAATTCAGCTGTTGTGTTTGTGTAGGCTACTCGGCCACATCAGTTTGAAGACGTCGTCCACTGATGCTCTGTTCACAAGCTCGGCAGAGCAGCATTTTGAACTGAACGTTTTTTTATCTGGGCCAGAAGTGCGTCCAGATTTTCCTTTCGGTGGTTACAAAGCTCGTCCTAGTATGTGCATGCTCTTATAATTGATTACTGTGTTTGGGTATACATTCACCAAGCACTTCTGCTACATAATAGCAGATCGTCGATGGGTTTTAATCTCACCTCCTAAGAGTGATGCTGCACAGAATTAGTCTGGACCTAAAACTCTTACAAACACCAGCAGTGGAGTGATTTGTAATTAGGCATGGGTCTATTTTAGTTATGGGACTCATCTTTATCCCTCACAGTTCCTCAAGCATGGCTTGATCTCTATTGTTTTTAGGATCATGATTATTGGGTGATGTACGAAATGGATACATTTATCTCAAAGTTCAGGTTTCTGATCCTACTTCCTGTAATCTTTCTGACGAGTCGGTTTTATTTGTATGTGATTCTTTGAACGATTCTGTAGGGTGAGAGGTCCGAAAGAGATTTGGCTATAGTAGCTTTACCACGTTCTAAACGAAAAATTGATATCTTTCGAAGTATCAAGTTCTCCACCATGAATTTTCTAGATATCTTTTGCTTTCGTTCGTGAGACAGTTTGGTTTTAAAACTAGTACACCAGAAATTCTTTCACGCTCTCTTCTGAAGTATTTCTACGAGTTTTCGATCTTTCTATAGGTACTTCGTTTTACTTATGAAAATGGTTTCATTACTGTGTTTGGTAGTTTTTCTATTCCAGCAATTTTTTTGTGAGTCCTTCGGTGGCAGAATTGGCTCCATAAATGTTCTGTGTTCAGATGTTTGTGTATAAAGTTTGTACTTTGCCGATGTTCCGGTAAGGTAATCATCTCTAATTAGACAATTGTGCTGTATCAATAAACTTGAGGATCACAAAGTACAAAATAAGGTGATACTTGAACCAGTTTTATTTATGGATCTCATCAATCCTATCGTGCCCATAACATGAAAGCGTGGTTTGTTGGCAATGTTTTTTTGTATCAGATGTTTGGTGTGTAATAAATGCAGTTTCTGTATTTTCATAGACATGTTAACCCCTGAACGTCCAAGGTTTTCAAAAATACACTGAATCGAGGACACTTTTAGTTCTCTGGGGGCGTTCAAGGGCTAAAGGAAAGAACTCATTTTTATTGATTCAGAGTTTGTCCTTTTTGGTATACATGGCACTTGTTTTGAGTTTTTGAAAGTGTTCAGCAAGTTTGTTGACGCATTTAGGTGTATGCTCTTGTGAGCATGGGATTAACCCTTGAAGGGCCCTTGGGCTCTGGAGCTACGGTACCAAATACAGTAGTAACTAGTATTGAGAAGTTTGAATTAGCTAGAAATTAAGTGTTACAACCATACATATTGAAGGGTTGTATGATGGTGAGTGCATAAAAAAAATTGGAAAGCCCTTAGAGCAGTTCAAATATGTTTGTACATACGGCCATACATATGGACACAAAAGACTTTTGTGACATTTAGGGGTTAAGATGGCAATACTTGTTGCACACAAGCTTTAACCTCTAAATGTCACAAAAGCCCTTTGCGACCGTATGTATGGCCATATGTACAAAAGTATTTGAGCTGCTATGAGGGCTTTCCAATTTTTTTTATGCACCCACCATCATACAACTTTCCAGTATGTATGGTTGTAACACTTGATTTCTAATTGATTCAAACTTTTGAATGTTGGTTGCAATCATATTTGGTACCGTAGCTCCAGAGCCCAAGGGCCCCTTCAAGAGTTAAGGTTTCTTATTACTATACTACTACAACTCTTGCAATTTAAAAAGTCACTCATTGTTTGGACAACATCAAGGACAAGGTGCAGGATATGATCTCCTCTGGGAAATGATCTTTAGGTCTTTAATTTGATTCTCAATTGAATACTTGAGGTTTTATAATGATTTTTGCGTTAATAATTCTTAGAGTATGTGTACTATGGGTCTTTGGAGTTTTGCTATCCTTCATTTGTTATCCAAACAATTTTGAAGTTAGAAGATTTTTGAATCCTCTCAAGATGCATTGCAGCGCAATAACTTGTTTTATTCTCTTTTGAATAAGTAACTTGCAAGTCCATCCAAAAATTACCTTGTCTGTTTGCTTGAATGTGCAAATTTTAGAATTGCCAACCATGTGTGTTTCTAGAAGGAAACCATCCTTATTTTACAATAGGGTTAGGTTGCTTCAAGAAGTAGCTTAGTTTTTTTTTTTGGAAAAACCCATAGAAAAAATGAATTTTTTCTTTTGAGATTTGTTCAAGGACTTGTACATATTTTGAGTTTAGGCTATGCAACACAAACCTCACCAAACTAATGGCATATAAAGTAGACATACCCATATCCAAGTGGCTCTCAATTTTGCACCCTACATTTGAGGTGTTCACCATATACTCTTGAACCCAAAGTGGAACAATGAACACTACTTGTACAAGTGCATCATGCCACATGTTTTTTGCTTAGTTTGGGATTGGGACAGTCAAGTGCCTTTATAAGAACACATTTGAGTAGTTTCAAGGTTAGTTTGTAGTTACTTTTAGGGTCCTTTGAGCTATGACTTTGCCCTTTCATATAAAATATTCTACAATGTTTTTTTCCACAAAATTGACGTTCCATGATAACGTGTTTACAGATTTTTTTCTTGAATTTTCAAAGATCTTGTGGTACCCCAAACCCTTACGCTCAGGTATGGGTTTGTCTAGCTTAGTCAATGTAAGGAAACTAATGTTAACCCTTAAACGTCTGAAAGGCCCTTTGCGACCAGTACAATACGGGGTATTTTTCTTATATTTGGAATGGGTTCACACCTCTTCTACATTTGAGATCAACAAAGAAGTTGAAGAATAGATCAATGCAATTCTAGTGAGCTACTTGAAATCCCAAATTAAAACTTCTTATTGGTAGTAAATGACAATTATACGTCAGCGTATATACTATGCACTATGGACGTTTAAGGGTTAATGCAACTTTGAGACTTGGAAAAGTCTAGAAGAGAAGGGAAGTATTGAGGACGGTGATTCCAAGGCTCCTTGGTCGATTATCATTCGCAAGTGGTTTTCACACAAGGTCGTGAATTGGCAAGGAGTCTGAAACACATCAATTTCTGCAGAAATATTTCATCGTCATGAAGCTGTAGCACTAGGAATAGCAATCGGCAGTTCAATGTACCAGCGCTTTATCTTTATCTCCAGTGACCACGTGGAGGTCGGAGTGGCATCCGAGAATTGACACGAACTTGAAGATTAAAGAGAAGGGGATGTTAAAGAGGGCAGCAATGCAAGAGTCTTCAGTTGTCTACCAGACGGATTTGTAATGATGGGTGTGGCCCAAGAGCACGCCCAGGCCCTGACGCAGCACATCAAACGTGGTGGCCTGCAGAGTGCCGATGAGCGTTCGAATGGAGTCGGAGTCGTAGAGCCGCCCGAAGATGGGAATCAGCAGCAACAGCGGCGACCGCTCGAAGTAGTCCCGCTGTGCCTTTATCATCTTCACCGTCTTGCCTCCCTGCAGCACCCCATCCATCCACCAAGTCCCCAATGAACACCCCTCATGTCATTGTAGCTCAAGATTACATGGTCATTTTGCACTCGGTCAATGCATATTAGCCTCCACCACAAACTTAAGCCTCATGAATACTTCATTCATGCCTCAAAAGTTCTTGCAGATTTTGCACGAAAATACTCCTTTACATCAAGTGTTAAATTCTGCTTGAGAAGCATCGACAGATCTTACACTAAGAAATGCGTTCTTTACAGAATTACAGTGACCGTCAATTTCCTTTGAGTTTTTATGAGTTTTCCATCCATGGTGGAGAAGTCGCTCTAGACTAGTGTGTTGTGCTCAAAATGAAAGAAAACAAAATGCGAATTCAGCTAGAAAATCTAACAGCTCGAGAAATGATCTCAGAAGCTGAGAATTCAGGAAGAGCACAAAATTTCTCAAATGAACATTGTAGTTAAATGGCGATGTGCCCATTACTTTTGTGCGGCAGCCGCACTGCCTAAACCCAGTTCTAACTTAGTTTGCGGATTGAAATTAGACCTTGCCCTTGAAATTAGACCTTGTTCCTTGCTGTAAAGGTATTCATACATCAAAATTAGACCTTCGTGGTGAATATGTTACAACTCTTGGCTCATGAATACCGCCAATTTTACATTTTGCAACTAAATTAACGTTATCTGTTGCTATTTGAGGGACAACTAAATCATGGACAGTGATGAGAGGAAGCCATTAGAGGTATTTGGTAAGAATTGTGACTGCAGGGGTTATGTTTGCAAGCAAGTAATGAATGAGGTGGGGTAAGCTTACCTCGTCTTTGTGATCCTCGAGTTCCAGGAGTGTGAGGAACTTGAGCCCGGTGAGGGGCAGGACGCGGAATGGGCGAACGAAGACCGTCATGCGGAGCACGATGGCGTTCTCCGTGCTGTCGTAGACAATGTTCTCAAACTCCACGCCCTGGTAGTTGACGATGAGCTCCGCCATCTGGTAGATGGCCGTGAGGTCCTTGACGCCGCCAGTCGTGTTGATGTAGAAGTGGTTGAACTGCACATCCTCCGTGAAGTATTTCTGCATCACCGCCGCCTGGCGCTTCAGCGTGGGCTTGTCCACCAGCCCCCGCACCACCTCCTCGATCTCCTTCGCCGGGTTCTGCATCCTCGATCGATGGCAAATCCTTCACGGCTCTCGCTGGTGCACTGGCTGGTGGTGGAACAGTAGTGGTCAGCTCGCCATAGCCAGAGCTGGAGTTGATTTGAAGAGAGGCGAAGAATGGAAGGTGGCGTGCTGCATTTGGAATGTTGAGCTTCGGTTGTGGCTGCATGTGTTGCATGCTCAATTGCCGTGATTCCATTGCCGAAATTCGGCGCTGGTACTGGCATGTGTATGTTGTGGACCACCATTCCTTTTTCCATTTCTCCTTTCTCGCTGGGTTAGGTGCATCAATTTCGTTCAGGGTGCCAATTCTAACAAACTACGTTTAGTATTTTATGAATTTTTGCACCTTTTTGGAGAACCACAACATGCGCTTCGTTGGAATTTGATGATATAACTGCATTTTCTTTCAAAAAACGAATTGTCAAAATCTTGCGAGAAGCAGCGAAAGAGCGGTTGTTGGGGACGGATGTGAGTTGCAGAGTGTCCAAAAGCAATTATTGTACCGTGAGGTTTGCTTCCCAAAAGGAGATCTTGACCCTCAAAGGATGTACCCTAAGTCCGTGCTACAGAAGATCGATGAGACCCAAGACTGTGATAACGACTTTCAATGAGTAAATTATACACCTGGAAAATTGGCAACGGCAGCTAGTCACTTTCATTTAGCAAGTCAGAATAGCAAGGAATGGAAATAAGAGAAAAGATTGTTTGGATGAGCACAATGCACGATCCACAGCATAGAATTTTAATCGTCACCTCAATTTTGGATGCGATTGGCAGTTTAAGTAAAATTCTTGTGCAAATGGCAGATTGAATACACGGAACTTTGAATCGTATGGCATGTGAGAAGTCCTGTTGGTGCAACATGCCATGATGAGAGAATTAGAAAATCCGGTAAGATTAGTTGGATCGGCATCTTGATTAGAGCTCACAAAAACTTTGATTTTACTCAAGTCTTCCTTTTTTTGGCATCAATTGTTGTACATGTTTCCAATATCTCAATACGTAATTTCAGAACTATGCTGCGAACAACTTTGTATACCGGTACCCTAAACCTCGAAAGCACAATAGTAAGGTTTCTTCAGTCAAAACCTGGACGATGTGAACCTACTGTTTTGTCTACATCCATTGCAACCAACCCAACCCGGTGGTCATAATGAGGAAGGTAATTTCTACCATATTGGCATATCTTGGTGAAAATGGCAGGGAAATATCAGCTGGATTGTTTGGCTGCAGTTCTTGCACAACATGTGTCCTCTTGCACCTTGTTGCGAGCACTCCCTGTGGATGTACAAATCTGTAGTTCTTCACGAGCCATGCCCGAAGCTCTTTTGAGGCCAGCAAAATTGATCACATAAAACAGAATTACAAGTACTAAGTTACTACTAACTAATGCTGCAGAGGAAAGTAAAGGCAAGAAACTGAATGTCAGAAGTAAGAGCTAAAAGAATCCACAAAAGCACGCAGTCAGACTGAACTTGAGATTACTTGCTCCAGAAGTTGCACAGTGAACTCTGATCGAGTTCCCGGCATTCCTGACTGGGAAACGAGCGCATTTCCCACGACAATGCACCAGATCTACAAAACCCCGGTGGCACAATTAGGGGCGGTTCAGACTATGTCCCACGTCCCAAGTCCCACTGAAATATGATGAGATCTGTCCCAATTCCAACCCTCACAAAGTAGCTCCTAAATTGACATGTGGCAAGGTTTCCTTGTGCAAGTGGCATTCATTGCTCTACTTTGAGTTCATTAGTGTGTGGGGAACACCTCAAATGTAGAGTGCAGCATTGGGAGGTGGTCAGCAATGGGTATGTCTACCTTAGGACAAAATGAAATGAAGTGTGCAAATTTAATTTTTTGTGGAGCTAACCCACCACACTATGATCACCACATACATTGCTAACCACGTTATTTTGTAGGGGATTGTTAAATTCACCACACCTTTTTTTTAATCCATCACATTGCATCATGTTTAGTAGTTTCATGAATAAAAGAAGGGCTAATTTCATATTCATTCATCAACCACTTAATAAGGATGACAAACAAACTTATTCCAAGATTATATATATCTATCTATATTATAATAGAATACAATTTTTAAAAAAGTCCATGGTGGTTGTTGTGTCATGTATGTCTCATTGGCCAAACTCTATTAATACCACTAATTTGATAGAGAGGGGGAAAGGAGAGGAAAGGCACCTAAAGAGAGGGTGAAACATCACAAAGGGAGAGGAAATGGCACCCAAATGGAGGGACTTCATGGGAATTGTGAAAAATCATTGAATTTTAAAAAACTCATTAGATTTTTCAAATTTAATATTTTAAAGCATTGGCACAACAAGTATCCAAACCAATTATTTTGTAATTTTTTGTAATTGACCATATAGATCAATGTGTGGAAATTCATTTTTTGAAATTGTGTTCATGCATGAGAATGTCTCATGCATCAGTACAACAGGTAAAGGATTTTTTTATATAATAATAGAGTACAATTTAAAAAATGTTTGTGGTGGTTAGTCAACCTTTGATGGGCTAAAACTTATATCTATATTGGAAATTATGGGTTGTTTGTCTCATGACATAATGACATGTCATGCCATAATTCTCTATTAACATCACAAGTTCTTATAGTGAGAGGAAAAGAAAGGAACAAGCACCCAAAGAGAGGGTGAAATATCATAAATGAAGTTGAAAAACCCAAATAGAGGGTGAAAGGTCATTGGAATTTTTCAATTTTTTACATTTTCAAGCATTGGATGTGAAGCATTGGATGGCTATGCGTTACCTAAAACTTGAAACTGATAAAGGGAGGAGGGAGAAGAAAAGGCAATCAAAGGGAAAATGAAAAGTTGTTTAAATTTTAAAGTATCTATGAATAGTAGAAATTATCAATATAATTTGAAATGAAGGATTTAAACCAATGAAGAAATTGATTATACAAAAATGTATTGGTGAAAAAACAAATGAATATATATTTTTCTTAGTCATTTGTATTTATGGTAGATTTCCATTAGGCTTTGTTTTACAATCTATAAATCAACCCCTTTAATAAGTTTCACCAAAAAACTCAAAGAATGGGTCTTTTTGATAGCAAGTTCAAAAAAAATTGGAAATGAAATCTTGGTGCAATTTATCATAGGACTATTAGTAGATTATTTCATTATGTTATTTTAGAAATATGAGATGTTTACCGCATAGATTGTAAGACGATAAGGTCTGAAGCAAAAGATAGTTTTTTTTGGGAGTGTTCAAAATTTGGGCACCTCTAATTCAAGAAGGCTTTTGCACCAATTCATTTCACTTCTTTGCTTGTACCTTTTGAGATTGACTTTTGTAATAGAGTTGATCACATGCTTAAGAATTTTCATTACATTTAAATTGCGGAACACATATTACAAAATTAGAATAGGAAACTAGTTTTTAAGAAAACTCTCATACAAAATTGTTTTTGCAACAATTTTTGGCTTTTATGTACAAAAATATTTTCAAAATATAAAAAATGGTGCATTAGATTTGAGCTAACTTGACAAGAGGGAAAAAGAAGGGAAACTGGTCAAAAACTATGGCTTTGACAAACTTGATCAACATAGGGCCACTTCCAACAAAGGTGAAGTAAAGGTTAGTAAGGAAAAACAATTGCTTTCATGGAATGAGGTTGGGTCCAATTTGACAAGGAAATATCTTTGCTCCTCATCCTTTGGGCAAGATCTTGAAATTTTAGTGTAAATAAATGTGCATGTGTTGCCACTCAAACACATAAAAACACATATTCCATCATAACTTCTTTTTTTGTAAATCACAATGGTTTGCAAATTGTTGCAATGGAAAGCTACTCCTTAGGCACACATCCTCTACATTTTTTGCAGAAATATACTTATTGTTTTATAAGTACTAGCATGCCCAAAACTGATATGCTGCCAAAAAAAAATGCAGCTTGATCCTTTAGGGATTTATGAATTGTTGAAATAGTCTAATGGCAATTCTTTAACAACAAATACCTAAAAACTATAGTCATCACATGTTGTTAGGATGTGGAGCTTGTCCCTTGCATTTGTGTGTAGTTTGAAAAAGCCTTATTTACAAATTGTTGTCTTTTTAAGATTTCAAGATATTGATTTTTGGGCAAAGAGCTTTTGATAATATCATGCTGCCCAATCTATAATCTTGATTTTTGATGATTGATTGATCGAACTACAAGGTTTAACAATGAACAACTTGTCTAGTGAATAATGCAACTTGTTGATGGAATTTTTGTCATCCGAATCTTTTCAGTTGATGTTTGGTTTTTTTAGGGAACTGATATGTACACACCCAGGGTTTGATATATGCACACATGGGGGAATTTTTAGATATTTATCATGGACAAGTTGAATTTGAAAATTTTGAATTTGGATTTGGATTTAGAGACTTTGATTTAGTCTAAAACCATAAAGGAGGTTACACTTGAACAACCCCTAATAGAAAAACTTAACTTTTTTTACAAACAACGGTAATAGCAATAATCTGCCCCCTATCTAAGCTTTTCCACTAGGCATTGTTGAATTGAAACTCCCTCTATACTTCTCATCTAAATCAAGGTCTCCAAATTCAAATCTGAATTCAAATTTTCCAAATTTAACCCCTCACTGCCCAAGGGGCCCAAATTGGGCCCCTCTAAATTTTGTTCATAGATGCACAACTTTTTTTCAAGATTTGTTTTAGTGATTATATTTATTTTTGAATTCTTACTAAAGTCTAGTTTAGCATCAAGAGTTTGATATTGAAAATGAATTAAAGTGATTTGTCTATTTAAGATTTTGTGCAAGGGTGTCCATTGTAAATCTTCACTTTCTAGTTTTGAAAGCTCTTGGAAATGAGCTTCAAGTACACTAGAACTTGGAGAAAAAATCACATTAAAAATTCAATTAAAAAAATTGTAGAAAGATTTTGAGAAGCCGTAAGTTGATTGGGGTTATGCATGTTATACTTTACATACTTATATTTTTTTGGTACCCTTAGTTTTTGGTTTGAGATGCAAAAAGAGGATTGAAAGACTTGGAGTCAATTTTGCTATTTTAACACCCTCATGATCAAACATTATAATCTTTCAATCCACAAGTGATATTGTTGTGATTTCTTTTCTTATGTGATCTCTAACATGCCTACTTTGAATTTGTATGGTTGCGCTTCAAAGAAAATTGATAAGATTGATCAAAATACCATCATTTTGTTCACTTTCAAGCAAATTCTGAGATACTCAAAGATACCATGGGCGGTGAGGGATTAACTTGTTGAAAGTAAATATCTAAAATTTACTCCCCCCAATGTGCACATATCAATCCTTTTTTTTATTACCATTCTCTATTGAAGTTCTAATGAGTATGGAAGGAGCTTGATGATTTGAAAAAATCCTTGGCCTTCTTATGGTAAAGGACTAGATTCCATTCTTAGTATGGATGCAACAAGAACAACAATACAGGTTTCAAGATTAGACATGAGCAAATTCTAAGCAGTGCAAATTTTAAAGTGAAGGAAACATTACGGGTAGTCACAGCACTTTCTTTTGCTAATTTTGAGAATGCAGACGTGCCGCGTAGCTGCTGGTTGCTGGATTTTTTGTCCTTCTTTGCATGTGAAATTTCTCAATGTCCATTCTTCTCTTGAAGAATGGAGTGGAGAATGAGTTAGCATGTGAACTTCTTACCATGGTTTACTTGTTTTCCCGCTTGTGAATTGCTTTTCACCCTAACTCTTTTTGCTCCGCCAATTGCTGACCGTGCTATCTTTCTCTAAGTAAATTATTCTCCATTCTCCATCACACACAAATGGGGTGTCACAACACCTTCGTGAAGAACAAGCTCCTATTGGCTCCTACTTTCACTCAGCTGATTCTCAATCTTCATTCTTTGAGAAGCCGTGACTAAGGTAGGAGCACCCAATTGCAACACTAGCCGTTCTGCGACATCTGAAATTAAACCTAAAGTAGATCCTCTTGCACCCAAACAAGACACAAATGCACCCAAATCAGACACACAAGTTGACAGAAGGGAATGGAAATTGTGTAGGTGGCAGTTTTTGATTGGGTGTGACATGGTCTTTTTGTTGTCATGACATGGTCTTGTTGTTATCGCTTTTTCAGGGGTCTAGTGTTCACAATAGGTTAATCTAGGGAGTTACCTACAACAATTCATAATTTATTCATGCAATCTCAAAATTTTCTGAAAACAATTTTGCTTGGATTGTACCCATTTCCTATCAAGCACATGCCATTACATTCTCAAAAGACCCTCCAGATTACCACATCTGAGGTAAGTGTCACATTTGGGTGCTTCTACCTTACCCCTACTGCAAGGTCCGGAGATTTTGGAGGGAAAAATAGGAAAATTTTGAAAGTGAAGAGGATGGTGAGGCAAAACATGAAAAACAGCCCCTTGGAGAGTAAAATTACCGGGGGAGCTTCAAAAGCTCTCCGAACACCGTTGTTGCCTTTTGCTGTGAGTGCTCTGCTCTCGCGGGTCTGCCTTCTCATGGCTTCTCCTCTCGTAAGCTTATTTCCTTCCCGCTTCTAGCCTTTCCAGTTCTCCAGAGTGCAATCCTTCTCGGCATCGCGTCCAGCGATCGCAAGCATATATGCACATGTGAAGCTGCACTATGCACCGTGCATCATTCGCAATTTGATGGCGGAGGGAGGAGAAGGCGGAGGAAAGCCTGCCAATGCTCAGCTCTGCCAATCTCTCTTGGATCTGTACGATGCAGCCGACAACGTCTTTAACACCATCCTCTCCCGGGTACTATCTTCCTCTTCACTCAATCCTAAAAGTCTTTAATTTCTTGTGTTGTATCGCAAACCTCCCGCGGATGTGAGAGAGTCGTGGCACGATTAGGGCTGAATTTGGCTTGCACGGATCGGTTTTGAATTGTTCAAGTTACCTGCCCTAATTTTCTGTGCTACGGTTTCCACGTTGGCTACAGGTGAAGTCGGAGCAGGAAAAGTTGAACAATCTAACTGCGAGAATTGCTGAAAGAGAGGTACTGAAGCGCACATGAATTGCCGCTCTTACCTGCTTTTGTAGTTAGATTTTGTCGAGATTAAAGCACCTTGTTTGAACTGGAGCTTAATGAATTTTACGTAGAAATGAATACCGAGCTTGTGGAGATCACGAAGATGAGCTAGATGTGCTTTTCGCGGCCTACTGATAATAATCGAGCGTTGTCAGTTATTTGAGTTCGACTACTCTCTCATAGAGCTTGTGACAGTGATTTTGCGATGCCAATTGGTGCATTGCTCATCATGATTGCTGTTTCTAATCCCTTGGAAGATTCGTTCAATGCATCAATTTCGTGGCAGGCTCAGATAGCGGCACTTGCTGGAACGAAAGAGGCAATAACTTTGTTCTCTAGTGCTAAGCATCCACAGGTTGCAAATGAGCACACAGATTTTGTACCATTATTTGGTGGTAAGCAATCAAAGTTTCCCGTTGCGACGGTATCGTTGGATGCAGGCCAACGCCAGGTGTGATTTCTACTGTCCAAACTTGTTAGCCTGAAAATGAAGATATTCGCAATGATTGCAGCATTTGATTTTTAGCAATTCTCTCCAGGATCTATGAGTTTCATGATTGATTTTTGGATGATATTTTTAATAGCACCTGGAGCCCTAATATGATTCCGGGGAATCATCCTGACGCAGGATGGAGAAGGAGGTACACTCGAGCTCTTTCGGTTTTTCTCGGAGACAAATCACGAGTATTGGCCTCGAGCGACACAAAGTCCTGTACGTAGCACACTCAAGACTTCTTATTAGCCGTCCGAATGCATTGATCTTTTCCAACGTTTTAGTTCTCTCCTAAAGTCGATAAATTTCTTTACCAATCTCGTGTATCATGAATTATTTTTCTGTGCATCTTCAAACTGGAAACACTCTAGTTCATCTATTGCACACGATCGCTTTAAAAGCACCTGCATCCTTTTAACCTTGGATATGTGTGATGTTTATCTTCAGGAAGGAATCGGAAGGATGCCCAAGAACATCAAATCTGTTGCTGATTCTATGCTTTTCAATGCTTTAGAACTTCCATATCATCTGTAAGTACTACGTAAGTTTATATTTCTTATGTTAAACCATGTGAGGCGAAACCTACTTTGTGAATTATGTGATCTGATATTCACCGATGTTAAGGAAACTGTCTCTGTCGTTCATTTTCTGGCTCTAACTTATCTCTTTTGCATTTGCAGGTATAGGGTGGTGGATAATCTAGCAGGAGCTGACAGTGTAGTAGGAGGGGAGGAACCTAAACTCAAGCCTCCTCCACTTGCTGCTCCACCTCAAAGTGTTCTAGCTGGTGATGCACTGGTGAGTAGGTACAACCCTGCTCATATTGCTTGCTTTATAGGAGGTCTTGCTGTGTTTACATGGTCCTATACCTGCAGGTTAGTCGGTAAAAGCAGTAATTGTTTTGTCCAGTTTGACTTCAACCTTTGCGGATTGTGTAGTGCGGAAAAATAGTTCATGTCTTTGGGTTTTGGTGCAGTTCCTTCTAATGTCTCTTTATTGGCTGTATGGTTTCTTCTGTAGGAACCCTTTTACGTAGTTCATACAAGTTTGAAGGGGGCTGCAATGTTCTGATTAAGTTCATCTAACTCTTAGTCGGCTGGTTCAGACTACATCAGGAGTTCAAGAATACGGGTTTAGACCAATGCTTGGTGAAGTTCCATCCTTCAGCTTGCCTAGTTCTCTTCCAAATTTACCCATGGTTGCTGATATAAGTTGGAATGGTAAGTTTATTTCTTTTGACCGTTTCATCTTCAACTTCTTCTCTGCGGTATTTTGTTAAATGCTGAGGAGAGTGGGCTGTCTTTATCTAAAAGCTTGGGCTTATTCCTCCGATATGAGGGCGGTTGCTTTCGGTCAGTTACTAGCGGGGAGTTATTTGTTCACGTTGCATAGCTGCACATCAAAGATAGCTCTAACAATCCCTTGACAGGAATATACTTGGATTTAACCTATTTGACAATGGTTCCAAAGACTGGCACTTCAGAGATTGCTCCCTTTCACTTATTGGCATCTTGTGGTGTGTGACAGGACCTTCACGTGAGTCTCTCTCGAGGCCTTTTGCTCCATCTGTTGGACATTACAGAACTGCCTCCCTTGGTGACAGTTCAGCTGAGGATATCCCATCCAAGAGTGATACAAGATCATTGGATAGTGAGTTATTCAGATAATTCAAGCACTTTATTAACCACCTATTTGTCCAATTACTGCATTATACTTGGGTCATTATGGCTGTGTTTCTTGTTAAATCTCTCTCTGTCAATTGACAAGATGCCTGATAGGTTGTTCACACGTTCTTTGTATACCTTGGCCTTTGGAAGCTAGTTACTCTTGGTTACAGTATCATGTTACCGGCTATTCTAATGCGAGGAAATCTGTAAAGACTCTTGTGGACGTTATACGAACTGATGTAGAGGCCAATAATTAAAGTCGTTCCGGTTACTTGGATGTTACAGGTTCAACACGTGGGTTTGAGGATGTTATGGCCCCTGCTCCCTCTAAATTGAGTATACCTCAACCTCCTGTTCTGCCTTTGATCCAGAGTAGCACCTTTCCAACTGGTGAGTTTCCTAGTTTTCTCACCCCCTCACACGTATTCCTTAAGCCTCGAAAAGAAAGTAATCGAGTGTTTCGAAGGTTCATTCGGACTGGGAGCAATCCCAGATTAGCTGTGCTCAAGTCATTTGAGTGGAAGTTCCCACATTAGCAGCATAATTCAGTACATTAACGTGAATTCTGAATACGTTCAATAACCATAATAAGCACATAGTTCAGAGTGTTATCACTACCTCCTTAAGCTTTTGGCAAACTTGGGATATTTACTGGAAATCACTTGAACGTGTGTCAATTATTCTTTATTACTGACTTGTTCATTGTAATCACTGCAGATCCTTGGTCACCACTTCTTTCGAAATCAGAAGCATCTCAAACCCCTGTTTCATCACGCACGCCAACCATTGTGATGAAAACTAAGAATGTCGAAGCTGTTGCTTCTTCCCTTGCTCGAGAAATCCGAGGTCAACCTTCTGCTCCCCCTCCTCCCCCGCCACCGCCACCACCACCACCACCACCACCACCACCACCACCACCACCACCACCACCTGTTCAGCCTGCTCAAATAAAGAAACCCACGGTCTCAAAATCTGAGAGGCTGGAGTCTAGTAAGGAATCAGATGTGGTGGACTCATCAAGCCTTCCACCACCAATAGGTTTGCACTCTTACTTGGGCCTGTGACCTATTGCAAATTTAATTGGATTTTTTTGGCATGACAGGAAGGCAGTGATAGGCTTTTAAGCTCCAAAGTCAGTTCGTTAGCTCTGGAAGTCAGACAAAAGAAAATTGCTTGTTGGTTGTTTACTCCTTATGTCAAATGCGTGGCTCTTCTAGTAGGTCTTATTTTGTTTGGTGGTTGATGGCAGCAATTGATGCAAGTCGGGCAGCATTGATGGCATCCATTCGTAATCATGGCATTCAGCTTCGCAAGGTTTGTTGCCGCATATTACCAGGGTCTTCCTTTACTTATGTTCGCTTATTGTAACTACAAAAAATGTATGTCAATGACAACCATGCAATTTAGCTTGCAGCATAGGATTCTGCTGTTTCCGTTTTCAATGAGCTACTTTATCTCTGTGAGTATTTGAGATCTATTAGAGTAATCCTTTATGTAGGGTAAAGGAATTTGCTGATCCTGTGTCAGAAAAAATGAGTGAGGGTAAGGGAGAAAATCCCTGGATTCGTACTACAATTAATTAAGGATAACTCACTCGATGCTGTAACTCGATTTTTAATCTTACAGATGATGCTCTCTCATAAACGATTTCCTTAACTTATTTTCATATGTCCATTCCCCTGGAGAATTCAGCTTTGTTATTGTTATAGGCTTGAAGGCTACTGTTATTCGTGTCAGACAGTAATAACTTCGTCTCTATTGGTCAGTCAGGTCGGCCATGTAAAGTCAAAATTTGATGTTCTCTCTTACTGATGTTTACTGGATTTTGCAGACGAGTGCTGGAGATAATTCAACACCTACAGACAAGGTTCCGCCTTCAAGCGAAAAGCAGATTGATGCCAACCGTTCAAAGGTGCACTTTCACATCAATTTGATGTGATTTTATGGCTCTATCACGCCTGTGCTCCTGTGGTTTTATTTGAATACTTAATAGCACCCAAACGAGCATTTTGGGATAGGTAATTGTTTACTCTGCATAGAATTTCCGAGAAGTTCTGTCGCGTGCCATTTTGGGATTTTGCTTTTCAAGAGATCCTCTTAACATAGTACAGTTGTGATGCAGCCTTTGAATATTCTCTCAGAAATGGCAAATACCCTTAAGTTGCGAAGGCTCTCCATGCAAGGCGCTTCTCACAATAAAGACGAGGTAACTAATTTAATGACCAGCTTGCTGCTCTCTAGCTACCAGCCAGTTGATGTACCGTAAACTCTTTGGCAGGCCAACACTATGTGAGTGGAATGAAGAATTTTTCTAACCGTTTTATTGCCCTGCCCTTTTTTGTGCGTTGTTTATCAGTGTTACTTCCTTTCGCAGAAGCAGAACAATGTCGTCGTATCTGTCTTGCTTTCCTTTGATCTTCGGAAACAATAAGTTTTAGTACATGGAGATTTAGTTCCACTAAATTCTTTGGTGAATGTTGCCTAGATACATGCAAAATAGACATTTCCCTTAACAAATCGAATGCTAACTTTTGTAGGTTGCATTTTCCATTAGGCACACATCTGGAGTGTTATTCATTGCTTTTCTGGGACATCATGCAGGGAAAAGCAGGTAAAACACTTGGTAATGAAGATCCAGAAGCTGGCAGCATCTCAAGTGGATCTAACAGGTGTGCGAGTTGCAACAGATTTTAGTTTTTCTAAATGTTTTCTAGATCTTAGGGACGGCTTGTTCTTCATTTTGGATTATTGTGAGTGTGTTTTTTTTCTTTCCTTTTTACAAGAGAAACAGATGATCAGGATCCATGTTTTACATTCCGGTCATAGAAATCGACTCAGTTTGATCTTTTCAGTCACGTGTGATTCACTAGAGAACATGCAACGTGCATACTTGCTGATACTCACGGGTTGATTGTTTGGTTGGCACATGACATATAACTTTCCTAACTGGTCTCCTCGAACAGTACTGGGATCACACTACCGGTGAGTTTGATGTCTTGTGTGCTCTTTTGCAATTGATTTTGTCTTGGAAAAGAAAGTCTGCGTTTGGGGCCATTGACAATCGTGAAAATTTGATTTTTGACATTTTACGGAGATGGTTAGGTCATCAGTGTTCTAAAACAGCCAAGGAATTTTTTCACTATGAAGCCAGCTTCATGATCGCTATTTCACACAAGAACCTTGATAATCCTTGTGCAGATAAAGAATCTTCACGATTACATTGCCAAAAGGAATCAAGAGGAGAGCGACGATGACGACTGGGAGGAGTGAAAGCTTGCTTTCTTGGGCGATCCACCTTCACCGACCTACTTATCGCAGCACCGAGTTCTACAACCGCATGATGTTTTCCTGTTGGAGATGTCCAGCAATTATTACTGTCCGAATGAATCCACCTTGTACATTACGGGGAGTTTATAATTTATGTTGTTTTCTGAGTTCCGTACTTGGACTGTTAAATGTTCCTACTGAGGAGGTTTTGCATTCCTGAACATTTGTTTGTATTTTTTCCTCCAGAGTACACTAAATTTCCAGAATCTCTCTGGCGTTTTCCTACGCAAACTAAGTACGGTGTTTCTTTTGAATTTTCTGGGTCAAGGCTGAGTGAAGCACGGTGACTGTAATACTGTGATTGTGTAACTTGGATCAGTACTTGTCTGTTGGCCCTTAGAATCGCAATTTGTGGGGAAGCTTTCTTTACATCATTCTAAATTATTTGTAAGTCTGTTAAGGTGCCAATTACAGAGACACATGTGATAGAGAATCTTCTCTACATTCTACATAACGAAAAGACAATTACGTAACTATAATCCAGCCTTCCTTCTTATAGAGCTTGAGCGTTTGACCTTTTGAAGGAAAGAGCGGAAATTATTTTTAAAGCATAGATAGATAAATGCTATGTAGATACCGTCCAGAGAATAGATCGTTTAACCCTTAAACGGTCATAGGGCATAGTATATACGGTGATGTATAATTGTCATTTGATATCAACAAGAGATTTTAATTTGGGATCTCAAGTAGCTCACTAGAATCGCATTGATCTATTCTTGAACTTCTTTGTTGATCTCAAATGTAGTAGAGGTGTGGATCCATTCCAAATACAAGAAAAATACCTTGTATTGTACTCGTTGCAAAGGGCCTTTTGGTCATTTAAGGGTTAAAAACGCTTTTGCCAACAACAACTCCACTAATCACAAAGAACATGAAATCCACATTATGTCACTGGCATTCCTTTAGAGCTGTTCACCAATATTGGTGTCAATCTATGTTATAAAGTGTGGTGTGTTTGTCTCATGGTATAATGACTTTGCATGACATAATTCTCTATTAACCCCTAAAGGACCATTGTCCCTTTGAGGGACAAATGGGGTTTTGGGCATGTACCTATGGCTAAACTGCTTTGTGTGATTTTTGAAACTTTTATGGATGATGGGGAATTCAAAGATCTTTGAAACTTTTATGGATGATGGGGAATTCAAAGATCTATGTGGGCATCTAAAATTTTCTTCATTCCGACATTTATTGAAGAAGCTTAAAATGAATTTATGGAAAACAGGGGACTCCGAGCAGCCCAAAAACTTCTTTAAAAATTGCATTTTTTTCAAATAAAAATCTGAAATAGGTTCTTTAGACTTATATAGACATGGGGAGCTTTTAATCATTCAATTTCAATTGATGAGATGAAAGTTATGAGAGGTTTTAGTTTGCAGGTAGGTGTACTTTCTCTCAAAATCACACCTACCCTCAATTGAAAATTTCTAATAACTTTCATCTCATCTATCAAAATTGAATGATTAAAAGCTTCCCATGTCTATATAAGTCTAAAGAACCTATTTCAGATTTTTATTTGAAAAAAATGCAATTTTTAAAGAAGTTTTTGGGCTGCTCGAAGTCCCCTGTTTTCCATAAATTCATTTTTAGCTTCTTCAATAAATGTCGGAATGAAGAAAATTTTAGATGCCCACATAGATCTTTGAATTCCCCATCATCCATAAAAGTTTCAAAGATCTTTGAATTCCCCATCATCCATAAAAGTTTCAAAGATCTTTGAATTCCCCATCATCCATAAAAGTTTCAAAAATCGCACAAAGCAGTTTAGCCATAGGTACATGCCCAAAACCCCATTTGTCCCTCAAAGGGACAATGGTCCTTTAGGGGTTAATAGAGAATTATGTCATGCAAAGTCATTATACCATGAGACAAACACACCACACTTTATAACATAGATTGACACCAATATTGGTGAATAGCTCTAAAGGAATGCCAGTGACATAATGTGCATTGCATGTTCTAACGGTCCTTTAGGGATTAACATCACAAGTTCTAATAGAAAGAAAAAGGAGAAGAAAACGCACTCCAATGGATGGTGAAAAGTCATCAAAATTGTGAAAAGTCATTGAAATTTTTTGAGGGTAAAGGAGAGGAGATCTTTTTTATGAAAATTTGAGGGGGGGAGGGAGAGGAAAAGGAAGGATAAACAGTCACATGTAACAAAGCGCGTGCAAGGGCGTACTTATTATGCTAATGTTAGGTATTATGTCAAATCTCCACTAATGTGATTTTTATATTCATTTCAATCCAATTCTCCTACCGGAATATTATGCACTCAATGTGAGTCTCCTGCTGGTGAATTTTGGCATGAAGTTTATATCAGTTCATCAATATCTGAGTGTGGAACTTGTCTTTTTCATTTTGGATTTTTCCAGCCTTTCAAGCCTCATTACTTTGATAAGTATGTGTATCTTATTTATAGAAACAAGAAATAGTGTGAATAAATACAACAGATCATTTTTAATAGTAAAATTAGGAAGATTGTACCAATACTACTCACCAAATTATAATTGCAGCATCTCCAATTCTTGGAATCATTACATATTATCTTTATAGTAAATGAAAGATTCATGTTGCAAAGTTAGAGTTTAGATGCAATTTCCTAAAAAATCGATGAATGCTTTTGTCAACAATAGTTTAGTTGAATATTTTCAAGAATTTATTATTTTAGTTCTTCATTTATATGTTGCAATTTGGTTGGTATTATAATTAGGCAGTTATAGCTTGCTTACAATAAATCATTAAGCACCATGGTGAGAAGCTATTAGAGAATTAGAGCACCTTGGATAGAATATCCTTAATTGTCTTCAAATCATTTGATTTCATAACAAGAATAGGACTTAAGTTCAAGATTTTTATTTTAGCCAAACACCCCATTCATATAGTAGTTCATACTCCCTTTGTCCCATATAAAGCTCCAAATTAGGTGTAGTTCTTGTCCCACTAAAAAGCTCCCTTTTGCTAATTTCAATTGTTGAGAAAGCAGATATCATGTCCCATGATCTCATGGGGGCAAGTTAAGCAATTAAAGAGCATTCCTCTCCTAACAAGCTTGGCCTTGCTCATATGAGGTACCACTGCTGCAACTGATCTTTAAATCATTAATAATTAGGAGCTAGCAAAATGTACAAATATGATACTTTTTGCATGGAATTTGGGTGCCCAAACGGCAACATCAAAGCTAGAGATTTTGCACACATTTGGTAGATGGTATATTGATTCTAGAATGCATTTGTCACTAGCACAATGACAAAAAATACAGTTAATCCTTGATGGAGAAGTTTTTTGGAGCTTTATAATGGGATAGAGGGAGTATTTCCTTATGGGGAATTGATATGTGTACCACACCCTTTCAATTATTGTACCATACCCTAGAGAAAATTTTAGATTTCTACCATCAAAAAGCTAAATTTGAGAATTTGGAATTCAAATTTGGACTTAGAGACTATGATTTAGTCTAGAACCACACAAAAAAGTTGCAATTCAACAACACCCAATGAAAAAATTTAGCTAGGGAGAAAAGTGTTACTTTTACTTTGTTTGTAAAGAAAGATAAGATTTTTCATTGGGTGTTGTTGAATTGCAACTTTTTTTTATGGTTCTAGACTAAATCATGATCTCTAAGTCCAAATCTAAATTCCAAATTCTCAAATTCAGCTTTTTGATGGTAGAAATCTAAAATTTTCTCTGAGGGTGTGATATAGTATTTGAAAAGGTGTGGTACACATATCAATTCCCTTCCTTATGTTGAAGAAATTACTAAATTCAAAACTTTGCCCACTTTTTCATATCCAATGAAGAGTAATAGTAAAATCAAAATCATATTCATGAATAGTGAATTGAAGCAAATTTGAGACATAGAAAATTGCAATGCAAACAATATGACATAAACCTAGCTGATTTATCTTATGATCTTTGTAATTAGTTCTCTTTAGAATATTGAAAAGCCTTTCATGAAAAACACATGGGTCCAACTCTCAAAATCTTCTCCTAATGATAAAACTATTCCACTTCATGTTTGCCATGAATTTCTATTCATACGGTGCCTCTTGAAGCTGCACTAGTGAGAAGTACTTGATTTTGTTTGCTCTGAGTTTCTATCTACAAGGTAATTCTTGAAGCATTACTAGTGTGTCTTGAAATTTTCACAATGAATATTTTAAGTAACTTTAATGTGGATTTAGGATGTGGGACATGTGTGAATTGCTCCTTCACTCAAGTTGCTAAAAACATTACTAAATTAATGAACTTGCATTTGAAAATTTTGATATTTGCATTCTTTACATTCTTGAATAGCAGTATAAACCTTTAGGTGAAAGTATTACTAGGTTTTGCCAAACAACGCGTTATTTGTTAAATTGGGACAAATGGAGGTACCATTTTGTACTCCACCTTAAACCCAAAAAGTCACCTTAAATCAGATTTAGTTTGTGCCACTAAGATTTTTTTCCTCGCAAATTCCTCCTCTCAAGTGAGGACACATGTACCAAAAAAAACATTGAGCTTGATTTCAAGAGGCCTCTTGAAACCTTCAAAAGTCCCAAAATGTAAGCTTTGTCTCAATTTAACAAATAACGCATTAACCCCTAAAAGACTATTGTCCCTTTGGGGCACAAGTGGGAGTTCAGGCATGTACCTTTGGATAAGCTACTTTGTGTGATTTTTTGAAACTTTTATTGAAGGTGGGTAATTCAAAGATCTACGCGGGCATCTAATTTTTTCCTCATTCCAACAATTATTGAAGAAGTTATGCTTGAAAATTTGAAAAGCAAGGGAGGACTGCCCGCCCGGGCAGCCCAAAAACTTCTTTAATTTTTTTCTTTTTTTTAAAAAATTAAAATTTGAAATTGGTTCTTTAGGTTTTTTTTATAAGTGAGAAGCTTTGAATCATTCAATTTCAATCAATTACATGAAAGTTATGAGGAGTTTTTGTTTGCGGGCAGTTATGGAATCTCTACTCTAAAATAAACTTTGAAGTCCTTTATTTTACTCAATTTTCATTATTTTGGAAAAAAACAACACCAAAGGATGTAGATTGTTTATCAGAACATTATGACCGTTGGGATTTGCAGTTTTCATTTTAATAATTAAATTCTTAACAATTTAGTGATTTGACTCATTCTCTACTTCTTTTTACTTACTGATTTTTCCTATGTGTTGTGTAGTTCCAATTGATTTAAAAATTCTCCCACACATAGCTAACTTGATCTCCTACATGGGAAAAATAAAGCGCAAAGTTGCATAGAGCAATTATTTTCATGTAAAAATGGTCAAAGGCTTCTGAAATTTTGTAGCACATGAAAAATATCTTTTCTTTTCACTTTAGATGTAAATATCTCACTCATGTCCATCCGGAATGACCTGATTTTTTTTTGCACAAGTACCTAATTTAGTTTAGGGCAAGATCCTTTGGTTGGATTTCCCAAGATTTTTTAAAAAATTACCTTCTTATTAACCCCCAAAAGTGGTAGTTTTGAGTGATTTTCACTTGAAAAAATGGCTCAGTCCTTTAGGGGTTAAACTTTTGAGCTTCAAAGAATCTTTGAAGCTCTCTAATATTTTATATGTTTTTTCAACTTTATTTACTTAACTCCAAAATCTTCTATTTTTTTACTCCAATATCAATTTTGCATTGGTCAACTACTTCATCAATAAAAATTCCCCTAGTTAGAATTCTCAAATGTCATATAATTGCCAATTTGGAGTCTACACTATTTTGTTTTGTATATGTTTTTGGAAGGAGCTGAACTTGACATAGCTCTTCAACACATTTTGGCCAATGATCAATCTAACATCCACGAATGAAGTTTAGATTTAATCTGACATTTCCATTAAACCAAATCAAAAGAATCTAAAACTTTAGACGTCAACTGTACCATTCATAAATCCTTCATCTTGAGCCATGATATCTTAGTTTTAAATACCAAAGTTTAGGAAATATAAAAGCTTAATTTAAAAAAAAGACTTCCTTGTAGAGGCAAGAGCAAAAGAGGCAAGTAATAATGTAGACAAAATAATTTAGAAGTCTAAATTGACAATACCATCCAACAATGCCTCAAGGCCATGCTACACTAAACTAATCTATTGTTTTGTAAAAAACATGTGGTGGTTTTTACTTTTGTGTGGAAAAGTAGATTCTTTGATTATTTACGACCACTTTTATGATCTATTCAAAAGTGACATTTTTGAGAGTTCACAAACTAACGTCTCAAACCTCTTATCCTAGAATGGTAAAGAGGTTATTTTTAGAAAAAATAAATGAAACCTTGGAAAAGTGATTGTCTCCCTGTCCAAAAATACAAATTGCTTTTCATCCATTTCAAACATGTTGTTTTGGCCTGTGTGGTCCCAACATCAATCATACCCTAAACACATATCTATCTGCTTGATCCCCCCTATAATGGCAGAGCACACATTTCTAAAACCAACAATATGTGGCTCTAATAACGATTATGAAAAGATATAGATTTCTTGAATTTGATTGGTTCACACTTATTTTAGAACAAAGTTCTAGAGATAGCCATTTTAGGTGAACCTATGAAACAAAAATGGATCCAAACCTAAAATCCATAGTTATGTTGCATTAAAACATGTTCTTGAGGATACATATTTTTTCATTCTTCCTATCCTTGTTTTTGCACACATTGAGCTCAATTTCTCAAGAAATTCCCCATATCTTATAGGCTAAAAAGCTTATTTTAACTGTCTATGATATCCTACCTTAGTTCCTATTCTACAAAGCATGCCACAACAATCAAGAACCTGTCTCATTGAAAGATTGCTGATTGAATTCTATCCTACAACATCAGGACGCCAGATTTTCTCCTCATTGGTTGATTCCGGGTCCTATCCAAATCACCACGTGATTTCCTCCCATATGAAAATGCTTCACTTTCAAAATCCAACAGGCACATAACACTGTTAACCTTCACTAGGGTACCCTTTTGCTCCCCCAATATGAGGTTCCCCAGCGAATGTCATTTAGTAGATGTAGATTGCACCAATCAGCTTCAAGAATTTATAACTAAACTCTCTCCCCAGGTATCCAAGGAGGAATATTCTTCTACAATTGGAGGGAGGAATATCCTTCCACAGCTGTGGGGAGGAATATAACCAGGTGAACAATGTTATGCAATTTCCAACTGCTCACTTTCTACAAGATGGCGGTACTTTGCTATCACTAAGGCATTTGAACAAAAGCTACAAATGCAATTGCACGCAGCATAAAGGACAGGACTCGTCTATCTAGCGTTTAATAAGTTGACGAATTTTCACCTAAATCTTACCTCAAATCTCAGGTGGCTATCAATACATTAAGATTTTTGTGTGAAAAGTTGGATGAAATCACTAAAGTTTTTGTAGAGCAAGATCTAATTTGCCAGATTTTGAATGAAAGCAGCTTATATTAGCAACTTTTGGAAGAACATCCATAGATCGTTCATTTATTCCAATTTTAGCTAAAATTTCCCTACCTGCCTGCATTCTGGGGTGCGGGTCGCTCTACCCCGCCGAAAACAAAATTGAAACCCGGTCTATCCACATGGCCATTCCGACACCCTTCACCCATTGGCTGACAGCACAGATTCATCCACGTGTCCCTACACGAAGTCCGTCGCCTCTTCCTCGATGAGGTTCATCCGTTCATAGCTCTGGAAACGACATTTGTCTCTGGGCAGTGCCTCCTGCCCAGTACCTACGCAGTCAGGTTAAGGTAGGCCTCTTTAACTTACGTTTTTTCATAAATTAACAAATTAAGGTAGGAGGCTCAAGAACCGGGCATCTAAGGGTTGAAATTGAATTTTGGGAGGTAAAATTTCTTGAAATATTTTTCAGTAAATTTTCCTTGAAAGACAAGAGGAATTGACATCTAACCCACCTTGCTTCAAAAATTTTGGAGCTTTGTGAAATTAATTATGAAATTTTGAAGTGGAAAGTCATAGGGCTCTAAAATCATGCACCTTCTTAAATGTACATTGCTTGTACATTCCTGAAAACTGTAAAAAACAACATGTATGTGTAAGGTACATTTAAGAAGGTGCACGGTTTAAGACAATGCACAGTTTAAGACGATGCACAGTTTATGAGCCGACTACCTTAGCTTGATTTTTGCACATCATGAAAGTAAACTTGTGTTTTGTCATAAATTAAAAACTTAGTTTTATGTGCGCATATTTGATATCATATTCACTATGATAGAGCATTAAATTGCAGCTTGCACTGCAACACCCCTCAAGTAAGAGGTGAATGCTCAAGAATAGAGAAGTCAAATTTTACTGTGGCCATGTTAACCCCTAAAAGCCCACTTGTCCCTTGGAGGGACAAAATAGATTTTGGGCAACTCACTACAAGTGGATGTCTCATCTTTTTCTTTGAAATTTTCACACGTGATGTGCCTAAGGAATAGCTTTAAGGTCCAAAAAAATTTCATAACTTTTGACTATACGGTTCAAAAGTTATTGCATGATAAGTTGTTTTTTTAAACTCTAAGCAGCCTGGGCAGCTAAAAAAACTTCTTTAAAAATGACATTTTTTTGAATTTTTTTTTGAAATTGGTTCTTTAGACTTATATGTACGTGGGAAGCTTTGAATCATTGGATTTCATTAAGTGAGGCAAAATTTATGTAAAAGGAGCCTAGTAGAGCCGGTAAAATTTTGTCTCCATTACACAATGTTGGTTATCAACCACTTTGTTTTAATCAAAACAATCATTAAAAATAAAATCCAACAATGACCCAGAAGGCAGGTCTTGGAGCCACCCAATTCTCAAGATTGGAATGTTGTCTACCCCCTTTTTATCATTGGGACATTTTTTAAGAATTTGACCTTGGCTTGTGGAGTAAAAGCATGGAGCCTGATATCAAGAAAACCTAACCAACTAAGGTGGAAAGCACCCATAGTCAACAATGCCCCCATACCCATGTGCTATTTTTAATATTAGCAAGGATAGGCTCTTTGGAATGCGTTTGTTAGTCTTTTTCAAGGTTGGGACCACTTAAGTCATGCCATGTGTCTCAAAGTGAAGTAGGAAGTAATGAGCAGAAAGTAGTTTGGCTATTATTGGAATTGCATGAGTTTAGAGGTTTGCAATGGATTCAAAGCACCTTTTAACTCCCAAAATTCACAATAATTTAGTTTTGCAAATAAATTTATAAAAAATTTGCAATCTTGATAATTCTCATCTTCCTACATGGGAAAATATTTGTTGCCTCAAACTCTTTGTAGTTTGTTGCAAAATCTCTTAAGTGATGGGGTATGGGTGCTTCCACCTTAGAGGCAAGGACACATGAATCATCTTGGATCAAAGGCAGTCTTCACTCCAAGGTTCTTTTTTCTAACAAATTTTTGCCTAATTCTTACCTCAGATTGCCTATGACTACCATAACACTAAGAAATTTGTGAGAAAAGTGGATGAAATTGTCATATTCCTCCTTATTCAAACACCATGTTTGCCACATTTTGGATGAAAGTGGCTTATTAGTAACCTTGTTGGATGAATGTATGCAAATCATTTTTTCATTCCAACTTTAGCCAATTTTTCGTGCCTGCGTGCATTCTGGGAGGGGGGCAAGTCTGTCTACCTTGAGAAAACCAAAAAAATGAAAACCCTGCCTCACTCCTTAACTCCTGGTGTGAAGCGGCCCTAACATTCACATGATGACATGATGACATGATGTCTTGACATGCACCAGCGGAACCTTCCCAAACCGTACCCACTACCCATATGCGGGCATGCATGCAGCCTTGACATGCATGATGATGGTACTGTATTGGGAATTTGGAATTTCAATTCACCATTCGCTACAGAAGTGTCAGGCTTGGCGATTGGTATACTCTATACTGCACATACGTATTTGTACGGCCATTACAAGAAAACTATTGTTGAATTTACAAAAAGTTGATAAAAATTGTGACTTAATCTCCAATCCATAATATACTGTAGAGTTAGGGCATAAATTTTGTCAACTTTTTGTACATTCAACCATGGTTTTCTTTTGGCCGGCTAGGGTGAAATTCTTACGTTTTTTGATAGGTGAAAATATGAGCCACAAACATGTATCTGTAATACTGTATATCAAGCCCAAGCTTGCAATTAATTTTTCTTTGTTTCGATTTTAGAAAAAAAGAAAATCAAGCTTAGGGAAAATCTTGGGGCTTTCTCACTGCACCTTGTAAATAAGGTTTGAATACCATGATTGATTTTATAATAAATAAGAAATCAGAATATGAAAAACATATGTTTTGAAGGGCATTGATTGTTGTTTTTTGAGGTGGCATAAAATGAAAAGTTCCCGTTTTAGGTTTGATATGGAGAGCCCTCTAATTTTTTGGAAGCTAACTAATATTGGATGGAATGTATCTATATCATCCAATGTTCGAACCCATCTTTTTTTTAATGTTTCCACTGTAAGATTTTCAACACCTTTCAAACAAAACAACAGTTTTGTATTCTAATTTCTTCTCCGCTAAAATATTAGTTAAGGAATTCAAGTCTTGTTTCCAAGGTGCTTGGAGGATGCCCTTATCAACTCCAATGTAAGGTAGGAGGTTCTAAAAGCATGCATGCTCTAAAATGATTTATCTCCTCAAATGTACTTCGTTTGTACATGTTGTTTTTCATAACTCTTCAACAATGTACAAACAATGTACATTTAAGGAGGTGCACCATTTTAGAGCCCCTATGCCATTTCAACTTACAAAGCTTCAAACAATATGAAACAACTTGGATTATATGCCAATTCCTCTGGTTTTTGCAAGAAAATTACTGAAAAATATTTCAAAAAATTTCACCTCCCCAAAATTCAGTTTCAGCCTTTAGATGGTCCATTGATGAGCCTCCTACCTTAGTCAGTTGACTATAGTCACTTATGAATGAACTGCACAGAGTTAAAGAATAAAATAGAGGCCTCATCACCCCCTGACCAAGAACGAGTAGTACTGGTCCAACCCGAAGGCTCCACGCGTAAGTTTACTTCCAACGAAGACCACACCGACACGTGCAGGGCTAACAAAGTGACCCCAGCCCACTTCCCAGTCTCCACCAGAACAAGCAGGCGCTTGACGACTCGCTTTCTGCTGTCAAGATCATACAAACCCTTCCACGATTCCCAGATTCTGCACACGCATCTAATGCCCCGCCCAATCATCTCGGAGTTCGAATCCGCAGCACTGCAGCACACCCGTCCGCCCGCCGTCTCTGTCGCCAGATCTCTCATGCTCATCTGGCTCATTTGGGACCCATCCACTTCATATTCTTAAAGCTCTGGGGACGACTTTGGGATCTGGGAAGTTGGGGAAGAAGCTCTGGGGTTTTGGAGAAGAGTATGTTAATTGATCTCGTGTTATCAGGCGTTCTTGCGCCTCAAAGTGGTGCAACCACCGCCTCCTGCTACTCCTTCATGGCATTTCCTCGCGTGCTTGTGTTGCTGTTGCTGCTTGTGGTGGGCACTCTTGTGGTGTTTCATTGGAAGTCGTCCAGTTGGAAAGTGGCGCTGTCGTCGACACCTGCAGGAGCATGGATCTTGTCGCAATTTGTGAAGGACCCTGTGCATACACTGAACCAGCCGGCTGTGGAGAGCCTTGCCGAAGATCCCCGGCTCCACATGGACTCTGTTGCGGCGCGGCGCTTGTCCCGAGACAAGTTCCTGCAACTGCACAGTGAATTCGACTTCAACGTGCCTCCGGTGAGATGCACGCTCCATTTTTCCACAGCTTTTCATCGTCAAACTTAAATCCATACATATGATCTAGAACTGCAGATGAATCTAAACGCTCAAGCCTCGCCAATGAATGAACACTCTAGGTTTAACATGGACTACGAGAGTACTAATCTCACTCTAATAAATCTGTTCTTTTCGTGTTGTGCTTTTTGCAGCATAAAGATAAAGCGATGGGGTTGAATGTTACTGAGGTATGACTTCTTTTCCCCCGGCAGCTTTTTTGCATGGGCACTTTGTTGTGTGCCCACGAAGGGGCCATTTGAATTTTAGTAAGATGTTTGACATGCTAATGATCGGAGAAGGGCCATTGGAGTCATCCATTCCTTATTTTGATATCCTCCAGTTTATACTCGTATTTTGCAGACCTATGTGAAGAACTCTCGTAATATGGAGATCTTTTTGAAAAGTTGGGTGCCAGCCGAGGCACGTCCCAAGGGCCTTCTCTTTATTTGCCATGGTTATGGCGATACTGTCACTTTTTTTAACGAGGGTGAGCATTGAACTTTCTCTACATACCTTCTCTTGATTAGTTTACTTGGTCTGTACGTGTCTTTGATGGTTTTGGGAATTGCATCCTGCATCCTACTTCGCGATGTTTTTAATGATGTCAGTGAATTTAGAACTGATTTGTCTCTTTCTGGAATGTTCAGGATTAGCTCGAGCTTTTGCCATGGCTGGTTATGCGGTGTATGGCATGGACTACCCTGGCTTTGGTCTCTCGGAAGGATTGCACGGATACGTCCCCGATTTCGACGTTCTTGTGGACGATGTGGTGGAGCAGTATTGTATCATCAAAGGTATAGTTGCATTTTCACGTCATACAGTGCATTACTATTAGTCTAACTTTACTGAAAATTATTTGAAGTTTAGTTGAGCTTAGCCCTTGTTAACGTACATTAGAATTGTTGTCAATGGTTACCACCCCAAGTGATTTCTGTTAAATTGTGTGATTGTACATTATCATCCTGCCCATGGTTCTGCAAAATTTTCTAACATTAATTTCATGTGAGCAGAACGTCCTGAGAACAAGGGTTTGTCTTGCTTCTTGTTTGGAGAATCCATGGGAGGAGCTGTAGCTCTCAAAGCTCATCTGAAAGATACAACCATGTGGGACGGTGCGGTTCTGGTGGCACCCATGTGCAAGATTGCTGAGGCTATGTACCCTCCTTGGTATCTGGTGCAAGTTATGATTGCGCTAGCTCATATCATACCGAAGGCGAAACTTGTTCCCCATACTGACATCGCCGCAATTGGGTTCCGAAATCTAGAAAAGAGATCAAGAGTAAGTGTTTTCGCTTACTCATACAGGTCTTCCAGTACTTCGTATTGCAGTCAAGAATGGGCTCATAGCTTTTGTTACGACGTATGAAAAGTATAAAATCGTTTTTGGAGTTTCTCATGTGAGTGGATT
Organism: Ulota crispa; assembly: GCA_963920765.1. Classification (NCBI taxonomy): domain Eukaryota; kingdom Viridiplantae; phylum Streptophyta; class Bryopsida; order Orthotrichales; family Orthotrichaceae; genus Ulota; species Ulota crispa. Next base: position 2,415,418 of record OY987243.1, read on the forward strand.
CTCCAACAACCACATTAACTGTTCGGAATTTGCAGGCTAATTTCAATCCGGTTGCGTACATTGGGAATCCCCGACTTGGAACTGCACTGCAGTTGCTGCAGACCACAGATTTTGTAGAGAGCAAGTTGGCTGAGGTAAGTCATTCTTAGTGTGCTTGGTGTCCTCATGCAGTAGCCAGAGTGTTATTGCTTTGAACTATCTTTAGTCAAATTTTGATGAAGCTTAGTGAAACAGACGAGCATGTCGTAAAGTTCAACAGAGAATCTCTTGAATCTGATAATTCTGGTGCGGCTTTGGTTTATTTCTGCAGGTGTCGCTACCATTGCTTGTGCTGCATGGTGCTGCTGACCAAGTCACTGACCCGGCAATCAGCAAATTGCTTCATGAGAAGGCCAAGAGTGAGGATAAGACACTAAAGCTTTACGACGATGCTTGGCATTGCCTTCTGCAAGGGGAGCCTGACGATATGGTGAAGAAGGTCATGCTGGATATTGTCACCTGGCTTGATGCCCATGCCGCTTCCAAGCGAGATTTCAACCAGCAAGATGAGACGGAAACGGAAGACCGTGTGTCCGCAGCTGCGCCCAACTTGATTGAGTTTGGTAAACCTGACGCAGTCAAACAGCTCTTGTAGTGATTATTTGGCATCTTGTTTTGCAACGGGGACTGTGGGGCAACTCCAAACTACACTTCGCAGGAAGTGGATATAGACCGTGAATAACCAAGTCCTCTTCTGACTAGAAAGTCCGGCTACGAGTTAAATTTCATAACTCAAAACGTTACTAGTCTTCATTGTTCTCAAGCGCAAGCTTGTGTGAGTATTTCAGCAGTTGAAATTGACTGAGTTTTCTCTAAGAATTGAGGTAGAAATTGTAGGAAAGTTCACAGGGAGAAATTGCCACGTGAGCGATTTTAGTGAGCAGTATTAGGTCATTTAGACACCGCAGCGATTCTGATGTGCAACGTGTACATGTGTAATGTTGGATGCTGAAATCAGAAACGAGCTCAAACTGACTCTGTTCAGTTTTGAAGTGTTTTTCTATAGGGAAACTAAAAATCAGTTGACCTTGTAATGATTGCTTGAGAGAGCAACTGGTAAGCTTACCTGCGAATGCAACGCGAATGTGGGACCTTCATCACTCAGTGTATGGCTTCTTTCCCTTTGTATTTTATGAAGCAAAAATGCTTTTTCTTTGCACTTGAACGATGAGTTTAAGCACCCACAAAGGCACAAAGGGTGATGCAACTCAATTAACTCGAGCAGAATCTGAAACATTTAATTGGGAATACGTGTTTCTTGCAGAAAAGGTGAACTAGATTGATTGCAAACTTGTGTGAGTTCCAAAAGACTTCGAACTTGCTCGTCATTATCATGAATGTGCAAATTTCAAAAATCTGATTGTAAAAAGTGGGTGCATTGGGTTGGTTCTTCGTCTCAGAAATTTTATTGCTCTTTGTAAATTGAAATTGTGATGGACTCTGTAGCTCCGTAGGTTCTTTATTTAGCATTGGCGGTTCGTGATCTTGACGATTTTGTGGACTAGCAACATTGTGAACAAGTTTCTGTCTTTTTTTCCTCCCTAGAATCACTCTGAGGATTTTCGCTCACGGTTTAAGGTTTAAGGGTTTATGCTTGTGAAGCCTTTGGGTTCAAAGATTCCTGCTGCAAGTATTTGGTAAACATTCTCATGCATTCTAGGATTCTGAAACCCAGCATGAGTCACATTCACAGCTAAGTAGGTTTTGCAGTACATTCATGTCGTGCGCTACCTAGAATCAGACAGTATTCCAATAGTCAGGTTCCTCATTGCTGAAGGAGGTCAACATTGCCATGGTTTTTGTCACTGCTTGAGAAATTGGATTATAGTGAGTTGATTACTAAGCAATTGACTTGGTTGTCACACACTGAGCACCCTCTCAGCATACTGCAATGCTGTTTTTCATTTAGAAAAGGCCAATTCAGGATCCACAGACCATTTTTCTAGCTCCCATTTGCCTCGAAAGACATTCCATCACTACATCTTCCATAATCTTTAATGTCGTAAAACGGATAGCGGCTGGAGTACGTCCATAAGCCCCAAATGTCATTGAACTTGGCATACGTAATATCACCATTTATTACATCATCATCCGCAAAACTAAACATTTGGGTATTTGTATCAACTATAACATTCTGGATAATCAAATCAAGTGGAAACTTGTGAAGAAAAAAAAAAATCAAGTTACCCTAATTCAGTGATCTTTAGTCTGGGTCATTCCATTTTCTTATGAAATCGTTCCCCTTTGGCCAAAGGTTGTCTCTGGGATGCCCTATGTAGACTAAGCTTAGCTTAGAGTAGCCATGTGAGAGAGAAAACCTAAGTGGAGAGAGAGAGACAGAGGGATATGGTGGACCTCGCTGTTGCTGCTCCTGGGAGGGGGTGAAAGCATTCCTCAATGGAAGAGGAGGACGAGGAGGACGAGGAACTAGTGCGATGGCGCGTCACGGACGGCTCCTCCGAGGCGGAGGTGCACCCCGCCACCAATGTGCTCCATCCCGACCGTTTCCGCCTCTGGCAGACGCACCAGCCGTGCGACGACGCCTGGTTGGTCGTAGAGCCGCGTCCTCGCACAGCCTTCTCTCGCGTGGAGATCGTCAATGCCGGGTCCTCTCTCGTGGAGATTCACGGATCGCGCGACGGCAGTAACGAATATGAGCTACTGTTGTCGCCTCAGCAGGTCAGGCTCTCCAATTCCTTGCTCCATCGCTTCCTCACTCCATCTTTTAGGGTTCCGTGCTTCCGCTCTTCGGTATGCATGGAGTCCTACTACAGAGCCGGCATAGTTTGGAAGCACGGCGATCGGAACCGTTCTTGCTTTCTAGCTTAGTACATTTCCAATTACACCTGAGAGCTCTGAGCGCATGAACAGAGAATAGCGAACAAGAGCAGAGATAATGGCAAAACCAGTTATAACTAACACGCAGTCGAGAGAGCTGGAATCTGAAATTTTGAACCGTTCTTCTTAACAATGCAATGCTGCCATTTCTCTCATTGCCGATTTTTCAAGAAAAGTGGTAAATTCTTCCACCAGGTCATGACCGTGAAAGATTTGCTGAGCAAGGCCAACCGAAATCGAGCTTTGGCGTACGACATTGACATGAATCGCAAGCTCTCGCCTGTTGCAGCTCAGCAGCGGTAAGAATCCGTTACGACCTCGAAAGAAGTCTCGTTGATCTTCAAAACATTGGTTGGCAAATCAGGCACTGCATTGTCTTAAAACATACTGCACTAGGGTTAGAGCAGTGACTCCTCAAGAGTGTACAGAATTGAAGGAGAATCTTAACCTTTTTCGAAAGTCAAAGTGATTTCTTACAAGAAGGTCGAAATTGTATCTTTCTCCCATTTGAAGCTAGAAATAAATGGACTTTGAGCTGTGGTGGGTGGAGTTCTACAGGTGCTTTTATGTAGTGGTACTTCCGAGGTGAACTGGTGTGATCTCTGTTGAGAGATATTGATGGTGTGACATTTTACTTGTTGGTTTTTTCAGGTGGACCAAGCTGCGAATTCGATGTCGTCAACCTTTTGGAACAACAGAGCACCGTGCTTGCATAGGTCTAGCATACATCGGTTTTACGACGTGCAAACCCAGGAGCGAGGATGTTGTTTATGGCGCAGCGAAACGAAAAGTTCCTTTGGAAGTTGTGCGGATTTATGACGAAAGAAAACATCAGAAGAAGGCGAAACAAGTTGTACAGCGAGACAGTGCAAAGCCCGAGTGTCAGAAAGTGAACGTAAAGCTTGAACCGCAGGACAATGATGCTCTTCTACTTGAAAGACGTCAGTTTCCCGGACTAGGTGTTAGCATGTCAGAACTGAAGATTAGGAAGCAGAGTGCAGCTATTGAAAAGGATTTTGTCGTGGACAGGAAGCCTCATATTGGCAAGGTTATGAAACAGGACACAGTGGTTGAGAAGGCTATGAAGCCGAAATTAGTGATTGGCATGGGAGCAGCAGCATCAACAACAGCCGATCCTACGGAGTGCCAAGCATTTCGACTTGCCTCCTCTCCATTTCTTAGAAAAGATCATGGCAGTGCGTCGAAGATGAAGAGTAGGAGTCATAGCCCAGATCGAAAAGAAGTGGTTGGGAATAAGAAACCTAAGATTGAGGATGTGAAAGAGGAGGTAGTGGTTAGGTCAGATAATGTCCAGATTTCTCCCTGCACACTGGATAGGACTCGAAAGGTAGAGAATGTTGATATTGGGGTCAGTGCGGCTCAAGCAGAAGGGAAGTCAGAACATGGTCATGCCAAAAGAAGTGTTGACGAAGTAGCACAAGCGATGAAACTGAACTCTGCACAGGTGCTGGGAAACGTTGGTAGAGTGAAACATGAAGGTCTAGCAGGTTCGAGTTCTGTACGAACCGGAAACCGAAACGAGGACTTTGCAAAAGTGCTGGTAAGACTGTGGATTGTAACGTAGGGTTTTGGGTTCTGGAATTGCCTTGTAATTTTTCTTATAAAATGTTTACAATATGTTTATTTCTTTACTAGCAATGTTTTTCACACGGGTCCGTTTATACTCCGTGCTTGGATGTTTCAGGAAGGCGTTGTCTTTGCAATTTCAGGAATACAAAACCCTGCGAGAGGCTTATTTCGGACTCAAGGGCTGGAAATGGGAGCACAGTATCGGCCCGACTGGACAAGTGATTGTACCATCCTTGTTTGTGCTTTCAAGGATACCCCCAAATTCAAACAAGTCAAAGCAGATGGTGGTACCATTGTATCCAAGGTTTCATAGCAATTTTTTCCCTATTAATTTTCTAAGTTGACTCTAAGGACCCAGAGGAATTTTCTTGGCTAAGCTTGAAGTTTCCGCTTTTGTGTTCTCAGTAGTATCGTGCTTCTTTTGGTGAAATCGCTTGATTTTGACTATGTAGTTATGATTGAACTGGATAAGCATTTGTGAATACTGCGTTTTCTTTGCTATTCATTGTATCTTTTGTTTTAAACCATTTGAGTGTCGCTGAATGTCTTACAGGAGTGGATATCAGAGTGCCACAAGCAAAGAAAACTTGTCAGCATAGAAAGGTAAAAGTCATGTCGATCATATCAGCTCAACAGGTTATCAGAGTTTGAGTAGAAAGTTGGCATCCTTGTTGCCTTCCGCTTGTTAATGGAATCGGTGGCTTTTTTTTGTGCAGCTTTTTTATGCATAAGGGAAAGCCATGGAGGAAAACAGGTAGAATTTACACACACTAGTGTAATAACACTTCTTGTTGTAAAAGAAGTCAATCCATTTTGATATCCGGTATGTGCTCTAAACTTCCACGTTCGTCTTTTTGAAAAAAAATCCAAGTCTAAAGTCAAGACGTGATTTATTGCAGTTTATAAAATCAACTGCGGATCCTTAGAAGAAGTTCAAGAATGGGTATATGATGATCTGGCATCTACAAGCAATTGGTTACAGCAACGTGACCCAAAGGTTAGCCGTATTCTCTTCTCCAACATTAACTAGACATTTTGTCTAGATGAGCTGCGGTTCAACCTGGTGAGGTTCTCTTCCCTTTTTTTTGTTTCTATGGATCAGCAGTTAAAGACGTATGTTCTGCAGCCTGAGCCGGAGGAGTTGGAGTTCACAGCTGCTCAAGGTATCATGGTCTGTTTTGAAGATTCCATCAAGTGTATCCAAAATAATCAGGTGAATGCGTGAGTCCCTTTTTAGACCTGCAACGTATTGAGAACTCTCTACAATATTCCCACTAACATCGTATATCCAGAATACCATCATCTTTACTTTCTTTGAGCATAAGCCTGAATATTAGTGCCGTGCAATCGCGGTTTTCTTTCTTGTTGAACATTTTACTTTTGGTGTGAAATATTGTAGCAAAGTTGCTTCTGTGGCCAGGAACAGCATGAGTATGTGACAAATAAAAGAAAAATGGTAGTCCATTCTCGTAGCTTTCAGCTGTTTGAATCCATTTCCACACTTCGAATGGATTCTTTTCTCGAGGGTCTTGTCTCCAATTCAAGAGGATTCCAATGTACTATTAATCTGGATACATGAACTAGTTCTGAATTGTTGAAGCTCTAAGGTTCCAATTAGCCTAGATTACCCTTGAACCATGAGTACTGCATCTAAGACATTTGTAAATCGTCGATTCTCTACCTTATGATGGTTCTCTGACTGCTAACAGAGTGTAAGCAGCATTGTTGAGAGTTGGGGATGTCTTCCCCGGGGAATCAAGGAGCTTGCAGCGATGGAAGACGGCAGAGAAGGCTACAAGAAGGGCACGCGAAGTCACATGCTTGCCGAAGCGGCCAGACTGAAACTTGTATATACCGATATTTTGAATCCCATCTTTGTTGCTTGTTCCAAAACGCCCCAAAGTGTCGTTGTGAAGAAACGGTAGAGGTCTTATTGGAGTCATTGGAGCAAAGGTCCTTTGATGCCAAAGCCTGCAGTCGCAATGATTTTTGAGATGGACACTAGGAATTCAGCTTATCAAAATGAGCTTTTTGTAAATACACTGCTTGTTTGCAGTAATTGTGAACTCCGTCCTACACCTTTTCCTTTTCTCTTTGTACGTGCATGCCCTCACAAAGCTTTACAAATCATGGTCTCATCTTTTGACTCGGATGATTGCGTATTCGTTATCAAACTCATAACAGTGTATTCACGATGCTCCAATTCTGTGATATCTCTCTTTGGCACAAACCCTTTTGGATCTTGATTTACAGAAAAAAAAGCCTTGGTACTCAGCCAACTGTTATCAACAAGTGTAGTTACTGCAGCTACATGAAAAGGGTGAGCAATCAACACTGTTCTAGAATGTAATCCTGCACTCACCAGCTCCCCAGTCATCTCATTCTTTTCACACAGACTTCAAAAGAAACCTTAAGAGCACAACCCTTGACCGATCCATTATCAGTACAACAACAGAAACAGACTGAGAAAGTCCACATTTAGGTCTTCTCGGGAGTGAGCCTTTCGGTTCAATGGAAGCGGAAGGAGGATGGAGACGGACGGGAACGCAACAACGAGAGGTAGAGGCGCAAGAAGAAGAGCAGGGGGCAGCAGTAGAGCCCGAGGGAAAGGAGCAGCTGCGTGACGAAGAAGACCAGGAGAAGGAAGAGATTCTGCAAGGAATTGCATCCATAGCTCTGTTCCCCTCCGGCTCTCTGTCGGGCCACTTTGTGCACACCGCATCGTCGACTTGCTTGGGTTTGTTCGGAACGGGTGCGTCGCTTTTCTCTGAATTTCGATCATTGTTATCTCTTCGCGGCGTTCTTTAGTACTTCGATTGAGCCTGTGTCTGATTTCATAACCGCAGAAATAGCCTGCGAGAGGGAATGCAGTCGAGGCGAGGATTACCGCTTGATGAATCTCACAATCATCAATTTCAAAGTAAGTTGGATGCAGTTCCTGCTACTGGTTCAGGAATTAGGGTTTGAAGTACTCAATTTTAAGCTCTGGTGCCATGCTTGAAGGCGTTTCATTTTTGGTTTGCATTGCATTAACAGCTGCAGTATTCTTCCCCGATGAGGACAACATTATATCGGTAGTACAGCGAATAGCGAGATTTAGGATTTAGGGTTTTAGGGTTTTAGGGTTTAGGATTTAGGATTTAGGGAGGTTCATGATCTGAACAGAGACGCTTGTGGAATATGTTGAATGTAGACGAAGAAAGAAACGACGGTTGTGGTTGAGCGCAAAGGAGAAGACGCTGCTCGACTTTCCACGACATGTGACCTTCACGGGTATGTCTTTTTTTTGCATGACCACTTACTTTATTTCTACCATACATGAGTCACCAATGAGGAGGATTGTATTCTAATGAAGAAATATGGTTCTGCCGCAATAGCCGGTTTTCCACACGATGAGTGCTGACAAGCGGTCTGTGAAACCTCAATGAGTAAAACAGGCGAACATTGGTTAAACCCTAACTTCGGAGTGAAAGTGAAACCAGGGTGTGTTTTAACTGTTGATTCAAAAATTCTGTTATTCTATAGGTGGGACGAGGAGGTGGTAGTGAAGGCGAACGAGCGCCATAGATCTGGCGAGGCATCACCGGTGATCTCTTTCGAATGTGAGACGTTGAAAGCAGACATCGAAGCCGAGGAGCATGTCCAAAAGTTCCTGCCGTCTTTGGTTGGTCGTGACGCCGTTGGTGAGCCTGCTGCCTGCCCTCTGGCAATTGGATGCTGCCTCCTCCACCATTTCCAATGCTTTTTGTTTCAAAGTCCATGTTCTCGCAGATGTCTGCACGTTGTTGGCGGTACCTGGATTGGTTTGGCAGGATTGATTTGGCAGGATTGATTTGCGTTTGTCTGAATACCCCAAATTTTTGACTCTAGGTACTGTTGATGATTCCCGTCACTTTTCTGTTTGCTGACTCACGGTCATACTCATCATAGTCCTCAAGTGGGTGGCACAATTAGTCCACGTTGCTGAAAACGCTGCTGCATATGCCAAAGTTCCAAATCCAACGCTGTCGTATGCACATTATTCTGGAGCAGGAAATGCCTGGTTGCTAAAAGTGATGCTTGTTTGATAAAAGTGATGCTTGTTTGCTGAAAGTGATGCTAAATGTAGCCACACGTGAGGGCATTGGCGAGCGGGGAGTGGTGACGCAAGCGCATAAAATGCCAAGGGCTGAAAACAACAAAATGGAGTGTGCAGTGAACATTGGTCGTATGACCATACGGGGGCTGAGCCTGGCAAAGAAGGGGACATCGGGAGACTCCCAAGTGCAGGCACAAGTTGCTCGTGGTGTCCCCAAGCGCAATCTCGAAGACACGCTGCGCCTCGTGTTCGGGGATGTGGATCGTGCGGCGCCGGGGCTTCTCTCGCCTGCGGGGGCGTCGGCCAGTGCCCCGAATGGGCACGTGACCTCGCATCCACACGAGCTGCAGCGTTTCATCAGCTCTACCCCAATGCAGCGTCTTCCCTGCGACTTTGATGACGACTTCTGACCCTTTTTTGTACCCCTAAATTCTTGACAAATAAAAGCAAATTGTTTACATAAAGGTTATTCCTTCATCAGAAATTCTTTTGTTCATTTTTGTTTTTTCGGCTACAATGGCTCCGGGAACTTTGCTTGTAGCTCTCGATCCTACACTAGATATTGCATTTACTATTTTACTGTAGGTTGCCTTAGGGCATCTCCACCCCATTTCCGCAACATCAAATGCGACCAGAGAATTCACGGGATACCACGCGGGCCACTTCACGTACCAGCTTTGCCCTTTTGGGAGCTCTTCCACCGCGCACTCACACTATTTTGTCGTTTCTTCTCTCCAGCATCAGGAAAGGAAACAAGCAGGAACAAGCCTCAGCCTATTTGAGTCCTCTTGTGAGTTGTAATGTGAACGTAAAAGACCTAGAGAGTGGCGTGGATGGGAGCTTGTAGCATTGCCCAAAAAACTTGGGAAAGGCTTTGGTGTGCATGCTATGAAGCTCAAAAGTTCTCCCTTTGAGTGATAATTGCATTTGTGTCTATGTTGTTGTTGCATTTGCGGTGGAGATGCTCTTAGAACATTGCCACCCATACTGTGAAACACCGTGTTGGGGCCACTTTTGGATGAAAAGAGTGCAATGCTTGGACTCGCCAAAATATTCTTTCTTGCACTGCAAAATTTGCATTTTCACAATGCAAGGCAACTCCTCTAAACTCTACTTTTCTTTGATCAATTAATAGGTTGAGTAAGCAATGATGAAGATTCTTTATACTTTTTCAAGGAAGAAGGCTTGTTATTGGTTGAGCACTATTTTGCCTAGTTACACAAGTGGAAAAAATTGTAATTCAATACGGGAAAGGAAAGTCATAGTGTTTCTCCGGGATGAATTCCTACCGGTGTGGTGGAGATGCTCTTACCTTGGAAAGTCACCTCATCTAAATACTAGGATTTCACATGGTTTACAACTTAACCCCTAAACGCCCAAGGGGGTAAGGGCAAAACATAGATGTATCATAAAATAATACTTATGTAACCTTGATGAAGTTTGCTTCAAAAAAGAAAACAAGAATCATGATGTTTAGTAATTATCCATATAGTTAGACATTCAAAAAAAGCTTTGGATTTGTATTTAATGAATTTAGAAGCATTAACCATTTAATTTTCACCAAAATTACAAATTTTGTGCATAGATTTTAAAATTTGGTATGATTGGTTAAAAACAGACATTCTATTGTAAACTTCAAAAATGCAATCTTTTCAAACGAGAGAACATCACCTGAAATAGTAAATTTTACAACACTAGCAAATATTGAAGTGTTTGTCTTTGAAAAATTCTCCTTGATGGAGTTTAATTTGGATTGACATGATTCAAGTTAGGCTGGAAAGTAGACTTGATTTTTTATTACAATAAAAAAGTTTTTTTTTTTTTTTTTTCATCTTGGGCAGCCTGCAAAAAACGGGCAGCGACCAAAAAATGGTTGATTGAGCGCTTAGGGGTTAAATGTTGTTAGTTTGTTTTTATTGTTGTTGTGAGTTCCTTTAGAATTTGTTTATTACAATAATTATTGATGCTCTAGTATTATTACATGTTATAATATTTAATGTAGCTAGTTTTACATTGTGGTGGTTTTATTTGGTTGGTACAATGCAATTCCTAGCAATTTTGAATGAGTTTTTGTTGAAAGTTGGTTTACTAGTTGCATTTCCCTCCTCAAAATACTTTTGGACATGCACCTATTAGACCAAAAAAGAAGAGCTGACTTGGATGATGACATCTGGATTAAATTGTGTTATTTATCTTACAAGACTGACGAGGTAATCAAATCATTGTCGGGTTGAGAGGAGCGCACCTTGGAAACACGCGGAGTATTTGGCTGCAACTGTCTGTATTGTCGATCTATCTTGTCATAATCTCAAAACAAAATTTTAGAAAGCACTTGCTTTGCAGAATGGGCTTCACTATCACAAACTCTAGATGAAATTTTAGAAAGCACCTGCTGTGCAAAATAGTTTCCGTCTACAACAAATCCTAAAAAAGAATTCTAGAGAGCACCTGCTCTCTAGAATGGGCTTCTATTCAATTCTCTAAGTCCATCAAACCCCCAAATCTATTAAACCTCTAAATTCTCTCAAATTCTCAATTCTCACTTCATTCTAATCTACTATAAAAAAATAAAATTCAAACAAAGTGAGGTTTACTCTCCTTCTTAGCAAACCAATCACTAGCTCTTTGAAGCTTTATAACTTTTATGTTATAGCTTTAAAACACAGGTATGAGAACAATTCAAAAAGTTAATACTATTTAGTACAACAACTATAAAATTCAATAAAAACGAAGACTTTGTTCAAAAGTTATAGCCAATCAAAGTTGTGGTCCTTTTCTTGTAAAAGGACAGCCGACCTCCTAACTTCCACTCAACATAACTTCTTCAATAATCCTTCAAATAACATGAATGACAAAAATTTAAAGAGGCAATCTTACAAGCTATCACTCTTACAAATCTAAAAAGAAAACATCAACATGACAAGAAGTTTTGACACTTCAAAGTTATGACCTCCTTCTCTCTAGAGACAATCAATCTTTTAACCTTTGCACCTTCACAACTCCTTCTTCAAAGCTCCAAATGACAAACGCAATATCTTTCTAGAAAGCTAAGATCAAGGAAAACACACTTTCTAAATTTTGTAGCAAAATAATGAATTGAACATCAGCTATGGCTTGTCAAAGTTTCAACGTTTCTACCTCAAATGGTTTGGCTAACCTCAAGTTCAAGCAATCATAACTATTGCATCCTAGTTCCAAATCAAAATTGCAAACACAATTTGGAAAATGCCTCTTCTCCAAAAATAAAAAAACTCAAAATTTCAATAACAAAAGATATATAACTCCGAAGCTATCCTCCGTTCAAAGTTCGGTTTTTTCTACTGGTAGTTAACTGCTACTCACACTCAAGTCCCACTTGGTAAAAAGAAACTTTCCTTTATTTTTCCGCCTTTCTTAAAGTGGGGTGTACGTTAGTTCATCCTCTAACCCATGCTTTACCTCCATTCCAGATTCTTATCCTCTTATTCTCTCCCGCTTTCCAAATCCCATCCATTTCTTTTAGCATATTTATTTAATCCAAAGACAAAAACTGTCACCTATTGAAAATCAAACATATTTAATAAAGCTATGAATATTTACATGATGGAATACTTTCCATCATGATACCATGAGCTAGATCATTTAACTCTTGTGTGAGATTTTATGAAATGTGAGCAAAATTTTGGATATAGAGACCACAAGAACATTATCTAGCAATTTTTTGTATGATTGAGATATTGTAAGAAAACAAATGAACAAAGACTTGGTGCTAGTGCATTTGCAACTTTGATTGTAGATGGTTATAGGGTGTCCCAAAATCATGCTCCCTCTAAAAGCGCACTCTAATGCACAAGTGTATTTTGTAGTTTTGATGTAATAATAGTTTAACTTTTTAAAGTAGGGATGCTTTTGGAGCACTGAATTCCTCTTTTCAAAAAATTTGAACTTCTTAATTAAGGTCAAAATTTTCTAGTTTTGAATGTATAGGGTAATTATTGTACCTGTACTTACAAGGTGGTCCTTTGTACGCAGTCCTTATAAATAGTTGATAATCACAAATAGATTCGGATTAGATGCAATTTTGTACTTGTGAATAATGTTTAAAATTGTGCAACATGATTGAAAACTCACATTGGCCCATACAAAGATGCTCTATGGACATCCCACCTCAACCCTTGACTTGTACAAATGTATGTTGCTCCATTATGGTATACATAACAATCTGAACAAGCAAATGGTGTTGCTTATATTTTTTCTGAAAGATTCCAAATGAATATGAAAGTGGAATAATGAATCATTGGTTGCTAAGATTCAATTCTAAATAAAGTAAAGCATAACAATTTATTAGAAATGTGGAGAGATCTTTGGAGATAATAAAGCAAAAAAATAAAAATAACAAAATTTTGATCTCTCAAGAAATATTCAAACGAAATTTCAATGTTAAAAGTTGTCTACTACATGCAATAATATTTTTACAAGTTATGCCTATTTAAAGACCTTAGATGTTTAGCCAACCATGCTTATGTCATATGTTAATAAGTCAAAAAAATGAATTGTTGTTGATAAATAGAGTTTGGTTAGAAAATTGGATCAAGTTGCTACGTATGGTTCCTAGAGCCCATTCTTGGAAGCTCCTAGCTCAATCTTTGTCCTATTAAATGTGTTTTTGTTGCAACATGTTAAAAGCACTCAAAAGCAACACAGTGTTGTTCCTAATTTTGATTTTTTTGGGTTAAAAACATTGGTTAAAATAAGTGCATATATTCATTTGTGTTAGTAATTAGCATAATGTCCACAATGGAACCAAATAAGAGGGTTTGAAGCTATAGATTAGTGGAGTTGAAGTTTGTAAGTATATAGATGTCCTATATGTTTTTATAGTAGGACATCCTATATAAGAATTTTAATACCTTCTATAATAAATTAAATCCAATTTAGTAGAATCATAGCATGACATTATTCATTAATGTACCTAAAATCTCTAGTAAGATGCAGTGAAAAGATATTTCAAGCATAAAGCATACTCCTTGTTCTCAATGACTACATAGTCCAAACATCCTTCAATCCAATCCTTGAGTTTCTTTTATCATCCTTTATCATCCTATATTCAATTGTTTCATGAATGTCTAAAGGACCTTTATGCAATGCACTTTTGGAAAACCTTTGTGTCTTCCATCACCTTTGTTTGTGGTTGCAATAACTTCTTCAACAAAGCTTATAGAGATATTTCTACATCAATGTTGAATGTATCTTCCTATTTTGGACAATGATTTGTATTTTTTTGTATAATTTTGCTGTTAAAAAAAATCTACATTAATAAATAGGGTCCATTTGTTCCCATTGGACTTTGTTGTTGTTTTTGCTTTCACCATCAATACAATAGGAGGTTTCATAGTAATTGACTCTTTTTAAAGAAATCCAATGTTCAAAAGGATAGTTTTCCTTTCCATTTGATATGAAAGGACTCTAAATTTCTCATGGTGGTGTCAAAGCACAAGACTTGAGGCAAGGCAACCATCCACATGTCTAGGATTGGTGCAATTTTATAAAACTTGTGCACTTTGCAAGGTGTATAAAGTTTTTTGGATTTCCTATTGGAAGAGTCCATTTTGCATGTAAAGACTTCTAATTTTGCACTAGAAGATCCCAAATTCTTCACTTAAAAAACACCTCAAGAAAGTTAAACTTTCCTCTAGATTTGAAATCCCCAAACAGGCACTTCATCATTTATCACAAGTGAGATTGTTCCTATTATCATTTTATTACCTTTTGTCTATTTGTCCTTTTGGATTAGATAGCTACATTGAGCCTCACATGTTGTATTTAGTGCATGCAGTTGAACATTTTTTATTTGATGAAAATTTATGAAACAATATTCTACAATTCTTGATGAAGTAGAACACTCTAAAAATTTGTTGTATACCATATGAATTGTAGAAACATCTATCAAAAAAAAGGCTATATATTGACAATATGCTTCAAACATGTTGTTAAATATATATCACCATCTTGACAAAGTAGTTAATTTTCTCCATTAGCATTAAACTTTTGTAAGAGATGTCTACAATGGTGATTGTAAAGCTAATATCGTTTTACTCCAAATATGAATCCTGGCATTTTTTGGTGTCAGATGTAATATCTCAAGTTTATTGAATGCTTTTATTGATATACATCATTTTCATGTGATTGCAATATCTTGATATATTATCGAGGCTTTTTAGTGGAAGTTGAAGTATGGCATTTATTCTTGTGAACTTTTTAATGAAAACCCTCACTCTTGCAATTTTGCACTCCCAATTTTGTTGTTTCTTGCAGTGTACAAAAATACAGATAGTCTAAAAAACTAAAAGGAAAAAAAGTTACTACCCCATTTACTTTATTAGAAATATCAATTTCAATCGGTGCTAATTTTGTCATTTGTCGATTACCTTGACCATGAATATATTGAGTTGCCTCATCAAAACGAGTTATTATAAAATCACAATTAGTTATTATAAAATCACAATTTCATTATGGGAATTGACATATGTACCACCCCTTCTTGACTATTCTACCACACCCTACTATATATATGGTCAATATTTACAATATCAAAATAGGTGTGAATCATGGGAAAAACATGACTAATTTAAAAATACAACTTGACATAGAAAATACCATTTTATTTATAATTTTCAGCTCTTAATCCTGCTGATAGTATCAATTAAAAAAGTATGAATTAAACTAAACATAATCTATATTTTTTATTTGTTACTATGAGCGGGATCTAAAGCTAAAAAACAAAATTAAAGTTACAATTTCTATGTCAAGTTGTATTTTCAAATTTGTGATGTTTTTCATAGGTGGTTAACACCTATTTTAATATTGTAAAGATTGACCATATATAGTGGGATGTGGTAGAACAGTCAAGAAGGTTAGAAGGGGTGGTACAAGGATCAATTTCCTTTCATTATATGTCCAAATATCAAATTGAATAGGATTTTTTTAATTATATCAAGGCCAAGGTCCAAGAAGAACTGACCGCTAGTTCAAAGCTAGCCGGTTGAAATGAGAAAAAACTGTTTGCAATTTATAAACATTGGCTAAAAACTAGTTTAAAATTTAATTTTTTAAAATAGTATGAAATAGAGAAAATAACCAAAAGAGTTCCTTAAGAAACTAGTCTAGTACAGGAATTGAAGGAAATCAACCAAAAAATCTCAAATACTTCCAAACCTTGATCAAGGCAAAGTCAAGTGTATATTACATTACTTTGCAAGATAGATTGATATGTGCTGTTGTACTAAAAGCATATGTTTCACAAGTACAAAAACCAAATGTTTGTGTGAATGGATTAGGACCGTCGAATACCACATTTGTGATTAAAAAAATAGCACTAGAACAACATATCCGTCTATGGTTTTACCTATGTGCAATCACACAAAAAAAGTAGCATCAAATAGTGATCCTTACAATCATAATAGATTCTTTTTTCACAATAGTGCATGTTGTTTATCCTTACATCTTGAATGGTATGCTTAACATTATATTTTATTATTAAAAATGAATTAGTTTTGATTGAAAAAATGTGTCATCAATACCAATGGTTTATCATTTATTGCAAAAACCCAAAAAAAAGTCATGAAATTTGCGCACTGACAAAAGTGAAAAATCTAAATAGTTGCAATGGACCTTCAACTTGGATCTTTTAAAAGGTTTAACAACACAATTCTTGCATTGGAGGAATGTGTTTTTTTGAAATCCAATATTTGTTGTGAGTAAGAACTTTAGGATTTTGAAAGATGTTTGTTAAATTATAAATTTCAATGTTTAAAAACTCTCATTTTGGTGTGAAAGTGTGATGGTTAACACTCTTCTTTGGGTTGAATTTCAACATGAGTTTGCATAGTTTTGCAGCTGCTTAGTATTAAAAGTAGTCTATTTCATCCATTCTTAGTTGTTGTATCATGTGCTTGCCAAAAATGTCAAGGAATAATGATGAGGAGGGTAAAAACCACACCATGGGTATTTCAATCACGGTTTCTACATGCCATTCTTCCATTAGTGAGAGTTTCTTGTTTCTTTGGTTGGAGTATTACGAACGAATCTAAGCTAAGAGTTCATTGGTACTTTTTTGCTAGTTGAAGCATTTCTAGCATGTTGAGAAAAACCTTCATTAATTTGTGAACTTTGAAACAATATTGGAAAAATGTGTTTAACCTTTAAATGACCATAGGGCATAGTATATATGCCGCCGTATAATTGGCAATTGCTACCAATGAGAAGTTTTAATTTGAGATCACTAAAATTGCTTTGATCTATTCTCCAAATTCTTTGTTGATCTCAAATGTAGTAGGGGTGTGAATCTATTCCAAATCCAAGAAAAATGCCTCATATTGTATTGGTTGCAACTGCACGCTCAGACGTTCAAGGGTTAAATCACAAGAGAACAAATGATTTGTATTTTTATCCATGTTTGTTGTGTTGTGGTGCTCAAAATGGTTTATAATGTGCATATAAAGTATTCAACAAAAAAATGTTGCTCATGAAGTGATCATCTATACATACTTTAAAAAATAAAATACTTGCAAGTGCTATTATAGTTAATGAAACTACCACTAAGGGATTTATGAATATCCTTATTTTCAGTAGGATTGCTTTAGCCTAACAGTGTACAAAATGGGATTATAAATATAAGTATAAATGATTAGCATCAAGTGAATAGAAGAGTGTATATTAGTTGTGTTTTGCAAATTGATTAAGCAATTGACATGGACAAGATTATTCTAGATAAATATGAGTAAATTGAGGAATAGTACTTAAACTATAAGGGTGATGTATTTTACAAGAGTCATGATTCCAAGCATAATTCACAACAAATGATTAATATCTAATTTGAAGCAAGAGGTTCCAAGCACAACTAGAGTGCCTATTAAGAATCAAGAACTTTTGAACTAAAGAAATTTTAATTTTAGAAAAGGTACTAAGGAAGAAATGGAATATTAAATCATCCTTTGAGATAATAAGAATCTACCAAAAATGTAGGACATGATCTCAAGACCTTGTGCAATCTAGCACATTTTCAAAAACATTACAATGTTAAACTTTCAAATTTTGTTTAGTTCCAAGTTTTTGAACTATATCAATACCTGTTGATTTTTGTTGTTTATATGTTATTTATATGTTGTTTTTTCTTTAACTAGTCTCAACAAACCAGCCCATCTAAGTAGACACCGGTCAAGCCGGTCGCGGCAATTCCACTAACCAAGGAATGTACTACTGGTTGATCTGATGTCAGGTAGAAAGGAATGCGTTTTGAAAATACGCGGAGTATTTAGCTGCAACTGTACGTGTGGTTGGTCTATCCTATTGCAAGCTCTAAACATAAATTCTAGAGACAACTTTCTTTCCACAATGGGCTTCGTTTCAATCTTTCAAAACTCTTAAATTTCCACAACTTTCCAATCTTCAAAATTTTCAATTCTCCAAACTTTCTCAAACCTCTAATTTCTTCCACTCATTTCAAACTACTATCCAGAAGTTACGAGAGAAGAAATCAGAGTCTCCTCTCCCTTGTAGACAACCAACCACTATCCGTTTGTAACTTTATAACTCTTGATATACAATTCTCATATACAAACATGACATTAATTTGGAAATTTAACATCACTAACGGTATAATACATAAAAATTTCACTAAAAACTAAACCTTGTCCATGAATTACAATCAAACAAAGTTTGGATTTTTTATTTTAAAAAAACATTCAACCACTCAACTTCTACATATCATAACTCTCCCAAAATCTTCCAAATAACTTGAGTGATAAAAATCTAGAAAACTAATCTAACAAGCTATCATTTCTAAAAATTTTAAAAAAAAAGTCAAAATTAATCATAATTTATGGCTCTTCAAAGTTTTGGCCTCTTTCTCACAAAAGATAGCCAATCTCTCAACTTTCACACATCATAACTCTTTCAAAAATCCTCCAAATAATTTGAATGATAGCAATTTGAAGAGTTGATCTAACAAGTTATCACTCTTAAATATTTCAAAAAAAAATTCAAACTGATCAAAAATTATGGCTCTTCAAAGTTTTGGTCTCCCTCTGACAAAAGACAGTCAACTTCCAAGTCTTTATACCTACATATCTTCCTCTTCAAAACTCTAAACGTCAAATTTAATAGCTTTCTAGAAAGCTGAGACAAAGATGAACAATTTCTTTAAATATAGTTCCAATTGTTTTAACAAATGTTAGCTATGGCTTGTCTTAGTCTCAACATTTCTTTCTAAAATAAAATTTGATCTCTTCATATTCAAGCATTCATAACTTTTGCATCCTAGCTCTAAATCAAATTTGCAAACACATTTTAAAAAAATCTCATCACCAAAAAAAAAATTTCAAAATTTCATTGCCAAAAGATAGATACACCAGGAGCTATACTTTCTTGAAGGTTTGGATTTCTTAATTGGTAGTTAACTCATACACGTACTTAACTTACACATGCTAAAAAGAAAATTTCCTTATACGTCTCAACCTTATCTAAAGTGAGGGTGTGGAACACATTGGCTCATCCTCTTGTCCTACCTAACTCCATTCAAGACAATTATCCTCTTGTCCTCCCAGAGCATCTCCTCGGGGAGTGAATAAAACTAAACCAAATGCATGCACAAGTTTGTGAAGTGTAAGGTTTTGAGTATACTTGCTCCGGAAAGTAACCCTCATGTTCCATCAAGTTCTGAAATAAGTAAACATTTTCCGCTAATTCACATCCTTCCATTTTCCTTCATCTCCTTCTTTTTCTCTTCACCCCCTCTATTTCTCTCTACCACCATAGCCATTGCATTCACTATTGTTACTATTTTTGATGAGTTTGGTTATAGACCTTCTAAATCTGTACAATAATGATATCAAAATAGAAGAGCAAGTTGTTTATCTAGTTGCAGCAAACATCACATCTTCACAAATGCAAAAAAAAAAATCAATTGCAGATTAGAAAAAAAAACCCAATATTGATAGAGGCGCAAAGGAAGATCATAAGAGGATTATTTGTGATTATTTTGCAGAGAATCCGGTTTATAGTGAAGCTTTTTGTTGACATTTTTGCATGAATAGTTTTTTGTTTTTATATATTGTTGCAGATGTTGAAGCAAATGACAATTTCTTTGTAGAATGACCAGATGCTTGTGGAAAGCTTGGACTTTCTACATTGCAAAAGTGCACTACTGCAATCAAACAGCTTACCTACGGAATGCATGCAGATGCTGTTGACGAGTATGTGTATATTGGAGAAAGCATAGAGTCTTCAAATGTTTTACAATAGCGCAATTGGTGTCTTTGAAAATGAGTATTTGCAAAATCCCATACAAAAGGATGCTTAGCATCTTTTAAAAATGCAATAAAAATGTGAATTTGTTGGAATGTTGGGAAGTTTGGACCATATGCACTGGTGTTGGAAGAACTGTCCTTCAAGTTGGGCAAGACAATATACAAGAAAAGAAGAAAATCCAACCATTATTTTTGAGGCGGTTATTTCATATGATTTGTGGTTTTGACATACTTTTTTGGAATGCTTGGATATCATAACAACATTGATGTCCTTGATAGATTTGGCATCTTTTCTAATCTTCAACGTGGTTTGGCTCCGCTTGCAGATTATGTTATCAATGGAAACAAGTACAACATGGGATATTACCTTGCAGATGACATATATCCCTAATGGGCAACTCTTGTTCAGATGATTTCTCATCCTCAAGTAGCAAAGAAGAGACATTTTGCAATGAAACATGAGTCAGCACAAAAAGATGACAAATGTGGCTTCAAGGTACTTCAAGTAAGGTTTGCAATTATAAAGATGCCAGCTCAATTCTGGCAACAAGATGATTTGTGCAAAATTATGCAAACATGTATAATTTTGTACAATATGATTGTCCAAGAGGAACAAGATTTGAACTTTATCAATGATTATAATATGGGTGGTGCTCATCCTACTTCTGTTTCCAATGACCTAAATACATTTCAAGATTTTGTAAATTGCTACCACAACATACGAGATGAACAAAAATATTACCAACTATGACAAGACTTGATAGAACATTTGTGGCAAAAGAAAGGTGAAGAGTATTGAATTTTTTATTGCAGTAATACCATAGTGATAGCCATATTCCATGTATAACAACAACCACTATCTACAATAAAAATGCTATGTATATCAAGCATCATTTTCTAAATCTTCTGTCAATTTCTTCAAAATCTGCTCCTGCTGCAATTGGTAGTACTTCTTATTAATCTTCGTCATGTCTTTTGTGCACCGCGCCATCACTTGCTCGTTGAATGCCTGTCATATTGCCTCGTCCATTGCAATTTTTTTTGTCTTGCTTGTCTCCGTAAGTTTTACCAAGCTTTTGGCAATGAGGCGTTGAGAACTCTCTATTGAAACGGATGTTTCATTTGTAGCTTGTCTTTAATTTGGCCTCCTTCTTGCCAAGAGATCATTCAAGCACAAATGGCAACAAGTCTTTCTCTACGTCTTCCTCTTCTTCAGGATTAGGTTGTGTCCTCTTATTTGATGTTTTCTTCTGCATCATCACCTCTTGCTACTTTGTTGCATGACAAAGAATGGTCCAAACGGATAGCATCTTAAACTCTGTCTTGTGGAATTCACTATATATCTAATTGCATTGTTTATCTTATCTTTGTGAGTTTTTCCACTTTGTTTCGGACTTCAACTGACAAAAAACAACCACATAACTTATTTACAGTTGCTTCAAGGGACCTCCAATGAACTTCAAACTGTAAGCAATATGTGTACTTGATTCCGGAAGTGTTGAAATAAACGATGCATGTATTCTATCACAAAAGACTTGTGTTTTCTGCTCCTTTCCAACTATTGGATCTTGTGCAATTTCAAGCCATAACTTTGCAAGCTAATTGTCTTTTTTTCTCAAAAAATTCTTGCATTTCTTTTTAACCATCTAGGGTGGTACTGAACAAGAGGAAATTGGAGCATCTATCATATTGGCAAATCTCTAAAAATCTCTATGTGATTGCAGCTTGCAATGATGAAAGGCAGCGGTCATAAAGCGGTGAAAAAGCCTGGTGGTTTGATGCATGCGACAGCTGTGGTTGTGTGGTGGTAAAGCGGTGGTAAGATTGTGTGGTGGCAAAACAATGGTGATTGGGCGACGAGGAGTTTTACTTAATCAAAGCCAAAGATGAACAAATATAATCGGAACTCCACTTGAAGTAAAAAGAGGCTATTGAGACATAGTTTTCTTGATGGAGAGCACAAAACTAAAAAAATTCAGTACATTTGCTTTATTCACACATTTACTCACCTCCGGTGGAGATGCTCACACACTTCCCAAATCCACTCAAATCCCTTAACAATTTTATTTTATTAAAAAGACAAAGTATATCACTTATTGAAATCCAAACATATCTAGTTAAAATATGTATATCTATATGATGGAAGAATTTCCATCCGGACATTGATCATGACAAACTGCCAAGGTCAAGGTTAGGGAAACTCTACAACTTTTACCACTACACCACTCCCATATGGGCTTGTACATAAAAGACGTAAAATTTATTTCTATATTACATTTCAATGTTTTCATTATTTTCTAAGACCATTAGACATTGAACGTTATTTCAAGTTTCAGCATATTAAACAATTTGTTTTCAAAAAACTTAAAATTAATTGTAGTCCACTTTTATCTCCAACAAAAAAATTCAGATTTCAAATTTTTAATCAAAAATTATGAGCAAAAATCTGACAGGGTGTTCAAAGTTTTTAAAATTTCTAATTATTTTCACCTCTTTGATTTTTGTTTATAAGGTTTTATTGGTATACATGAATCTCAAAAGGACTGTTGCTAATGAAAGTAGGTTTAATTACTAAAAAAATTGGTTTTAAATTTTTTGAAAACAAATCCCTTAATTAGGTTAAAATAGCCTCCATAGTTTGCTAGCTTTGGAAAATATTGGAAATACCCTTTAATTCTTTCAAAATATCAAATTTATCCCTTAATAATTTAAAATATAAAAAATATTCCAATTTTTTTGTAGGAGTATCAATTATACCCCTAATATTTTGGGAAAATATTAAAAACGCTCTTCTATTTTGAAATATCAAATATATCCTTGCATTATTTTAAACATAAAAATTGCCTTTGGTTTTGTGTAAGAATGTCAATTGAATTATACCTTTGGTTATCTTTGGGAATGTTGAAAGTTCCCCTAATTCACTTGTCTCTTATTGCAATTTTTTTTAATACTAGGACGACAATGAAAATTATTAAAAATAAAGGCAAGTTGAATGCAAAACAAACCTAAGAGTCAAGTTGTTTTAGCTCTATATAGGGTTATTTGCGTGAAAGTTTATCATTGCCAAACCCATTGCATTGACTGCATAGTGATCTTTATTATTAAAACCCTATATTTATTAAAATGAGAGAATTGCAGAAAAATGAGAGGTCCTAGTACCTCTTTTTAATTTTTTTGAGAAATTCACAACCTAAAATTTAAAGGTTTTAGGTCGATTCGACAAAAAGTGTTAGGTCAATTTAGCCCGATTTGAGCTAGATTGACCTAATAATCGATCTAAAAACCTTTTGATTTTAGGTCAATTTGGAAAGGTTTTTTACCTAAAATTGAAAGGTTTTAGGCCAATTCAGCTTGATTTGAACTAAATAGTCAAATTCATACTCTCATTTTAATGAAAATTCTCATTTAATAAAAATTAGTGAACTTCAACCTAAATCAATATGGTTATTTCGAGAGATCCCCATTCTCTCATTTTAATGAATATGAGGTTTTAATACATTATTTAAAATAAAATTGCAATAAAGAGGTACAAAAAATTAGGGGTATATATGATATTTTTAGAATCCAAGGATAACACTAGTAAAAAATTTAGTGCAAAATCAACAAAAAATTAATTGCAAATTGTTGTTTATTTCACAATGCAAAAGCCTAAGCCCTACGGTTAGGGCCGTAGCTAGGCCTCGCTAGTTAGGGCGGCAGCCACAACCAAGCTACTCCTGAGAAGTGCTACAAGTGGAGCTCAAATCTATGACCTCGAAGGTGAGACTCCACCATTTTTTGCCACTAAGCCCCTCCATATTTGCATATGTAGATCTGTATGAAAACTTTACTTGTACACTAAATGTGAATTTTATTATACTACAAAGCTAGTAAATTTTGGATAGTATTTTAGCATATTAGAGGATTTGTTTTCAAAAAACTTAGAACTAAAAAAAACTTGGCTACTGGAGTTGACTTTCCCCTCTAACATTTTTTGTTGGATTTTGATTCTTTAATCAGAAGTTATGAGGAAAAATCAAAGAGGGTGTTTGTGAAATTTAAAAAAAAAATACCACCTTTTTAATTTTTGTTTATAATTTATAATTGGAATACAAAAATCTCAAAAGGATTCTTACAATTGAAGGTTGGCTTCATTTCTCAAAGTTTTTTGGACTAATGTTTTTGCAAAAAAAAATCTTGTTAGGTTATAATAGCTTCTATAGTTTGTTAGCTTTAAAAACATCAAATTGTGAAAAGTTGTGGAAATAAACTTTTGCAATTATACAATCAAAATTTCAAAAGATTCAAAAGATTAAAAAAGATTCTTTAATATTTTAGGGGTTTTTGAATATTTTTTAAGGTTGTAAAACAACTTCATAAGATTTTAATTATTTTTTGGTCTTGTCAATATAGGAAGGAAAATATCAAAAATGCTTTTCAATTCTTACAAAATAGTAATTACCCCTTGAAGATGTATAAAATAACAAATACTTCCATTCTTTTGTAGGAGTATGAATTTTATCCCTAGTATTTTGGAGAAGTATCAAAAATTCTCTTCTATTTTGAAATATTAAATATACCTTTGTGTTATTTGAAACATAAAAATTGCTTCTAATTTTGTGTAAAAATGTTAATTACACTATGTCATTGGTTATCTTGGAAACATTAGAAGTTCCCTAATTCACTTGTCTCTTTTATTGCAATTTTTCATAATTACTAAGTTCACAATGAAAATTACAAAAACTAAAGATAAGTTCAATGCAGACCAAATTTTACAGTCAAGTTGTTCAAGGTCTATGTAAAATTATTGCATGTAGGTTTATCATTGCCAAAACCATTGAATTGACTGCATAGTGATTTTTATTGTTCATGTAATATTTAAAATAGAATTGCACTGAAGATGCACAAGAAAAATTAGGGGTATTTATGATATTTTCAAAATCTTATAGTAAAATTTAATTGACATTTATACACAAAACTAAAGGTAACTTTAATACTAGGGCATTTTTTATATTTCAAATATTTAAAGGATGTGTTTAATTTTTTGAAAGAATTGAGGGACAATTTTTATTTTTTTCACAAATAAATTGCG